>OY992514.1:5469455-5880455 GCA_963921215.1 Scoparia ambigualis
TATGAACTATTTATAACTCTTTGAAGTTTACTAACATACATATACCAATGAACTGGTTCTTTATCAGATACACATCTTTGCCAAAATAGAAGTAATAATGCGATTCATCCTTTCGACCTGGCCATTTCCACGAGGAATACAAGTGGTAATGTTGATATGTTCAATTCCTTCCTCCTGGCAATATTCTTGAAATTCATTTCCTGTGAAAGCCGATCCCCGATCTGTTATGATCCTTCGTGGGTTACCATAATCTTTTTGATGAAGCTTCAGTTTCTCAATAGTCTCTTTTGCTGTAACGGTCTTAAGAATAAGAATAAGAATAAGAATATTTATTGTAAATAACATGTGTGGTTACATAATAAAAGTTGGTACCTATAAATTTTAATTGCATCAACATGTTTTGCCAGTTTGGCGTACAAACTTTATTTATAAAAATCGCCTATTGTCAATTAGTCAAAAGAATTAAATATCAACGTAAAAAGTGCAAGTCAAATAACAAATACAAATAATAATTTAAAAAAAAACAATGTCGTATACATTACATTACTACAAAATACAAATGTCAAAATAAAAATATCGTAATGAATAAATTAAATTAAATAAGTTTATCATTTAAATAATTAATAATATTGTAGTAGCATTTGTCCATAATAAGCATTTCATTTTATTTTTAAAGTGGTTTAATGGCAGTTCTCTGTACATCTTGGGATGTTTGTTATAAATTTTAGGTCCCATACAAAATACACTTTTAGACATCAATGTAGTATTAGCTGTATGAAGTTGTAACCTGTCATTGTTGCGTCTATTACGGACAACACCATCTGACATTTTAGAGAACAGTTCAGGGTGTAATTTTATGAATACAGCAGTTTCATAGATCTACATGGATGGCAACGTAAGAATTTTGTGTTTTAAAAATAGAGGCTTACAACTTTCTATGCTCTTAAGACCAAACATAGACCTCAAACAGCGTTTTTGCATTTTAAATGCCAATACTACGTCAGTGGAGTTACCCCAAAACATTATGCCGTATTTAATAATGGAGGCAACCAATCCATGGTATGCAGTAAGCAAAGCGTTAGTGCCTAAAACTTGGGCATATTTATACAATGCGTACGAAGAGCTGCTGATTCTTTTATATAAATAGTCAATGTGCTCTTTCCAATTTAATTTAGTATCAATAATTAATCCTAAAAATTTTGTTGAGTTTGTCTCAGTTATTAAAAATTTAATATTATCTAGTGGCATTCCCGGTTGTCTTTGTCTTATCTGCATAAATTGAGTTTTATTTAAATTTATTTTTAAATTATTATTTTCCAACCAAGATATTACTAATGTCAAAGAGTTCAAAATGTCAAATTCATAGGTATCTAGATTATTACATGGTATTGTCATTGTTCTGTCATCTGCGAAAAGTATCAAAGGGTAGGGGATTTTTTTTGGGAAAACATTAATGTACATAATAAATAATAAAGGACCCAAAACACTTCCTTGAGGTACTCCAAATTTTACCAAACGTTCGCTGGAAGTGAAGGCTTCATCTATGTTTGTCTGTTTATTAATTTTTGATACCACTGTGTACTGTTTTCTATTTGTTAAATATGATTGTAATAACTTGAGCACATTTCCTTTAATACCATACAATTCCAATTTTTAAATAATATATCGTGGTCAACGTGATCAAAAGCCTGTGTCATATCACAATACACAACGCAGGCGGAATTTTTCTATCAACATTTGACATCACTGTCTGTAAAAATTCAAATATAGCCAAATTAACAGTTTTACATTTTCGAAAACCTTTTTGTTCATCGCATAATATTTTATTTTTTTCGAGATACGTATAAATTTCATTAAATATAAGCTTTTCAAAAAGTTTTGATAAAATTGGTACGAGTGTAATAGGTCTAAAGTTTATAATATCATTCTTATCTCCCTTTGTGAACAACGGTTTGACAACAGATAATTTTAAGTAATCTGGATACACACCACTTTCTATACAAATATTAATTATATGTGATAACGGAACACATACTTCGTCACTTACAGCTTTTATTACTTTGGTAGATATGCCATCGAAACCCTCGCTTTTTATGTTTTTTAGACTAACGATAGTTTTTTTTATGTCACAAGGTATGCACGGTGGCATAAAGATCGACCGCTGCTTTGAAGTACAAGTAACCCTATCAATAAAATAGTTATTAAACTTATTAGCTATTGCTTTCGGATCAGTAATAACTTTGTCATAAACCTTAATTTGAGATATGTCATTTTTGGTAGGTTAAAGGACATGGACAAAATATTGCATTCCATTTACATAAACACCAATAAATGTATTAAATTACATAAATAGAAAAATTAATTTATAACCTTATATTAACCTCTCTGAAGTTGGCAGAGTTGAATTAATAATAATTAGTAATGCCAGTTCCGTTATTATTTTTTTCGACACCATCTTACTTTTTCTTAATACTCGACGTTTCTTTTCATGCAGACTTCATACGTACGCATGTCGTTCAAACGGAAAATACTCATTTTTGATTAATTTTAAGCATAAGAACATATTTTTAATGTATGTTTGCTACATTTGAAAAAAGATTACCTTTAATTTTCTGCTAGGTAATATAGTAACAAATAGTGACTTTTTTATATTTCATCAAAAACACGTAAAATGGAACGCGTTTACGTGACAACTATTAGTGTCAATGTCATGTCATTGCAGTTCCCTCACAGAACACCTAAACAAGAGTTCCCTAGTTGCGTTAGCGTTCGTTGTTTACTGTGCGATTATTTTCTGATATTTTTCCTTACCGACCCGACCCCTGCTTAAATCTACGGATATAATATAATCTGATACCTTCTACCACTCGAATACCTTGCTACCAACACTGGACTCTGATCTTCTTCATTGCGTTTTTGGATTTGTTTTGTACATCGAGATGAGGTGCGTCAACTGTGGAATAGCCGTGCAAAGGTTGCAAAGGCATATTTTATCCTCGCTTTCCATACACCAACAAGCGAGACTTTCCCGTTGGTTATCAACTCAGGTATGTCATGTATGACTTTTTAAACGAGTTTATATGCGATTTTTGTAATAGTTAATAACATAAGTGAGTGGGAGTGACGTTTCGTACTTGGATCGAGCAACACTGTGCCGAAAAATTAAATCCATGTAATCGTAAAAACCGTTTATTTACATCTTGTGACTGTTTACAAAGTACCGTGAAGTGTTGGTGCAGCTGTGCAAGTGTGGATTCCATAATTAACGGTGGAATAGTGGTGTTTTTCAAGACTTTTTCATAGTCAAAATATATTAATTTATCGTTTGGCGGGTGGTTAAAGGTCCTTATTTATACACGAACTCCCAAAACTATTTACATCGCACTGTCCACCAGCGCCATCTAGTGCACGTCGGCGGTACCAACGCGCGGACACAGTAAATAGCACCGCGCGGCGACATCTGACCTAGCGGCAACGAACTTGCTGTAGCGAAGCAGCTTCGATTAGTGCGGTGCTTCTACAACATCGACACAATCCATCAGTCATGCCAAAGTGTGGAGGTTGTGAAGACCCGTTGACGGCGGTAGGTGCCGCTACTTGTAGCTTGTGCCCGACGATTTACCACAAGGGCTGTGTGGGTTTGAGGGAAAAGGCCAAAATTGCTAAGGACTGGGTCTGCCCGTCTTGTAAGCAGGGCGTCCGTAAGGGTGACAACAGCCAGACGCCGGTGAAAAGCATTGGTGAACCATCAACTTCCACTTTACTACCTTCGGGGAAGACCGGCACGGGAGCGGCATCAGCTGTTCTTCCACTCCCCTCAAATAAGGCTAGCGATATCGAAATAAGTAATTTTCAGCGAGAGTTCGCAGACGGCATGACAGAAATGCGTGAGTTTCGGAATGAGATGAGGCTGCTGAGGGAGTCGATCACGGCCATGTCGGAGCGGCTCAACAGCGTGGACTGCAGACTGGATGGCATGGAGCGGAGAATCGAGGCCCTCGAGAGCCGTGAGCCTGGAGATGGACCTGGACTGGCGCCGGAGCTGGAGCGCACCATAGCCACACTGAAGCTCGAGCTCAACGAGCGGGATCAGGAGGCTCTGCTGGCGGATCTCGACATTGGCCACGTTCCCGAAGAGAAGGGGGAGAACGTGATGCACACCGTGACCGTGCTGGCCGCCCAACTGGGCGTGGCGCTGGACGAGCGCGACGTGGTGTTTGCGGAGCGCGTGGGTGCGCCCCCCGCGGAGGGCGGCCGCGCACGCCGCATTATGGTGCGCCTGACGCGCCGCCACCTGCGCGACGAGGTACTGCGCGCCGCCCGCGTTCGCCGCACCGTTAAGTCTTCTCAGGGGGGCCGTGTGTACGTCAACGAGCGCCTCACTCGATCGAATCGTGCGCTGTTCAACCAGGTCCGCGCGGAGTGCCGTCAGCTGAACTGGCGATACTCCTGGACGAAGCAGGGTCGTATCTTCGCTCGCCATAGTGATGGTAAGCCTGTCGTTCGGTTTCGCTCTGAGGAGGACCTGGCGCGGGTTTTTGGAGCTCAGTCATCGTGACTCACCTTAACCTGCAAATTGTTTTTAATGTTAATTATATATGTTAATTGTTTAAAGTTCGCACACAATAAAACTTTGTTTTTATATTCAATTGTCATACTTGCCTGTTTGTTTATTGTAATATTATCTAATTTTAGTCTGTTTTGTTTGCAATCGTACACTCTGAAAGAATTCCAGTGTGGGGGGCCAGTAAATACAAATCTAAATCATTTCACTATAACATTTATTTTATATTATTATATTTATTATCTACACAAATATAACATTTATATTATCATAAATTTAAAACTAAATATTTACAAAATTACTACAAATAATATAATTAAAATGACTATGTTCTTATTACTATTTTATACTTTTATTATTATATACACATTTATTTATTATTTATACACATACATACGATAAGTACAAGAACCTGAAAGTTGGTATTTTTAACGCTGGCTCACTCTCTACAAAACATGAGGAATTTCAAGTGGCTGTCGAGGAGTTGAACCCAGATATATTGGCCATCAACGAAACTTGGTTGAGGACGGGTGGGATGGACAAAGCTCCTAGGCTGGCTGGCTATGGCTTTCGACATTCTCCTAGGCCAGATCACATTCGGGGTGGGCGTGGGGGTGGAGTGGGTTTTTACGTTCGCAAGGGCGTGAATGCGCGCACATGCCCCCACCCCACGGCACCACTGGTAGAACAAATGTGGTTGAGCGTGCATTTGCTGAACCAGGTCTTAATTATAGGCACAGCTTATCGTCCGCCATGGCTTGATGTTAGTCTCTTTTTGGATGCTATCACTGACTCAATCACATCTTTTGCCAGGTGTGACGGGCTGATACTGGTGGGAGATTTTAATATAGACCTGCTTGCTGCTTCGGGCAGTGGGTTTCGTTTGCTGTCGCAGTTTTTTAAGACGCTGAACATCAGTCAGATGGTGACAGAACCAACTCATTTTACTGATCACAGTAATAGTTTAATTGACATAATCTGCACTGACACACGCACATTAAGGGTCACAGTCAGACACCCCCCTGACCTAACAGGCCACGCTATGGTGGTGGCGGAGTTTAAAATAAAAAAAGAGAGGATATGCCCTCGGTGGGTGGAATACCGGCCAATAAAAAATATATTGCAGATATTATGGGAATCTGATCTTAACCGAATTGACTGGAGTAATTTTAGTGTTGCAAAATGTGTCAACACTTTGGTAGAAAACTTTACAACATGTTTAATAAATTTGTTCGATTTGCATGCTCCGGTCAAAACACGCAAGTTTAAACATCCTCCCCACCCTTGGATTACAGACACTGTAAGATCAATGATGCATATCAGGGACAAGTATCTGCATACCTACAAAAGTAACAAGACTGAGTCAAATAAAGCTTGTTATCGAGAAATGAAAAGTCTTGTTGTTGAAGCCATTGAGCGAGAGAAGAGATGTTACTTCAACAGGCACATAAATTCCAACTACAAAAACCCCAAAAGACTTTGGCAGAATCTAAAAAATACTGTACTATATAATGAGAAATCATCTGAACTTCCTCCTAGCTTCGACAACCCAGATACCATAAATGCCCACTTTCTTAACGCACCCGGACATAACTTTGTTTTGTTATCTCAACTCACATATTTTGAGTATCATAGACTTGGCTCATCTGTGTTTTCATTGGGGCCTGTTCATGAGGACATGGTATTGAAGATTATCAAAAACCTCAAATCTAACGCTAAGGGCTGCGACGGGCTATCGCTAGATATGCTATTATTGACACTTCCTAGCACTCTATATGCCATCACAGTTATGATTAATAGGTCAATAACAGAGAGCTCATTTCCTATCATCTGGAAAACTGCTGTCGTCAAACCCTTGCCTAAGGTCAACCCACCGTCATCTCTTCAAGACCTCCGTCCCATAAGCATCCTGCCATGTTTGTCTAAGGTGCTGGAACGGGTGGTCTGTGACCAACTTACTCATTACCTTGAAGAAAATGACATTCTACCTTGCTTCCAGTCGGGCTTCCGCAAGAGTCACAGTACTGCATCTGCTCTTGCTGATGTAGTTGATAATATTCTCTCAGCTCAGGATCAGGGTGATGTCAGTATCCTCGTGCTTCTTGACTTCTCTCGCGCTTTCGAAACCTTAAATACAACATTACTGTTATCCAAGCTTTCCTATTATGGAGCAGACACAGCTACAGTGAAATGGTTCGATAGTTATCTGAGTCAACGTCAACAGTATGTTCAATTAGTGGATACCCAGGGCACCAAATCGCACTCATCTTCCACCTCAGTGAACCGGGGAGTCCCGCAGGGTTCGATACTTGGCCCTATTCTCTATATTTTATATAGCGCTGACCTCGTCCATAACATAAAACACTGTAGGTACCACCTTTACGCAGATGACATACAGCTTTATATTTCTTTTAGTCCTGATAATCTCGATAATGCTGTAAAACTAATTAACAGTGATCTATCAAGAATAGCTGATTGGTGCAAGTCTAACTGTCTTGTTCTCAATCCAAAAAAATCAAAATTAATGGTGATAGGTACTAAAAATAAAATAAAGAAACTAGACAACATAAACCTCAATGTGGAACTTAATGGCGAAGTTATCGATCGTGTGGATAAATGTAGAAATCTGGGTTTAACTCTGGACAGCCACCTTAATTTTGAAACCCATATTTCTGAGTGCGTTCGCAGCTGTTTCTATCGTCTCAAATTACTTTACAAAATACGTCAGTATCTCGATGAACAGCTCAGAATCACGCTATGCGAATCGCTTATCCTTTCTAAACTTAACTACTGCGATACAGTGTATGGACCATGTCTTCTGGCGAGAACATCTAAGCTGGTACAACGGGTGCAAAATGCCTGTGCACGTTACTGTTTCCATATACCGCCACGATCTCATGTGACTCCATTCCTCAACAACTCAAACTCATTAAAAATGGAGGCTCGCAGAAAGTTCCATCTCGCTACTCTGTTGTTTGGCATCATTAAATCTGGGAAGCCAATATATTTATACAATAAACTTACGTGGGCTCAAAGCGTCAATAGGAACCCGATGAGAGCCTGCAAATACATTTTTATGACGCCTAAACATCGTACTAGGGTGTTCCGTGGGTCGTTTAAGTTCGCAGCCACTCGGTGCTGGAATGATCTCCCGCCGCCGATGCGTGATCTGCGGACAATTAGTTCGTTTAAAAAATACCTTAAAAAACACTTACTTACTCTCCAGCTTATATCAACTGTGTAAAATTTACTTATTTCTACTTACAATCTGGGTCTTCACGTCGCGTTGGGGGCGTTGGGGATCGCATCCTGGCACTGCTGTTTATTTGCATTGTTTTGTCACTCCTTATGTTATTCGGCGCTTTGAAATCAACATTTCGGTTGTGTTCAAACGTGAAATTTGGCATTGCATTCGTGGCAAGCGCATGGGATTTTCTTTGGCGACGTGGCGGTCGAGATCGAAACGACAGAAGAAGACGTACCTTCGTGGACAAAAATGTCAATGTCAAACATGACAGGTGACAGTTTGGCTGCGTTCAGTTCAGTGTACAGTCTGTCTCGCCAGCTTTTATTTGTTTATGGCATATACGTCTGTGGTTTATGGTGATTTATTATTATTATTATTTTTATTTTATTTAGGTTTATCAGTTGAACGCACAGACTATACGTCTGTGGTTGAACGATGTTTTTTTATTTTGTATATTTGTTTTTTATTTTTTGTTCTTTGTATAGATAGATAGTGTTTAGTATGTGCATTTTTAATTTATGTACATTTATAAGCATTCAAGATTTTTACAATATTCAGATATCCTTATTTATAACATTTTCTTATTTATTCATTTATGTAATCTTATTGAAATTAGAAACGTCACCTCGTACAGGCCCTGCCAGAATACCAGCGCCGTTGCGATATGACTTTGTCACACCGTAGCGGCATATGCTGAGGTAGGGTCCTGATTGGCTCGTCACACTGTTGTTTTCTGTTAGTAGCATGTACCCTTATGTATTTCACGTCTTTTTTTTTTTTTTTTCTTATTATTCTATATTTTATTTTATTGTGACAGTCAATAAATGTTTTTTCTTTCTTTCTTTCTATAAGTTACCTACTAAAAGTACCTAGTATGTCATCCATGCTTCGTTTTATTAAATACCGAAGCTGGCGAACACAACAGACTTTTGGGCCATACTATGATTTGTCTTGGATGTGGGAAATCTGTGCTAAGACTAAGACATCACAATGTTACTGGAGAGAGTCCATTGCTGGCAGTTCTATTATCACAAAACCCTAATTATGAGGTAATCATTGTGTACTTTTTTTCATTATAAATAAAAATCTCTTAATTATTATAATAGTAAATCCAAATGTTTAGTTTTATCTGCCTTTAGCCTCTACAACTCAGAACTTAATAAAATGATAATTAATCTAACAGCACACAAAGTTTTATGTAGATATGTACATAAAATCCATCTATGTTTTCATCTAGCCGTTTGTAGCGCTTATAAAATTATTACTACTAACCTATCTCTTCCGTTGGGTGTCATAAAAGCCGACTAACGGACTAAAGACTGCATATATATCCAACAACATAAAAACGATGGGCTCATCACCTATCACGCTGAGCACATGTGTAGTTGTTATTCGGTGTAATGTAGACTATGGCAGTGGACTGCTTCTGCGGTCCCCATTGCCTAGTGTCTGACTAACCCTTTGGGGATAATAGTTGTGAATATATGTATGTATGTTTTCATAAGGAGTTTCTACTACTACAGTACTATTATTTGCCATGATTTAACTTGCTAGCGTGTTGGATAAAACTGTAAGCCTGCATGTTAGACTGACAAAATAAATAAAAGAGGGGAGAAGATGTGTGATATGTTACTAAGATAAAAATACCTAACTAATGCGCATCATATAAAACAAAAATGTAAAGAGCTTATACAAAAGACAGCATAATTACTACAATTCTCTAAACTGTACTTTGTTTTCAGCCATCACGAAACAACTATGTTTGCCATCTATGTTGGATGCGTGCAAATAGACTGGCAGAGCATGATTCGTTACGAGCCATCGAAGAATCGGCTTCAGATAACGCTACTACCCCTGATGTTCAAGTGGTCAGTCCACCAGTACCGCCCCCCCTACCACCATTTGTCCAAGTGGTCGGCCCACCAGAACCACCTGCGGGACCACCATTTCAAAGGGGAATACAGTTACGAAGCTATAAGCGTGCTGTGTGTTTGACTTAATATTGTTTGCATTAGGCCCATATCAGGTGAAACAAGCGCGTTCATACTTCGGTGAACATGTTAGGGAGAATGGCGTATATGTTGTCGAAGTGTGTCCAGAACTGGAACATTCACAAAATATGATTGCACGGGTTGGTGGAAATAATCCATATTTATTGAGAGGACGTATTAAGTCTCGACATGTTTCCCAGAGAAATTACTTTACCTATGTGTTGTTTGATACGGAACCTATTAATTATTCTCCTCTAGACAATATTTTGGGGTACTACTGTAGTTTCCTAGTAGGAAACCGGACTGTTGGCTGCTGTTGTCATGTTATGACTATTATCTGGTACCTTGGCTAGGCCAGATACCAAAACCATATTCAACCTCCAGCAGGATTTTTAGACAACTTACTATTAACAACACAAGAATATTAAAAAATGTAAGTAATTTCTTAGTATTCTTGTGTTGTTAAAAAAAATGTATTTTTTGTTTGTCTTAATCTGTTTGGTTAGCCTTCCAAGAAATAAAAACCTATTTTTATTAATATGTTTGATTTTGTGTTTGTTTCCCTTTATTCTTCTGATAATTAGGTAGGTACTTAAAACAATATAGGCTGATTTCACAGTCACGCGTTTGATCAGTGCCGGCCACACTCGCGCGGTTACAATTACCATTCAAACGCGCAACTACTATGTAGTGTAATAATAATTGTAAGCGCGCGCGTGTGGCCGGCGCTGATCAAACGCGTGACTGTGAAATCAGCTTATGGGCCTAAAAGAGTAAGTACTAATACTCTATAGGAAAGAATATTAGTACTGTTTTGGGCCCTTATGTATATTTAGGCCTTTATATTATAAATCACTAGTAGTTTAATTCAGTTTCTTATTTGATGGCTAGCTATGATTTAGCCAGTTAAGTTTTTGGGTAGACAGTGTTTGTACCTAGTTATAATACTTATATAAGAGTTCTTGATTGATATTAATAATACTACCACCCAGTTTATTCACTAAATAAAAATACTGCCTACTTATTCAAAAGGACTCTATTCAAGTGACTAGGTATAATTAAGACTTTGTTAGTCTCAATAATGTTCTCGAAAAATACCAATAAAATAAGGTTTACCTTCAAAAGTGGTCAATTCGTGGCTATTTTTTAACTAAAATAAAACGCCTTACCCTTCAAATAGCAATAACATAGCGCATACATTTATTGCTAATTATCTGATTCAGGCGTAAAAACGAAACTGTTGGCGTCTAGTACATTTAACTGCCAACTTCTTTGAGTTTTTTATACATTGGAATTAAATGTGCTAATGTTCCCGAAAACAAAACACTATAAATCATTACTGTAAATTAAACTTTTAAAGTATATCTACGTTCTATGAAAAATTGGCCATATCCTTTAGATTTGTTTATTATTTCCCATGTCGTTTTCTGTTTGATGTCCGATATTTTAATATTGTAATTATTTTGTGCCTTTTGTGTCAAAGGATATGGCCAATTTTTCATAGAACGTAGATATACTTTAAAAGTTTAATTTACAGTAATGATTTATAGTGTTTTGTTTTCGGGAACATTAGCACATTTAATTCCAATGTATAAAAAACTCAAAGAAGTTGGCAGTTAAATGTACTACACGCCAACAGTTTCGTTTTTACGCCTGAATCAGATAATTAGCAATAAATGTATGCGCTATGTTATTGCTATTTGAAAGGTAAGGCGTTTTATTTTAGTTAAAAAATAGCCACGAATTGACCACTTTTGAAGGTAAACCTTATTTTATTGGTATTTTTCGAGAACATTATTGAGACTAACAAAGTGTTAATTATACCTAGTCACTTGAATAGAGTCCTTTTGAATAAGTAGGCAGTATTTTTATTTAGTGAATAAACTGGGTGGTAGTATTATTAATATCAATCAAGAACTCTTATATAAGTATTATAACTAGGTACAACACTGTCTACCCAAAAACTTAACTGGCTAAATCATAGCAAGCCATCAAATAAGAAACTGAATTAAACTACTAGTGATTTATAATATAAAGGCCTAAATATATATAAGGGCCCAAAACAGTACTAATATTCTTTCTTATAGAGTATTAGTAGCTACTCTTTTAGGCCCATAAGCTGATTTCACAGTCACGCGTTTGATCAGCGCCGGCCACACGCGCGCGCTTACAATTATTATTACATAGTAGTTGCACGTTTGAATGGTAATTGTAACCGCGCGCGTGTGGCCGGCGCTGATCAAACGCGTGACTGTGAAATTAGCCTATATTGTTTTAAGTACCTACCTAATTATCAGAAGAATAAAGGGAAACAAACACAAAATAAAACATATTAATAACAATAGTTTTTTATTTCTTGGAAGACTAACCAAACAGATTAAGACAAACAAAAAATACATTTTTTTTAACAACACAAGAATACTAAGAAATTACTTACATTTTTTAATATTCTTGTGTTGTTAATAGTAAGTTGTCTAAAAATCCTGCTGGAGGTTGAATATGGTTTTGGTATCTGGCCCAGCCAAGGTACCAGATAATAGTCATAACATAACAACAACAGCCAACAGTCCGGTTTCCTACTAGGCAACTACAGTAGTACCCCAAAATATTGTCTAGAGGAGAATAATTAATAGGTTCCGTATCAAACAACACATAGGTAAAGTAATTTCTCTGGGAAACATGTCGAGACTTAATACGTCCTCTCAATAAATATGGATTATTTCCACCAACCCGAGCAATCATATTTTGTGAATGTTCCAGTTCTGGACACACTTCGACAACATATACGCCATTCTCCCTAACATGTTCACCGAAGTATGAACGCGCTTGTCTCACCTGATATGGGCCTAATGCAAACAATATTAAGTCATTGTATGTAAAAACAGGAAAGTTATTTAACTGGGGCAAGTTACCATCAATACGGGTAAACATAACTCGTCTTCTATTTAAATTATTATCTGTAATATATTGGCCAAGATGATTAGGTTCATCCATAAATCTTAATGCTCTTTGGATTATAAGATCAGCATTAGGACTATCCTCTAACACTGGATGGAATTTATTTAATAAAGCACCAGCAATTTTAAAATCGTCCATTAAATGTGTCGCAGCATTATTAAAATATCTTTGCCTAAACAACTTAAAGTCCCGTTTAAACCTACCATTTACAACTTCCACAACCCATCTACATAATGTGACTTTACGACTTTTATTTGCTTGTAAATATGATAGTTGATTTTCTCCTTCATTTAGCGATTCTGGCTTAAATACCCTATAATTACATCTTTCCAGTAAGGGAATAGCGTCTCTAAAGCCCCTGTCTAAAACAAAAACATCATTTTCCCTAAAAAGGTTTCGAAAAGGTCCATTTTCATTTTGAAACAAATGTGTCATAATTTCGGCATCAGTTTGGGTGGCAGCATAAGGTCCTAGAGCATCGATAATGTGACCATCATATGAAACTATCATAAATGGTTTAACCAAATTATCATACTTGTGCAAACTATATGTTTTCTTTTGAAACATATAGTTTGCACTTTTTTGGAGGTATATATATGTTCTATCAAAAATAGCAATTGCAGGTCTATCTCAAGTTATAGGCTCATCAGGATCACCCAATAAGGCTTGCGGAACCCTCAAGTTTCTTTCAGAGATTTCCCCATGTGTCATATGATTCACACCAATGTTAGGAGGCACAAAATGTTCTTTTAAATATATTCTAGCTTTTTTCATTAAGAACTCTAGTGTTGACCGAGGCATGTCAAAGAGAGTTGCCAGTCTTCTGTTACTCTCACCTGTTCTAAGCTTAGTCAAATAAATAGCCAGAGCGCGTTTAGGCTGTTTAACATTTAAAGCAGGCAAGACATTAAACAGTTGCAAAAATTGTGGCACTGTAAGGCCAGTCCAATAATGGCAAATAGGATTTGGCATTTCAGAGACATTTTCAAAATTAAATATATTCGTTTTTGATTTCAATACATTAATTAAATCTTCTAAATGGTTAGCATTAAATGTTAAAATATCACTCATTTGAGGTAACAAATGCCACTGGTCAGAATATAAATGTATCTCACACACTCGACAGCTGCGAGGAACATAGAAATTATGATCTTGCAATAGAAGTTTTTTCAAAAACTGTGGAACCAAATGCAAAGATCTGTTTTGGCATTGGTCAAATACACAACGATTAGATATGCTCGCAGCACGCTTATAGCTTCGTAACTGTATTCGCCTTTGAAATGGTGGTCCCGCAGGTGGTTCTGGTGGGCCGACCACTTGGACAAATGGTGGTAGGGGGGGCGGTACTGGTGGACTGACCACTTGAACATCAGGGGCTGTTGTAGCGTTATCTGAAGCCGACTCTTCGATGTCCCGTAACGAATCATGCTCTGCCAGTCTATTTGCACGCATCCAACATAGATGGCAAACATAGTTGTTTCGTGATGGCTGAAAACAAAGTACAGTTTAGAGAATTGTAGTAATTATGCTGTCTTTTGTATAAGCTCTTTACATTTTTGTTTTATATGATGCGCATTAGTTAGGTATTTTTATCTTAGTAAGATATCACACATCTTCTCCCCTCTTTTATTTATTTTGTCAGTCTAACATGCAGGCTTACAGTTTTATACAACACGCTAGCAAGCTAAATCATGGCAAATAATAGTACTGTAGTAGGGTAGAAACTCCTTATGAAAACATACATACATATATTTACAACTATTATCCCCAAAGGGTTAGTCAGACACTAGGCAATGGGGACCGCACAAGCAGTCCACTGCCATTGTCTACATTACACCGAATAACAACTGCACATGTACTCCGCGTGACAGGTGGTGAGCCCATCGTTTTTATGCTGTTGGATGTATGTGCAGTCTTTAGTCCGTTAGTCGGCTTTTATGACACCCAACAGAAGAGATAGGTTAGTAGTAATATTTTTATAAGCGCTACACACGGCTAAATGAAAACATAGATGGATTTTATGTACATATCTACATAAAACTTAGTGTGCTGTTAGATTAATTATCATTTTATTAAGTACTGAGTTGTAGAGGCCAAAGGCAGATAAAACTAAACATTTGGATTTACTATTATAATAATTAAGAGATTTTTATTTATAATGAAAAAAAGTACACAATGATTACCCCATAATTAGGGTTTTGTGATAATTGAAATACCAGCAATGGACTCTCTGCAGTAACATTGTGATGCCTTAGTCTTAGCACAGATTTCCCACATCCAAGACAAATCATAGTATGGCCCAAAAGTCTGTTGTGTTCGCCAGCTTCGGTATTTAATAAAACGAAGCATGGATGACATATAAATGTTTCCCAATTCAACTGAAAAATAAAGATGCATTATTATTTATAGGTACTTTTAGTAGGTAACTAATGTTATTAACTATTACTAAAATCGCTTATAAAATCGTTTAAAAAGTCATACATGACATACCTGAGTTGATAACCAACGGGAAAGTCTCGCTTGTTGGTGTATGGAAAGCGAGGATAAAATATGCCTTTGCAACCTTTGCACGGCTATTCAACAGTTGACGCACCTCATCTCGATGTACAAAACAAATTCAAAAACGCAATGAAGAAGATCAGAGTCCAGTGTTGGTAGCAAGGTAATCGAGTGGTAGAAGGTATCAGTCCGTAGATTTAAGCAGGGGTCGGGTCAGTAAGAAATATATCAGAAAATAATCGCACAGTAAACAACGAACGCTAACGCAACGAGGGAACTGCAATGACATGACATTGACACTAATAGTTGTCACGTAAACGCGTTCCATTTTACGTGTTTTTATGAAATATAAAAAAAAACACTATTTGTTACTATATTACCTAGCAGAAAATTAAAGGTTATCTTTCTTCGAATGTAGCAAACATACATTAAAAATATGTTTTAATGCTTAAAATGAATCAAAAATGAGTATTTTCCGTTTGAACGACATGCGTACGTATGAAGTCTGCATGAAAAGAAACGTCGAGTACTAAGAAAAAGTAAGATGGTGTCGAAAAAAATCTTAACGGAACTGGCATTACTAATTATTATTAATTCAAATCTGCCAACTTCAGAGAGGTTAATTTTAAGTTATAAATTAATTTTTCTACTTATGTAATTTAATACATTTATAGGTGTTTATGTAAATGGAATGCAATATTTTGTCCATGTCCTTTAACCTACCAAAAATGACATATCTCAAATTAAGGTTTATGACAAAGTTATTTAAATAATCTGGTATATTTCAAGTAGATCTGTTTTATTTACAGTCGGTTTATGTCTATAGTTCCATAATAGTTGTCTTTTTTTCTTACTGCAGCATTTTATACCCCGCGATGTCCATCTAAGTTTTTTTATGATAGGTATAGATTTAGTAATTATAGGGAAGCATAAATTGTAGAATAATTTAAAGTCTTCTATTGAATGCTGAATTGGCGTCGTTTGCTCTAAAAACATCAACAAATTAAAGACGTTTCAAGCATTCTTTAAATTTAGTAATATTTTCGAGGCTATGATCCCTGTGTTTTTTTTTTCCAATGTTTAATCAGTGGTAGACCCTTTATTGTACATCGCATGAGCTGCGCAGTGTAATCTGACAAGGCTAGTTCAAGGACTTTCGGTTTACAGCCTTTTTTAAGGTTATGTGCAAAGTTGTCAATACATGTTCGGCTTGCCATTCTAGTTGGTTGCCTCAATGCTAGTTTTAAATTATAATTCAATAGTATACATTCAAATTCCATAGCAATATTATTATTTGTCAAAATGTCAATATTAAAGTCACCAGCTACTACAATGTGGTCAAATGTATTAATTTTATGTATTTTAAAAGCAATTGATCCAATTTAGCAAAAAATATGTTTATATTTGCTACATTTGGTACCCTATATACACACACAACAACAAGTTTATAATTAATTAATTCTATAGCACAGCATTCGAATAAATTTGGCACTGACAGTTCTGCAATTTCTGAAACAGGTTTCCACATGTGACCCTTGCGTAATTAAATGCAAGCACCACCTTTCTTTGACTTCTTTCTTGAAAAGCATGCGGCGAGATAATAATTTTGTATTGAAAGTTGAGATTCTTGCCCTGCCATCATGAAGTGCTCAGTAACACATAACACATCGACAGATTTACCCTTTTCCGTAAGATCTTCAAAGTGTCCCTCCAGTGTATTCGATTTGTTAATAAGACCTTAAAAGGATAGATCAACACAAACTTAGTGTACCCATCGATTACAGTAAGAATGTAATTATACATTTTCTTTGTTGCATCTAAAGGTCCTATGTGGTCACAATGCAGTGTATCCAGAGGTAATTCTCACTTATCTATTGGATTTAGGAGGCCTTCTTTCTTTCCAGACTTTCTGCTTGCTAGTAGACATGGCAGACACGTATATATTACTTTTTCAATTTTAATATCCAACTTAGTGATGTAATACTCTTTTTCTATAATATCCTTTGTCTTTTTCTTTCCAAAATGTCCTATTCCATGGGTTCTCTGAATAATTTCCATATCCATCATCTCGGGTATCACTGACCTCTTTTGTACACCTTTGTATATGATCCCGTTTTCTAAAAAATAATCTTCATATTCATTTTCTTTAAGTATTTCCCGTATAATCTTTAAATCCATCGTCTTCTTCTTGTGCCTTCTTTATTCTAGCATGTAGCTCAACATTAATAAAACATTTGTTGCATCATATCACCGGTTCTATGTTCTATGGAATAATCAAAGTCTTGTAGGTACATTATCCATCTAGCAACTTTTACGGGTACATCTTTCTTGTATAATGTTTTTTGAAATGCTTTACAGTCTGTCACTATCTTGAAATGTATCCCAATAAGATATCTTCTGAACTTATTAACCTACTGAATTTATTTATAACCGCTAAGGCTTCTAGTTCATAACTACTACACTTTTGTTGAGGTTCTGTAGTTCTTCTGCTCATGTAATGAACTAGATGCATACTACCATCATAACAATCTCTTTGCATTAAAATAGCTGAGTAGCCGTGTTTGGAGGCATCTGTATGCAATTCAGTTTCCAATTGTATATCAAAAATTTTCAAAACAGGTTCACAACATAACTTTGATTTCAATTCCTCAAAAGCTTGTCTTTGTAATTCTTCAAACCTAAACTCACCTTTCTTGAGCATATCATTTAATGGCTTTGCAATTAATTTATAATTTTTAATGAATTTTCTAAAATATGAAGTTAGTCCTATAAAACTGTGTACTTCTTTCAAGATTTTAGGTTCTGGATATGTCATAACAGCCTTAATTTTTTCTGTTGATGGTTTCACTGTTCCGTTTCCAATATTGTGCTTTAAGTATTCTACAGATCTCTGGAGTATCTGTGACTTCTTCCAATTAATTTGTAATCCATATTCCGCAGCCACTTTTAACACATCCCGAACTCTTACAATGGCTTCTTTCTCATCTTTTGAAAGGATAATGAGGTCATCGATGAATATTAGAACAAATTCTCTGCTAATTAGATCTGCGAATATTATGTTAATGTATCAGGTAAAATATTTTGGATAAATGGATAAACCAAAAGGAGCTTTAAGAAACTCATATTTACCTTCCGGGCTACTCGTCACAAAAGCGGAATATTTAACAGACTCTTCTTCTATAGGCAGATGGAAAAACCATTTTTCAAATCCAGTGTGCTGAATACATTCACCTTACTTAACTTATCTATGTGATCCTCAATCACCGGTAGTGGGTATTCATCTTTCACCATCTTTTGATTAAGTTTTCTATAATCTACACACACTCGGGTACTTCCATCTTTCTTCTTAAGTAGCACCAATGGGCTTGCATACTCAGCATAACTTGGACGAATAATATTGTTGGATAACCAATCCTGAACTTGCTGTTTAACCACTTGCTCTTCTGTTATTGCCAATCTTCTAGGTCGCTGTCTTACCGGTATGTCATCCTTTAACACTATTTTCAACTTTATGGGTGCATTTTTAATCTTCGAAGGCTTGTAGTTATCTATTATTTCTTACACTGTTGGACAATGATCATCATAACTGGAAAACAAACAAATTTTTTTCAGATATGAACTATCATAACACTGTAGCATTATTACAACTGAACCTTTATCAATGACTGTAATTGTAATTTCTAAAACCGGCTGACCTAAAATTATATCATATGGTATCACATTAGTAAGGAAAATTAATACAGTAACTGTGATGATCAATAACTACATCAATAGTGAATACACCTATGGGGGGTCAAAGTTGCTCGCGTCCTTAGGTTTACCCTTGAGACCCTACACGTGATCCCTGGGTGGTGCTAAATGAGTGACACCAACTGAGTGGTAGAGCCACGCTGCGTTGCAGCACACATTGGGCCGGCTCGCCCGGCGTAATACCACCCTCTCACTAATATTCGGCGTGAAATAATGGCACTTGGTGCTGTTGTGTTTCGTCCGACCAGTGAGGGTTCCGGAGGCCCTTCCCCCCCCCCCCCCTCCTCCCAATTCCTATTCCTTCCTTAAACCTATTCCTCCCGTAAAGGCCGGCAACGCGTCTGCGATTCCTCTGGTTTTGCGGGTGTCCATGGGCGGCGGTGATTACTCTCCATCAGGTGACCCGCCTGCTCGTTTGCCTCCCTCTTTTATAAAAAAAAAAAAAAACCTATTGAAAACAAATTACAAGATCCTAAGGGGGAAACAGTAACGTCGTCACTATGAAGCGGCACAGCCGGCCGAGCAGGTGTGTTTAGGTTGCCTCGCTTAGGCTGTTTACTATGCATTAGGACATTTCCAGTTGCTATTACGTTCTTTGTCAAAGGCATAAAATGAGTAGTACCTTTTGCTGACCATATTAACACACTGCAAATCATATACTGCTTTACATGTGGTGTATTGCAAATATTCGTTTTTGGGAAGTGGTTTAGCACAGCCCGCACAACTCCTAGGCCCCGTGTTATATTTCCGGCCGAAATTAATAACCGATCCTGAGATAGAGATATGCCTATTTTGGATTTGTTACTAGGCAACTGTTGTTATTTCCCGTCATATAACAGAAATATCTAGGCAACTAATCTAAAGTAGGCCTATCTCTATCTCGGGATCGGTTATTAATTCCGTTCGTTAGAAGACATAATTATTGTTGCTACTCGAGAAGCAACAATAATTATGTCTTATAATTATTGTAGATAGACTAGATAGATTACTCACTGTCGACAGTGAGTAATCTCAACAAACCAACAATAATAACCAATAACCTAACGTAGGTATCTCGCCCTCTAGACGTCACGATGTACGATATCTGCAGCAATAGGTAAAGAAGCCACAAAGTTTACAATTTATATAAATTTGTAGGCTATAAGACGCTAGAGGGCGCTGCTAGTTATAGTTAAGCTTCGATAGTGGTTCCTTCTGCAATGCGCCGTCAAATTTTTTCAACACTAACTAACCTTTTGCAACTGAGGTGGTAGTCTGGCACCGCCAACTAAATGCTTCGTTGCGATTTCGCAATATGGCGGGATGTAGCTCTGTCTCGCTTAGTACCTTACTTAAATGGTGCGAGCCATTGAACAGTCAGGCGCGTGCGGCGACGCTGTGCACACGTCTGGCTGTACGAGTTCCTGGTGTCCATTTTGTAGTAACCCATGGATTCATATTTTCCGAAATTAAATGAATAATAATAATAATTATTATTATTAATTAATAGAAACAATAAAACAAAACAGTGCACGGATTAAAATGCAACTATAAGACAGTGATCTTCTAATAACCTAGAAATAAAACTGAATAAACTTTAAGTGTCGTGTTCAATTCAAACTCAAACTTGGACTTTGGACCATTACTTGTTATAGTGATTGCTCTTTCCCACTTGGCGATACCATACGTTAATTTCGCCGCTTCTTATATTGATCTTGTGGTGCGTCGGCTGCGGTTGGGGTCTGAGTGTCATATACTCGCGCGGCCCGAGTTCAAACCCCGGTACGCGAGAATTCTTTTTGTGTTGAAAAAATTGATATAAATTGTAAACTTTGTGGCTTCTTTACCTATTGCTGCAGACATCGTACATCGTGACGTCTAGAGGGCGAGATACCTACGTTAGGTATTGTTGGTTTGTTGAGATTACTCACTGTCGACAGTGAGTAATCTATCTAATCTATCTACAATAATTATAAGACATAATTATTGTTGCTTCTCGAGTAGCAACAATAATTATGTCTTATAACGGACGGAATTAATAACCGATCCCGAGATAGAGATAGGCCTACTTTAGATTGGTTGCCTAGATATTTCAGTTATATGACGGGAAATAACAACAGTTGCCTAGTAACAAATCCAAAATAGGCATATCTCTATCTCAGGATCGGTTATTAATTTCGGCCGGAAATCTAACACGGGGCCTAGGAGTTGTGCTGGCTGTGCTAAACCACTTCCTAAAAACGAATATTTGCAATACACCACATGTAAAGCAGTTTATGATTTGCAGTGTGTTAATATGGACAGCAAAAGGTACTACTCATTTTATGCCTTTGACAAAGAACGTAAGAGCAACTGGAAATGTCCTAAATGCATAGTAAACAGCCAAAGCAAGGCAACCTTAACACACCTGCTCGGCCGGCTGTGCCGCCTCATAGTGACGACGTTACTGTTTCCCCAAAAGGTTCAACTCTGACAAGTCAGAATGTTACTCAGCGTACAAAGGTTGCAAAGCCAAATGTTTGCGCTGAAGAAGAGATATTGGCATGTGAACTGAACAGCTCCTATTCTACTGACAATGATTTTAAGCAGCTCGTTATAGGGGAGTTGCGGGCCATACGCCTGGCGGTAGCAGGTCTCACCAATGCTTTTCAAACGCAAAATTCGAGGCTGGACCTTTTGGAATCAAGAATGGACTCTTATGAAACTAAAATAAGAAACCCCAAATGTGATGAACTGATGGTGTTGGAAAAAACAATCTGTGAATTAAAGCAAGAGATACAAGAACGAGACCAATACATGTTGATGACAGATGTGGAATTTTCTAATTTAACCGAGACAACCAATGAAAACACTACCCACATCGTGCTTACAGTGGCGAACAAGCTCGGCGTTCAACTGGAAGAGCGGGATATTGTAAGAGTGGAGCGTGCTGGGCTGGTGCGTGCGTTTGTGGAAGGCTGTGCACCGCCGCGGCCGCGGCCGCTGGTCGTGCGAATTGCGCGCCGTGCATTGCGCGACTCGTTGCTGGCGGCCGCGCGCGTACGCCGTGGCCTCACCACAGAGGGTCTGCCGCTCACGGGTGCTGTGCGGCCCTTCTACGTTAATGGCTTACTAGAGTAAACCGGCAGTTATTTCAGGAAGCGCGTGCAGCTGCCAGCAGCCAAAACTGGAAGTATGTGTGGACCAGAAATGGTAGAATCTTCGCACGGCGGGAGCAGGGTACAACCTGTCACCGACTTCGTTCTCGAATGGATTTGGATAGGGTTTTTGGTGCTAAAATCGTTGGTGCAGATTAACGATTTTTTAGTCTATATTATTATTATTGTGTATGACTGTTATTGTATACAATATTATGTTATTTTTAAGAGCTATACAGTGTTATGTGTCATATGTTTTGTGTCAGATGTTTTTAGAGTTTTTATTTGCTTGTTGTATTTGTTGTTTTGTTGCGCTTATTATAAAAACAATTTTTCAAATGTTTTGTTGTTATAATAAATATATTTATTGAATTTTTAACTATAATACTGATATCACAGATGTTCAAATCTTGTAACTGTAGTAGTATGTTATTTATATGTATATCGTGGGTTGAATTGTTTGTGTACAGTGTGTATATTTTTGAAATGATTGCAGGTCAACGTCGTTGTATTTTTTGTCTTTGTCACTGTTTCAAACTTAGCTATTCTAAAAGTAACATAGTAAAATGTTTTTTTATTATCTCAATGTTTTGGTGTTTTTTTAAATATTAGTAAAATCAAGGTTGGACTTAAAAATAATAAAAAAAATCTAGGACTAGTTCGGCGTCATGTAACCTTTTTAAAACAATATTTGATAATTGCAAGTGGTAACGCCTACGAAAATAGTCACTTCAAACAAAAGAAGAAACCGAGTTTATTTTCTAATAAAGTAAATTCTATTGCGCCAAGAAGGCGTAAACAGCAAGTATATCCAGATTTTGCATGTATTAATTCTTTCATTCGTTAAACATAAAAACTTACGTATTTGGCCTGCTGAATCCGGGCTCTTTGGGTACTCGTCACGATGAATTTTGGGTTGCCATGGAGCGGCACAATGTGGACATTGTGGCCATTAATGAGACTTGGCTACAGGCCGGTGAGAGGGCGCGCGCGCCCTCACCTCTCGGCTACAGGTTGCGACATATACCACGCCCGACTGGTGTGCGCGCGCGCGGCGGTGGCGTCCATTTTTACCTTAGGCGTGGAATCTATGCGCGTCTTCTCAATTACCCACCATCATCTTCCGTAGAACAAATGTGGCTCAAAATTAATTTAAATGGATACAAGCTGGTTACAGGGACAGCCTATCGCCCACCCTGGATGAATATTGACACGTTCATAGATACGTTAACGGAAACTATTAGTAGGTTTTCGGCTTGTGAACATGTGGTTTTAATGGGTGACTTTAATATTGATCTGCTAAAAACGAATAAAACCAATTCTAAGAAACTATTAATTTTCTTTCGGTACATGCACCTCAAACAATATGTGTCTGAGCCGACTCACTTTACTGATCATTCGGCGACGTTGTTGGATGTGGTGTGCAGTACTACCAAAGTGACAAAAGACCGAAGGTGAAAGCGCGCTTCACCCGGAATCCTCAAACACAGAGGAACTGTCGGAACACAACACTGCTATTAACATCGTTGTTATGGCGACAGACTTAGATAAGATGGTGATAGCTAGCCAGGCGGACTTAACAGCCCTACCACCAACCAAACCGAGCACACAAAGATGTACCCCCTGCTGGGAATCGAACCCGGGACCGGTGGCTTAGCCACTAGACCACGGATGTGGTCTAGTGGCTAAGCCACATCCAACAACGTCGCCGAATGATCAGTAAAGTGAGTCGGCTCAGACACATATTGTTTGAGGTGCATGTACCGAAAGAAAATTAATAGTTTCTTAGAATTGGTTTTATTTGTTTTTAGCAGATCAATATTAAAGTCACCCATTAAAACCACATGTTCACAAGCCGAAAACCTACTAATAGTTTCCGTTAACGTATCTATGAACGTGTCAATATTCATCCAGGGTGGGCGATAGGCTGTCCCTGTAACCAGCTTGTATCCATTTAAATTAATTTTGAGCCACATTTGTTCTACGGAAGATGATGGTGGGTAATTGAGAAGACGCGCATAGATTCCACGCCTAAGGTAAAAACGGACGCCACCGCCGCGCGCGCGCACACCAGTCGGGCGTGGTATATGTCGCAACCTGTAGCCGAGAGGTGAGGGCGCGCGCGCCCTCTCACCGGCCCGTAGCCAAGTCTCATTAATGGCCACAATGTCCACATTGTGCCGCTCCATGGCAACCCAAAATTCATCGTGACGAGTACCCAAAGAGCCCGGATTCAGCAGGCCAAATACGTAAGTTTTTATGTTTAACGAATGAAAGAATTAATACATGCAAAATCTGGATATACTTGCTGTTTACGCCTTCTTGGCGCAATAGAATTTACTTTATTAGAAAATAAACTCGGTTTCTTCTTTTGTTTGAAGTGACTATTTTCGTAGGCGTTACCACTTGCAATTATCAAATATTGTTTTAAAAAGGTTACATGACGCCGAACTAGTCCTAGATTTTTTTTATTTTTTTTAAGTCCAACCTTGCTTTTACTAATATTTAAAAAAACACCAAAACATTGAGATAATAAAAAAACATTTTACTATGTTACTTTTAGAATAGCTAAGTTTGAAACAGTGACAAAGACAAAAAATACAACGACGTTGACCTGCAATCATTTCAAAAATATACACACTGTACACAAACAATTCAACCCACGATATACATATAAATAACATACTACTACAGTTACAAGATTTGAACATCTGTGATATCAGTATTATAGTTAAAAATTCAATAAATATATTTATTATAACAACAAAACATTTGAAAAATTGTTTTTATAATAAGCGCAACAAAACAACAAATACAACAAGCAAATAAAAACTCTAAAAACATCTGACACAAAACATATGACACATAACACTGTATAGCTCTTAAAAATAACATAATATTGTATACAATAACAGTCATACACAATAATAATAATATAGACTAAAAAATCGTTAATCTGCACCAACGATTTTAGCACCAAAAACCCTATCCAAATCCATTCGAGAACGAAGTCGGTGACAGGTTGTACCCTGCTCCCGCCGTGCGAAGATTCTACCATTTCTGGTCCACACATACTTCCAGTTTTGGCTGCTGGCAGCTGCACGCGCTTCCTGAAATAACTGCCGGTTTACTCTAGTAAGCCATTAACGTAGAAGGGCCGCACAGCACCCGTGAGCGGCAGACCCTCTGTGGTGAGGCCACGGCGTACGCGCGCGGCCGCCAGCAACGAGTCGCGCAATGCACGGCGCGCAATTCGCACGACCAGCGGCCGCGGCCGCGGCGGTGCACAGCCTTCCACAAACGCACGCACCAGCCCAGCACGCTCCACTCTTACAATATCCCGCTCTTCCAGTTGAACGCCGAGCTTGTTCGCCACTGTAAGCACGATGTGGGTAGTGTTTTCATTGGTTGTCTCGGTTAAATTAGAAAATTCCACATCTGTCATCAACATGTATTGGTCTCGTTCTTGTATCTCTTGCTTTAATTCACAGATTGTTTTTTCCAACACCATCAGTTCATCACATTTGGGGTTTCTTATTTTAGTTTCATAAGAGTCCATTCTTGATTCCAAAAGGTCCAGCCTCGAATTTTGCGTTTGAAAAGCATTGGTGAGACCTGCTACCGCCAGGCGTATGGCCCGCAACTCCCCTATAACGAGCTGCTTAAAATCATTGTCAGTAGAATAGGAGCTGTTCAGTTCACATGCCAATATCTCTTCTTCAGCGCAAACATTTGGCTTTGCAACCTTTGTACGCTGAGTAACATTCTGACTTGTCAGAGTTGAACCTTTTGGGGAAACAGTAACGTCGTCACTATGAGGCGGCACAGCCGGCCGAGCAGGTGTGTTAAGGTTGCCTTGCTTTGGCTGTTTACTATGCATTTAGGACATTTCCAGTTGCTCTTACGTTCTTTGTCAAAGGCATAAAATGAGTAGTACCTTTTGCTGTCCATATTAACACACTGCAAATCATAAACTGCTTTACATGTGGTGTATTGCAAATATTCGTTTTTAGGAAGTGGTTTAGCACAGCCAGCACAACTCCTAGGCCCCGTGTTAGATTTCCGGCCGAAATTAATAACCGATCCTGAGATAGAGATATGCCTATTTTGGATTTGTTACTAGGCAACTGTTGTTATTTCCCGTCATATAACTGAAATATCTAGGCAACCAATCTAAAGTAGGCCTATCTCTATCTCGGGATCGGTTATTAATTCCGTCCGTTATAAGACATAATTATTGTTGCTACTCGAGAAGCAACAATAATTATGTCTTATAATTATTGTAGATAGATTAGATAGATTACTCACTGTCGACAGTGAGTAATCTCAACAAACCAACAATACCTAACGTAGGTATCTCGCCCTCTAGACGTCACGATGTACGATGTCTGCAGCAATAGGTAAAGAAGCCACAAAGTTTACAATTTATATAAATTTTTTCGTAGGCGTTACCACTTGGGTACTCTGGGTCTGAAACCGGTGGCTTAGCCACTAGACCACGGATGTGGTTGAATTCTTTATCTAAACTATTGTCTAGTAAAAATTCTGAAGTTATAGTAACTTGTGACATTTTCCGTAATGAAAAGGTACAGTAACACACAGCAAAAATCCTTGTAAATGTATCTACTTTTGAAAATTTTTTTCCTCATCATGTTTGATGTTTCACTTCAATCCATTAAAACTAATACGAAATACGTTTTTAGTTTATTAACGTTTGGCGTTAAAGAAAGCTCTTGCTTTAATGAAAAATAGTAATGTATTAGTACATATTCTCCATATTATTATGGGTGTCGTAAAAGGCGACTAACGGACTAAATACTGCACATACTTCCAACAGCATAGAGCTGCGATGGGCTCACCACCTGTCACGCTGAACACATGTGCAGTCGCTATTTGTTGAAAAGTGGACTATGGTAGAGAATTGCTTTTGCTGTCTTCATTGCCTAGTCTCTTATTAACACTTCGGGGATAATAGTCTTTATTATATGTATGTATGTAAATTATTATCACATTTTCAGTGTTTTCCCGAAAGGGTATTTTCCCGAAAGAGAAATCGCCTAAGTACCAGTATTCTTAATTAATCAAGAATTTTCTATCTAACACAACAAAAAGGTAGTAGGGCTACCACCAACTAAACTTAGTGCTATATTATATACCTACGCCCTGCGAGTAATCGTATCCGGGATATCTCTAGGTTTGGAACGGTGGTTAAACCACTAGATCACAAAGGCTTTTTTAAGAATTCTTTCTTTGCGACTGGAATGTGAAAAAGCATCCAGAAGTGTGTAGGTACTCATTTAACACTTTATTTTAATATATAAAAAGAATCACAAGTAAAATGAAACACAAATTTGTTTTAAAATTAACAGTTTACTGACAAAATGACAATAATTATTGTGAACCACTTTATAGATACCTTTGTCAAACAAATTCTCTTCCATCGTTTTTATTTCTTACATTGCATCAAATAAGGATTATAATGTTACAAAAAATAAGTTTACATTATGCTACAATTTGTTGCCTTATGTTATTTGGGAGTTATACTAGGCATAGTCCACAAAAACGACGTTAATTCGATCACGTCGCGGCCACGTTTTAACTTGAGCCCCTTAGTCTTGACTAGAGCGGCCTCGAATGGAGTTGCAGTCTAACAAAAATATAAATGCTTATCATCAACCTAGGCCTTCAAGTATGCAAACTGCAGAAGTACCACCATATAGGTTGTTATAAGGCTTCCGATACTCAACGGTAGCTTGCTGTCTATGCGAAAGAAGCACCATGGAACTATTGGGGTGAAGCTCATGCAGCTGACGCGAAGAATGTTCTTGCACATTTGTTTTTGTTCAACTGAAATATTTTAACTTAAGGTGTATTAATAAACATTAAGACTGGCTTGCATCATGACTGACAAAATTAAATATTAGCGCTTAACACGTATAAAGTGCTAATATACAGCGCTAGTATACAGTTCATCATCATCGCCTAGAGGCTTGCACTGCTGGACAAAGGCCTCCCCCAAGGATATCCACCACGACCGGTTTTATGCTGCTCACCTCTAGCAGCTACCCGCGACCTTTATACCAGATCATCGGTCCACCTTGTTGGAGGCCTGCCTTCACTGCGTCTTCAGCTGCACAGTCGCTACTCAAGAACCGTTCTACCTCAACGGACGTTGGTCGGTTCTACGAGCGATGTGCCCTGCTCATTGCTACTCTACGGATCTCCTCATTTCTGATTCGATCCCGTACAGGAACCCCGAGCATAGCCCACTCCATTGCTCTTTGAGTGACCTTGAGCCGTCTTATGAGGCCCATAGAAAGTGACCTATTCTCAGTTCTGTATGTCATCACTGGCAACACACACTTGTCAAAGACATTTGTTATGAGATACTACGATATTTTGATCGTATTAAATCTCTTACGAAAACTTTGGAGCCTTTGAGCTGCTCAATCTACGGTCGCGGCCGGCGAAGCTGAGACGCATCGTCCGAGAAATGCAGAACTCTATGAGAACCTTTTGTTGTATGCAATAATTTAGGCACTCGAAGCGATTCTGATATTCAAGAAAGAGAAATAGCTTTCGGGGTTCCGGATTTGGATGGATGCAGAACGGAGCATAGAATTCATCAATCGTCATATTTTGTGTTTAACATTGATATTCAATGTGCCTCTTACCAACCGGTGAACGCTGCCAGTTATAAACTCATTGATTACAGAGACATCATTGAAAGTGAAGAAAAAGACTGCGGTGGACAATAGTCTTTTAAAATTAAAGAATAATAAAAGTAAAATTAACTAAATAACGCAGGAGACAGCAAGTTAGTTGCCCTACACAGTTAAATAACTGTTCTCATTATAAAGCAGTTTTTCAATGCCACAGAGCTTATAAGTAACGTTGGGTGCTTATATAAACCGAATAAGCGCATAAGCGCTGATCATGTTTTAATGTTAACGTACCTGGACATGACTTTATTTTCATTACAAGAATGCTTTGAACGCAAGCATCAGTGACAGCTGATATAACTTCTCACATTCATAGCAAAGGTAGCACACAAGTGCATAGAATTTTAATGATATCAATATTGTTAAAATCGTGGTTGGCAATTCATTCTGGAAAATATAATGTAGACACTCATAACTCTATCGTAGCGTGTTATAGATGAGCATGGTTTGAGAAAATACATTAATTTTAGATGTATGGAGCCAGTTTAACATTATTTATTTAATTTAGGCAAATAATTTATGAACAAGAAAAAACAAAAATAACATCTAATATTAAAATTAAAATATTTACAACTTAAAAAATAAATAGGAAACTATAAATAAAAAAATCACCCAGATCATCCCCTTCAGGCAGAATAATAGACGCATTGCCGTGCTGGATGGCGAGGCTTAGGCGTTGACCCAGATAGCTGCTGGCTCTGGGGTCTCGGGTGGCTTCGACCAGTTTTTAGAAATATCTCTAAAGAGCTGGTGGGCACCCAAATCCCACGTTCCTAACGTCTCCACCCCAAATGGCTCAAATATGAAATCTCCAGTCAGATTTTTGTGATACAAAATGAATATTTACCTGTACTTTCTTCTTAGCTAACTAACCGAGTCGCAAAGAGATGAAAGAAACCACCCCCTCTCTTCCCTTGGGTGTCGTATAAGGCGACTAATGGACAAAAGACTTCACATATATCCAAAAGCATAGAGCAGCGATGGGCTCACCACCTGTCATGCTGAGTACATGTTTAGTGACAGCAGCAGAGCAGAGCAGTACCGCTTTAGCGGTCCTCATTGCCTAGTTTCTTACTAACCCTTCGGGGATAATAGTTGTTATTATGTGTATGTAGTTTCATTTTGTTAACAAATAAATAAAAAAATGAAATGTAGTAAGTGTGTATTCATTTATTAATTAAAAAGTGCGAATAATTTAAGAACAAGTAATGATCTGGACTCCAAAAAACGGAGTCGAGGAATGACAATAATTTATATGCATAATTTCGAAAAATTATTGGCATAATTATCGCTTTTTAGCAGATGCGATGATATCTATATATTAAAAAACGAATTGCTGTTCTTTTGTCTTGCAAGAACTCGAGAAAGATCTAAGCGATTTGACTAATTTTGATTCAGAATATTTGTGAAAGTTCAGGGAAGCTTTGAACGGTGAGAAAAAGCAGTAAAAACTCAAAAAAAAAATTTTAGACATAAAAAGACGTCGTGCAATATATTTATTAAATATTAATTGGTTACTAAAAACTTTTTGCAGTTTTCTTACTTCTTCTTCGCGACATTTATCTTTTTCCTGTCAGTTGAGTTGTCATTGTGATTTAGATAGAATAACGTCTGTCGGGTCTACTAGTTTATAATAAATCATAAAACATAAATCTATATTTAGGCAGCACACATAAATTGTACTACTTGGTACTAACGCTGCTGTTATGACGTCTGACTTATATAATAATAGATAGCAAGACAGATGGACTTAGAACTAGCAAACAAAGTCACTAGAGCACATGAGTGCTTTATAAAATAAAAAATGTTGATTAAACGGACTTACATCTGCAAAAACTCCGTTATATTCCAATTTAATAATCATTTCCAAATTTATTAAAATTTGAAAGAAAGTTACGCATTGGTAAAGCAAAATCTGAAAAGACAACAAAATAACAGATACACTTTCCCATAATGATTATAATATAATAGCTTGGGCGCTGGGTGTAAAGTAACACACTTACTAGCTCAATCCCAGGATGTGTAATCATAAATAATAATAAAATAAAAAAAATAATAAATTTCAAAACCGTCACACAAATCATTCGGTCCCAAACTAAGCATAGCCCGAACTATGTTAACTGAATAACGGATAAACATACATAAATACTAATAAACATCCATGACTCGGTCACAAATGATCGTTCTCACCACACAAACATTTGCCCCTACCGCTATTCGAACCCGGGACCGCGGGTTGCGTAGTCAGGATCGCTGACCAATCGACATCCGGCCGTCTGATAATAAATATCGAGCTTAGTGACACTGAAGGCTCGTTAAACCGTAAATGCTGGATGGCAGCCGCTACTATTGGCCAGCATGTTGGCGTGAGGCTCCAACACTTCTAAAACATGTGCGTGTTTTAAAAGCCGTAGTGGAACATCAACAAAGAACCTAGAATAAGCCCAATTGCATTTTGTCAATTTCGATCAGTTATGAATCTAGTTCTTTTCACTTTCATCTAAGTCAGCAAATATAATTCAGACATAATAATAAACGTTTACAATGAAATATTATGTACATAGCAATAATGTACAAGTTGCGCGTTATCAATTCTGCATGAGAAGATTGACCAAATACACAAATCCAGTCCATGTGCAATACTGGCAATACCAGACCAATTTCAGAAGGACTGTGCGTTTGATTCTCGTTTTAGATAATTTAAAAATACCTTTTGTTAACCACTTACCACAAAATTTGAAGATCTCTGTAAATAAAAATACACAGCACTCAAGTCCTTAAAGGCTTTTAAGAACTTACTACATTTATATTTGGTTTCAACTGTCGTAGAATTTTGAACAGCATAATATCTTAACTCTTTTGTCCAGTCTTCAAGGCTTATTCTTATAAGTTTTACCATCACACTGATATAAATAATACACGTATCGAATATAAAAACAACAAGATGTGTTAAAATAACAATCACGTTACAAAATATAATTTGAATCCAAATTACTTTAATGAAAGAGAGTTCGACTGTTACGTAATACAACCACAAAAATAATGTCACGCCATAGTTTTCTAAGATCCTTTTGTTTAAATTCTTGCCGTAGTGAACAAAAACCTTTCTGGCCGATTGAATATTTAAAATCATTTGAATTTTAGTTTCGCTTTTTGATACACTATTAAGAACTAATACAACTTCAACCAACATTATCTCAATAAAATATAGAGATGCTATGTAGATGTTAATGACTTCAAACCTAAAACAATAATTTATGTTAATAACAAAAACAATTAAATAAACCAAAGTTCCGATTAACGAAATTGCTATGGTATTTTTGTTGTTTGACGTGATGAAACCATATCGTATGGAGTAGTGGGGTTTTAAAAATAAAACGTTTAAACTGATCAGCGGACGTAAATATGCCTCAATGTCTGTATTTAAACTGTTTTCTATAAAACATTCGTGGTTTAAATCAGTCATTCTGAAAATAGTCTTCCTTTTCCTTACTATAAACAACAACTCTTCAAAATATACCTTACGATTTTGAAGTACTTGGTGAAGTGATCAAAAAATACTGTAGCATTATAAGTTAATCTTTTACAAATACACATTATAGTAATTGAAAATGTGAAAGGTAAAATCAAGCAATAATGGTTAGTGGGTTGGTGTTTTATATTATTATGTTTACTTGTTTGGCTGTAAGTTTTTTTTCTTTGTCATTATTGTGACTTTTTTGACCAGTAATATCATTTTATTGTGTTATTAGTTGTTTAATATTAATTACTAAAATAACTGCAAAAAGCTAAAAAAAAATAAAAAGTATAGAGTCTTATTCTTCTACAAAAAGATGAGAAGAATTTATAATGATTAATTTGCTCTTAAATTAGCAAATTAATCATTATAAATATCCACAATAAAAGAAAGAAGAAATTAGATAATGCAATAATTACCTTACAGGATTTAAAAATGTTATTAGGGTAGAGGAAAGGACGTAAAGTAGAAACCTTTTGGACTGCTCGTTGGGCTCTCCCAATGGTTAGTAATGTAGTTTAAGCAGTGCCATCCCATGACATAATGCAGTAAGTAATTATTTATTGACACAAAGGAGGTTAACTTGCCTGATTAATGTTAAATCCGCAATTGTGCGTAGCTTTTGAAAATAAATATTATTCTACCGCATAAAGCTTTAATATGGTGTCCGAAAATTGAAATGAAACACTTTTACGGAACTAACTCGCGTTTAGTAGTACTTTTTATGGGTTTTATTCAAGTCCTGACGATTAGAACCCTTTACCGGGTCCGTGGTCACAGGGAGACTGAGGTGTTGGAAGTTTGAGTTTATAGTGTGGTTAGTCATAAAGAAGTGTTCAATTTCAGTATTTCTCGCTTAAACCATAAAAACAATAACATAGTGTATAAAAGTAAGAATTTTGTAGTACTTAATCTTGTCAGTAATAGCAATGTGTCCGAACGCTTGAACAGTTTGAGGTTCGTTGCAGCCGACTTTGATTTACGAATAGAAACATACATACACATAGTCAGAAACCAGACAATGAGGACCGCAAAAGCATTCCATCGCCACAAGTTACGTTTAACCCTTTAAAGCGCAGTGTCCAATATAGTGACACCATATTTTGAACTTTATAGAATTGAGGTAAGGTCGAAAACCAATGAAAAATTTCAACATGCTTTGCCCAAATGACAAACAACGCATAGAAAACTGTATTTAATTAGTTTTATTCGCGTTCAGTGTTAATAGATGTTGCTAGAGCCAGTTATTAACAATACTGAAGCCTCGAATGTTGTGGCAGTTGGTAGAGACTTTACGTCGCTCTTGGCAACCCAAAAGTGGCGCAAACCATGGTGCTAAGCACTATTACTAAGCATACACACATACATATAATTACGACTATTATCCCCGAAGGGTTAGTCACAGGTTAGGCAAAGAGGACCGCAAAAGCAGTTCTCTACCATAGTCCACTTTTCACCAAATAGCGACTGCACGTGTGCTCAGCGTGACAGGTGGTGAGCCCATCGCCGCTCTATGCTGTTGGATGTATGTGCAGTCTTTAGTCCGTTGGAACTGACGGGATAAATTAAATTTACCTAAAAAAATAAATTATTTAAGAGAATAATAATAAAATTTATAATTGTTACAACAAATTTTACAATACCTACATTGTTTTTCATTTATAAAGATGACTTGCTTTTATATAAGTAATCTTACTACAGCATTTCTTTGTGACTTTCTAACTATTATTATAACATATACTGTTTGTTTAAAATAATTGAATTTAATAACCTGTGTCTTTTAATTTTACCTACATGCATAAGTACTCTACGCCCTTTTCAAGAAGTATGAAAAAAGACCATAGTTTTTAACATACTACGATCTGACACACTTTTTTTGCTTCATTTACTCTCATAACAAGAATTAGACAATTTTATGACTTCAAATATGCAAACTGCAGAAGCACCACAACATAGGTCGTAATAAGGCTTCCGAGACTCAAAGGCAGCTTGGCGTCTATGCGGAACAAGCACAATGGAGCTATTGGGGTGAAGCAGATGCTGCCGACGCGGATAATGTTCTTGCACATTTTTTTTTGTTCAACTGAAAAGTTTCAACACAAGGTGTATCATTTAACATTAAGACGGCACTGACGAAATATTAGCGCTAAACACATTAAATTAGGAAACATATTAGCAGACAACGAATTCGATTCCATACACAGTTAAAGAACTGTTAATAATATTTATTTAGAAGTAAAAGCAATTTTTGCAATGCCCGGGTAAGTCCTGTGGAGAAGAGGGACGATCATTAAAGCTAATTATGTTTAATGTTAACGTACCTGAACAAGACTTCATATTCATTATAAGAATGCTTTGAACACAAGCATCGGTGACAGCTTGATATAACTTCTCACATTCATAGCAAAGGTAGCACATAAAAGCATAGACTTTTAATGAAACCAATATTGTTAACAAATTCGATGCCAATTGACTATTCTGAAAAAAAAAACGAAGTAGACTCTTAGGACTCTGGTGTGGTACTAGTTATAAGGTTAGAAGATGTTTATAAAACAAATGAAAACAAATTTACTGACAAAACACACAACGTACAGTGAGTTATTAAAACGTAGCATTGTATTAATTGCGGATATTTTAGAACTAGTAACGATGTACTCCTGAAAACTGGTCGAGGAATGACTATAATGCATTTTCTTTTAAAATAATCAGCTTTATCACTTAGATGAAATGGTCGCAAGACAGGCACACTGACAAGTAAAGCTTAAGCAAACCAAGTCACTAGAGCACATACTAATCTATAAAATACAAAATGGTTAGTAATACGGACTTACATTAAAAAAACCTTTACGCTGTTCATTTTCAACCACTATTTGCACATTGAGTAAAATTTGTAAGAAAGTTCCGAATTGGTAAAGCAAAATCTAAAAAAAATAACGATTAAACAGATACTTTCTCTTAATGGTAGCTTGAGCTCTGGATGTGAAGTAACGTACCCACATTAATAATACTCAGAATGGGTGACCAAAAATTAAAATATTAGATATAAAATAATAATTAAGCAAAATTTTATGTTAGCCGAGTTAAGAGATTAATTAATGCCTTTCACACTTAGCTAGGCCTGACTCGTTGGAGTCAATTCTTTTACAAAGCAAAGTATACAACTATAAGTGGATATTCGTCCTGAACAACAATTTATACAAAACAATACTGACAACATTGTATAATAATCATATAATAATACAAACGCAAATTAATAGTGCGTTTGTGTAAGAGAGTTAGAGTGTTTGAATAAAGCCCTTCGATTGACTCTTGGGATTGTACAAGAACAAGAAGTCAAGTAGCACGACTGCCACCGCTGTCCACTATCAGTAATAGTAGTATAAAACTAGTTTAAGTCACTAAAAGCTCGTTAATTACTAAGGTGACAGTAACTAAGTGTGTGGCTTGAACATTCCCATGTAGAGATACAAAGAATTGCATTGCAAACAAATTCAATTACAATAACATATCAGGCGGACTCGTGAGTCTTGTCACAGACTTAAAGGTTTGAGTTCCTAATAATTATTAAAAGTCCCAAAAGTCGAGTCAAGTTGTTTAAGAAAGGACTTAGAAGACTCGAGTCTTGTCCAACACTAGTTGCAAGTGACCATATTCTGTGGTAGCACTTTCCATAGGACGGACCGTACGTTGGTTGGTCGGCTAGGTTAATTTGAAAATAGCTTTCGTGAACCACTTACCACGAAATTAGAAGATCTCTGTAAATAATAATATGCTGCACTCAAGTCCTTAAATGCCGTTAAGAACTTAGTACAGCAATATTTTGTTTTAACTATCGAAGAATTTTGAACAGCGAATGCTAACTCTTTTGTCCAGTTTTCAAGGCTTACTCTTAAAAGTTTTATCATTAGACTGATATAAATGAAATATATATCGAATCGAAATACAACAAGATCTGTTAGAATAATCATTAAGTTACAAGACATCAGTGGCGACCAAACAAGTTTAGCGATAGAGACCTCGACTGATAAGTAATACAACCACAAAAGTAATGTCACGCCATAGTTTTCTAAGATTCGTTTGTTTAAATTATTTCCGTAGTGAACGAAGACCTTTGCAGCCGATTGGATTTTTAAAATCATTTGAGTTTTAGTTTCGCTTTTTGATACGCTATCAAAACATAATGTTACTTCAATCACCATAACCTGAATGAAGTATAATGTTGAAACGTAGTTGTTAATGATGGTAAACAACGGACATTTAAATGTGCTAATAACCAAAACAATTAAATAAAGCAAAGTGGCGATTAACGACATTGCTGTGGTCTTTTTTCCGTTTGAAGTTATGAAACCATAACGTATGGAGTAGTGAGGTTTTAAATAGAAAACGTTTAAACTGATCAGCGGACGCAGAAATGCTTGGATGTCTGTATTTAAGCTGTTTTCTAGAAAACATTCACAGGTTAAATTGGTCATTGTAAAACTTTTGCCTTCTTTTCTGATTCCAAACAACAACCTCTTTAAAATATATCAAACGATTGTAAAGTACTTAGTAAAGTGATCGAGCAAGTCTATGGCATTATAAATTAATATGTATATAGTTTCTTTCAAACAAATTTATTAATCTCATTAAAATAATAGGAATATGAAAGAAAGAAATAAAGCATTATTGTAGTTATTATAGTTGAGTGGTGTTTCATCATAAACCTTATTATCTAATATTATAAAAGCGAATGTGAGTTTGTTTGTTTGTGACGCTTACACGCTTAGCCGTTCAGCCGTTTTTGTTGAAATTTGAAATAATGGAAGACGGTTATAGGCTACTACTAATACTAGAGGTGTTCAACAAAAAGTGATAATGAGTATAAAGCAGGTACATCGTAGTTTTGAAGTGTTTGTACAAAAACGCCACTATGACAGTTCGCCTGCAGGACCAGAGCTCTAAGCCAGTCCGGCTGCAGCGTGGAGTACAACAAAGAGACGTCATATCTCCGAAGCTCTTCACTGCTGCACTGGAGGACGTGTTTAAGCTTCTGGACTGGAGAGGACTCGGTACCAATATTAACGGCGTGTACATCAGTCACCTTCGATTTGCCGACGCTATAGTAGTCATAGCTGAGACCTTGGAGGTCCAAGGCACAATGCTTGGTGATCTCAAGAGAGTCTCTCAGCAAGTGGGGCTTAAAATGAACATGGAGATGACAAAAATCATGTCTTACTCACGTGTCATACCCAATCCTCTGAAGGTTGGAGAGTCTACTCTTGAAGTTGTTGACGAATATGTATACCTGGGACAAACGGTCCAGTTAGGTAGGTCCAACCTTAAGAAACAAGTCAATCGTCGAATCCAACTCGGCTGGGCAGCGCTCAGTAAACTACGAAATATCTTCTCGTCCAAAATACCGCAGTGTATCAAGACGAAAGTTTCGACCAGTGTGTGTTGCCAGTGCCAAAATTGCATTCAACTAAGTCAATTTGTTTATTTACGAAAAAAATCAATAATTATTACACACAAAATTTTAACTCAGTCAATTTGAAAATAAGTAATAAGAAAAAGTCGACAATTTGTATAATTATCTAAGTCATAAGAACGCACTTACCATTACTAATATACTTAATTATTTATCAAAACAATAACTCAGTCTTCACATGATTAAAACGTTTCAACAAACTAGCTCTTATAGAACTAGCTCTAGCTCGAATATTTAATTAATATTTACAAAATAATGTAAAATTATTGTAGGTAAGTTACATACTTACAGTAGGTAGCTATTGTTTAGATATCTATTGAAAATCAATTAACATATTTTATTTTCATGGAAGAAAACCATAATTACTATTACTAGTGAAAGTTAAAAATATTTGTACAGCAATGTTTATTGTAAATCTTTCTACAAAGTTAATTTCGGGGAACACAACTGCAAGGGCCAATATTTGTAGAAGATTGAAAAAAACTTTAATCGAAAACGAGGAATAATAAAGCAATACTCATAACGATTTTGCTAAATCAGGCAGCTTTCAGTATTAAATTTGGAAAATAAATCATTAGGTGTAATAGGGTCCATAAAATACGAAAATGGCTTAATCGGAAAACTGCTACTATGGCTATTGCGGTCTTGTTCCAGGCACCCATCGAACAGTGCATCGTCGCTTTCCAAATTCTCACAAGAAGTCCGTGTAAAAGTTGTGCGGTGGCGGTTCATCAATTATAAGAATACTACCAACCCATTATTAAGAGGAGATGATCAATATTGTTTTCTTACTAAGGAGAATATAAAAAGAAGACATATAGTGACCCCAGATGAGATTGAGGGAACATGACAATTCTAATTAAATTTAAATAACAAGAGGTTCTCTTATAACCAGCCTTACACAAGAAGAGTTACTGAAAACTTTGCCGAAATCAACTATTGAAGTTTGCACAAACATGACGCACATCCAGAAACTTAGGATAATGTTTATAGTAATCTAAAATATAAAGCAGAACATGTTATTAGGAATATTTTAATTAAGTTATTTTTTTTTGTGTCTTATCACTGTTTAAAAATTTAAAATACATAAATAAACCGACTCCAAAAATAAAGAAGCTAAAAAGCTCAAAATAATTGTTTTGTCTTGAATAACTAAATTTAATCCTCACAGTTGAAATTATACTTACATACTTTTGAAGTCGATGCCAAGCCTTAAAATATTTCCTGCTTTAGCCTACATACAATTTAATTAGGCGGCTTAGCATTATGGAAAACACGTAGAATTACAGGTAGATTTATAGATGTGTTGGAAATTGTCTAGAAGAATACACTGAGGTACGTATTATTATTGTTTTTGGAATATTTTCTTATTTATTTAATTTGGCTTATCACCGTCTTCAAAAATATGTAAGTATAATTTCAACTATGAGGATTAAATTAACTTATTCAAGACATCACAATTATATTGTTCTTTTTAGTTTCTCTGGTTTTTGGAGTCGGCTTAATTTTTTTTGAAATTTTTATTATTTTATATTTTTTAGTGTAAAAGTACCTACTTACGTTAACACAGAAAATAAAAAAATTGTCACTTTTATTAGCTTGGTTAGTATTTTTTTCAATTTAGCACATCAAGATGTTGACAAGTCAACTGCTTATCATTTTGTACAAAATATTGTTTTCTCCGATGCAGGCACGTTAATTCTTGAGGAGTTCTCTTGGGGTTTACCATTAGCTCCACTTGACCATGATGCATTGTGGCGAGCATAAATTGCTTAGCAACCATATATTTAGTATTGAGTAGTTCCGGTGGCCGTCTGTGGTCTTCATCAACAGTTCCACTTCACCAAATGGTGCTTCCCTTGGACAAGTGCCCAGGTTATTGCAAATAATACCTAAATCGCTATAGCTGTGCCTATAATATTTGAAGAGTTCCCTCGATTTCTCCAGGAACCCGTCATCAGATATGTACCTGATGACTATGGGACCACCTAGAAGGTATACCCTTTCAGACAAAAAAAAATATCTAAATGAGTCCAAGCGTCTTTAAGTAATCGGGGAACATACAACATATTTATTTCGACGAATTGGGAACCTCCTCTTTTTTTTGAAGTCGGTTAATAAATGACAATGTTTTTCGAACTAATTTTCTAATTTTTCAAAATGCCTGAAAAAGAATCAAAGATTCAAACCAAATTTAACCTTAGGTTCGAAACTGACATTTTTAACACAAGCGAGAGAAAGTTAAGGGCCAGAGCAGACATGCTACTTTTAGCAGCGGCGATCGGCGATTTAGACGCTTTTTAGAAGCTGAATGCAGCGACTGAATCGCTAGAACGCGCTATTCCGATATTGTAATCGAACGCAGAGTGCAGCCAAAACGCGATGCCAGTCGCAAAATCGCCTATCGCCGATCGCCGATGCTAAAAGTATCATGTGTGTGGAGGCTCTAAATAATTATTGTTTTAAGGGCCAATCATATCTTCAAATAAATAATTTGTTACTAAATTACAAACCAAGCTGTCCAGTTTTGTATGTATTTTCCAATCAAATGAAAAAAATTACTCTGAACTCACCGATACTTTGTAAACGTGTTTTAAAGCACAGAACGATTCAACTAAATCACAATATGCTCGATACAATTTACTCCAGCGCCACAATAATTCCTCCTTGTTTGTTATTATTTTGATTCGAGGGTTCTTGATGCAAAATTTCATTATTAGTCTTGTCAGCCCGATAAAATATAGTTGTGCAATATCTACCAGTACTACATCGAAATGAGTTGTGAGAACGTAGGCACCAGATATCCCAAAAGCTAGGATTATTGATATCTCAATCATAAATACATAAATCGTGAAGATTCCAACATATATCCAATTGTAGCAAACCATTGGTCTGATATTACTTGTTAAAGATTCAATAATTGTTCTTTTAGCCCTTTGCACCTTTAATATCAACCTGACATTATTTTTACTGTGGAACATGTTTGAACTAAACAGTATTACACTAAAAGTAAAATTTATTACAAAACTTTGATGATCAGCGTATTCAAGAGCAAATTTGAGATTAGTATTGTGGAAGAAGCTTTCCTTAAGAAAATAATAAGTAATATAAAATACTAAAATACAACTTATGGTAATGATGTTCCATGTTCTATTATTTGGAGTGATGAAATTGCTGCAGATACTGTATTTTCGTTGAAATGCCACTACTTGTATAGCGTGCAAGGGAAACAAAAAATCCTGCATTTCTTTGTCTAAACTATTGTCTATTAAAAATTCTAAAAATATAGTAACTTGTGACATTTTCCTCAATGAAAAGGTACAGTAACACACAGCAAAAATGATTGTAAATATATCTACTTTTGAAAATTGTTTTCCTCATCATGTTTAATGTTTCACTTCAATCCATTAAAACAAATATGATATACGTTTTTAATTTATTAACGTTTGGCGTTAAAGAAAGCTCTTGCTTTAATGAAAAATACTAATGTATTAGTACATATTCTCTACATTATTATGGGAGTCGTAAAAGGCGACTAACAAACTAAATACTTCACATACTTCCAACAGCATAGAGCTGCGATGGGCTCACCACCTGTCACGCTGAACACATGTGCAGTCGCTATTTGGTGAAAAGTGGACTATGGTAGAGAATTGCTTTTGCTGTCTTCATGGCCTAGTCTCTTACTAACACTTCGGGGATAATAGTCTTTATTATATGTATGTATGTAAATTATTATCACATTTTCAGTGTTTAACACAACAACGAGGTAGTAGGGCTACCACCAACTAAACTTCTACGCCCTGCGAGTAATCGTATCCGGGATATCTCTAGGTTTGGAACGGTGGTTTAGCCACTAGATCACAAAGGCTTTTTTAAGAATTCTTTCTTTGCGACTGGAATGTGAAAAAGCATCCAGAGGTGTGTAGGTACTCATTTAACACTTTATTTTAATATATAAAAAGAATCACAAGTAAAATGAAACACAAATTTGTTTTAAAATTAACAGTTTACTGACAAAATGACAATAATTCTTGTGAACCACTTTATAGATACCTTTGTCAAACAAATTCTCTTCCATCGTTTTTATTTCTTACATTGCATCAAATAAGGATTATAATGTTACAAAAAATAAGTTTACATTATGCTACAATTTGTTACCTTATGTTATTTGGGAGTTATACTAGGCATAGTCCACAAAAACGACGTTAATTCGATCACGTCGTGGCCACGTTTTAACTTGAGCCCCTTAGTCTTGACTAGAGCGGCCTCGAATGAGTTGCAGTCTAACAAAAATATAAGTGCTTATCATCAACCTAGGCCTTCAAGTATGCAAACTGCAGAAGTACCACCATATAGGTTGTTAGAAGGCTTCCGATACTCAACGGTAGCTTACCGTCTATGCGAAAGAAGCACCATGGAACTATTGGGGTGAAGCTCATGCTGCTGACGCGAAGAATGTTCTTGCACATTTGTTTTTGTTCAACTGAAATATTTTAACTTAAGGTGTATTAATAAACATTAAGACTGGCTTGCATCATGACTGACATAATTAAATATTAGCGCTTAACACGTATAAAGTGCTAATATACAGCGCTAGTATACAGTTCATCATCATCGCCTAGAGGCTTGCACTGCTGGACAAAGGCCTCCCCCAAGAATATCTACCACGACCGGTTTTATGCTGCTCACCTCTAGCAGCTACCCGCGACCTTTATACCAGATCATCGGTCCACCTTGTTGGAGGCCTGCCTTCACTGCGTCTTCAGCAGTACAGTCGCTACTCAAGAACCGTTCTGCCTCAACGGACGTCGGTTGGTTCTACGAGCGATGTGCCCTGCTCATTGCTACTCTACGGATCTCCTCATTTCTGATTCGATCCCGTACAGGAACCCCGAGCATAGCCCACTCTATTGCTCTTTGAGTGACCTTGAGCCGTCTTATGAGGCCCATACAAAGCGACCTATTCTGAGTTCTGTATGTCATCACTGGCAACACACACTTGTCAAAAACATTCGTTATGAGAAATTACGATATTTTGATCGTATTAAATCTCTTACGAAAACTTTGGAGCCTTTGTGCTGCTTAATCTGCGGTCTTTAATACGGTCGGTTTTAATTTAGCATGTCAAAGACTTCGAGTTCTGCTTATTGAGTCACCGAAGCTGAGACGCATCGTCCGAGGAATTCAGAACTCTCTGAGAACCTTTTGTTGTTTGAAATAATTTAGGTACTCGAAGCGATTCTGATATTCAAGAAAGAGAAATAGCTTTCGGGGTTCCGGATTTGGATGGATGCAGGACGGAGCATAGACTTCATCAATCGTCGTATTTTGTGCTTATCATTGATATTCAATGTGCCTCTTACCAACCGGTGAACGCTGCCAGTTATAAACTCATTGATTACAGAGACATCATTGAAAGTGAAGAAAAAGACTGCGGTGGACAATAGTCTTTTAAAATTAAAGAATAATAAAAGTAAAATTAACTAAATAACGCAGGAGACAGCAAGTTAGTTGCCCTACACAGTTAAATAACTGTTCTCATTATAAAGCAGTTTTTCAATGCCACAGAGCTTATAAGTAACGTTGGGTGCTTATATAAACCGAATAAGCGCATAAGCGCTGATCATGTTTTAATGTTAACGTACCTGAACATGACTTTATTTTCATTACAAGAATGCTTTGAACGCAAGCATCAGTGACAGCTTGATATAACTTCTCACATTCATAGCAAAGGTAGCACACAAGTGCATAGAATTTTAATGATATCAATATTGTTAAAATCGTCGTTAGCAATTCATCGTTCTGAAAAATATAATGTAGACACTCATAACTCTATCGTAGCGTGTTATAGATGAGCATGGTTTGAAATAATACATTAATTTTAGATGTATGGAGCCAGTTTAACATTATTTATTTAATTTAGGCAAATAATTTATTAACAAGAAAAAACAAAAATAACACGTTATATTAAAATTAAATCATTTACAACTTAAAAAGATAAATAGGAAATTATAAATAAAAAATCACCCAAATTATCCCCATCAGGCAGAATACTAGACGCATTCCCTTGCTGGATGGCGAGGCTTAGGCGTTGACCCAGAAAGCTGCTGGCTCTGGGGTCTCGGGTGGCTTCCACCAGTTTTTAGAAATATCTCTAAAGAGCTGGTGGGCACCCAAATTCCACGGTCCTAACGTCTCTACCCTAAACGGCTCAAATATGAAATCTCCAGTTAGATTCTCATACTTCCTTTGTTTGAGGTTCTCTGCATTAATTGCAGCTGATCCAGTGTTGATGCATGAACTTGGAAGATGGGACAGGGCACGCTGAGCACTTGTGGGCGAAACGTGGACTATATTATGAGTGTACTGCTTTTAGGTCCTCATCATATTTAGTATAATCATATTTATTAGGTCTAGGTTTTTGTGATACAAAATGAATATTTACCTGTACTTTCTTCTTAGCTAACTAACCGAGTCGCAAAGAGATGAAAGAATATTACCACCCCCTCTCTTCCCTTGGGTGTCGTATAAGGAGACTAATGGACAAAAGACTTCACATATATCCAAAAGCATAGAGCAGCGATGGGCTGACCACCTGTCATGCTGAGCACATGTGTAGTGGCAGCAGTACCGCTTTAGCGGTCCTCATTGCCTAGTTTCTTACTAACCCTTCGGGGATAATAGTTGTTATTATGTGTATGTAGTTTCTTTTTGTTAACAAATAAATAAAAAAATGAAATGTAGTAAGTGTGTATACATTTATTAATTAAAAAGTGCGAATAATTTAAGAACAAGTAATGATCTGGTCTCCAGAAAACGGAGTCGAAGAATGACAATAATTTATATGCATAATTTCGAAAAATTATTGGCATAATTATCGCTTTTTAGCAGATGCGATGATATCTATATATTAAAAAACGAATTGCTGTTCTTTTGTCTTGCAAGAACTTGAGAAAGATCTAAGCGATTTGACTAATTTTGATCCAGAAATATTTATGAAAGTTCAAGGAAGCTTTAAACGGTGAGAAAAAGCAGTAAAAACTAAAAAAAAATTATAGACATAAAAAGACGTCGTGGGAATATATTTATTAAATATTAATTGGTTACTAAAAACTTTTTGCATTTTTCTTACTTCTTCTTCGCGACATTTATCTTTTTCCTGTCAGTTAAGTTGTCATTGTGATTTAGATAGGATAACGTCTGTCGGCTCTACTAGTTTATAATAAATCATAAAACATAAATCTATATTTAGGCAGCACACATAAATTGTACTACTTGGTACTAACGCTGCTGTTATGACGTCTGACTTATATAATAATAGATAGCAAGACAGATGGACTTAGAACTAGCAAAAAACAACATACTAATTATTTTTGTTTTCACAAATGCTATTTTGACAGAAATGTTTTGGCATGTAAAACTGTATTGATTGTCATTGAAGGTAATAGTAATAATGTGCGGCCAAAAATTTTATGTAATTATGTCAGTAATACAACATTTCTCTGGTTTAGAAATACAGTCTTATTCGTGTTTATACCATTGTTAAGCACTTTTTTTGCTGACTTGTGTACCTGCTGTAGTCAAACTTTTATTATTTTTATCATATTAGTTAACACTACGATATGGATACTTTCTTGTACTCCGATATATCTGAGCATGCCTGAAAAACTGCTTTGTTGTATTTTAAAGTGTAAGGACTATAGTATTTCTAGATTTTATTTGTTTTTGTTTTTGCTGTGTGATACTTTTAGAAGGAGGCTTTTGACTGAATATTATGTGTTGTGTTATTCTCACTGTTTGATTGCTGTAAATAATTATTGTGTAGAATATTGGTTTTGGTGTACTGATTTTAACAAGTTGATTTTATTATTTTTCAAAGTTATAGTTGAATACATTTTGGGGTTGGATTGGCGACATACTAGTGTTCTGAAACGATATTTAAATAATTGCAAGTATGTTCAAATTTCTAGTGCATTTGTTTTGGAGTTCTTAAAACATAAGCGACTACGATTGGGACTTTTTAATCCGGGTTCATTAGGTACCCGACACGACGAGTTTCTAATTGCCATGGAACGGCACGGCGCAGATATAGTGGCGATTAACGAGACTTGGTTACGAGCAGGCGAACAGGCTCGAGCGCCCGCGCCCCATGGCTACCGCCTACGTCACATACCGCGCCCGCCCGGTGCTCGTTCGCGTGGCGGTGGAGTTGGTTTTTTTATCAGGCGCGGTATTTATATGCGATTTCTTGAACGCGTGTCCTCACCCCCCGTAGAACAGATGTGGTTGAGCCTGAATCTAAATGGATATAAATTGGCTATAGGAACGGCATATCGTCCCAACTGGGTAAGTGTCGATGTTTTTTTGGATGCGATATCGGAGACTATGAGCGGTTTGTCGACGTATGATCATGTTGTGCTAATGGGTGATTTTAACATCAATCTCCTGAAGCCTGAGGAATCCAACTCAAAAAAAGTTCTTGAATTTTTCCATTCTATGAACCTTAATCAATATGTTAATGAACCGACAGACTTTACTGACCATTCCGAAACATTGCTTGATCTTGTGTGCAGCAGTACGAAAGTGGACAAAGTTAATGTTGATTACATTCCAGACCTTGGCAACCATGCATTTGTATCGTTCGAATTAAATGTGAAGAAACCCAAACCGATCCCTCGATGGATAACATACAGGCCACTCAAAGACATCGATTCAAAGACTTTTGATGATAGTGTTAATGCTGTGCACTGGGAACGGCTGCTTTGTGAAAATTTAGATGATGCACTAGATGCCTTTAATGCACATATTAAAGAACTGTTTGACATGTATGCTCCTCTAAAAACATCATTTGTCAAAGAACAAAGTTATCCTTGGATAACTCAGACTGTGAAAGACATGATGAAACTAAGGGACAATGCGTATGCCAGGTATGGAAACACTAAAGTTGATAGTCATAAGCATTACTATAAGGACCTGAAAAACATCGTACGCGTCGCCTTACATAATGAGAAAGCTGCATATTTTCGACAGTGTGTGAATGATCATTATCGGAATCCGTATATGCTATGGAAAAACGTCAAACGCCATGTTGATTTCAAAAAGAAAGTAATTGAACTACCAGATAACATTTCGGATCCCGATGCAATCAATAGCCACTTTCTTAATCTGCCTACTAGCAATCAGGCAAACCGCAAGGAGACATTAGCTTATTTCGGCTCTGATAGATTTGGTAATGGTATATTTACTTTAAAGCCTGTAGATGAATCAACTGTGTTAAATATTATTAAGAACATTAGAACAAATGCCCAAGGCGTTGATGACATATCGCTAAACATGAACCTTTTGACTTTACCGCGAACTCTGGCTACAATTACAGCAATTATTAACAAGTCCATTACAGATTGTACTTTCCCTGATTTATAGAAACTATCTATTGTAAAGCCCATCCCTAAAGTTAATAATCCGGCCGAGATAAAAGACCTTCGACCGATAAGCATTTTGCCATTTATGTCGAAAATATTAGAAAAGGTTGTCTGTATTCAATTAACAGAATATTTGGATCAGTGTGACATATTGCCAAAGAAGCAGTCAGGTTTTAGAGCAGGCCTGAGCACGACAACTGCACTTATGGATGTCATTGATGATATCTTGACTGGTCAAGATGCTGGTGAGAGTGCAGCTATGGTTCTACTGGATTACTCTCGTGCATTTGATACCGTTGACCACTCACTGCTCCTGGCGAAACTTAGGTATTATGGCTTTGATGATGCTGCAATCAAGTGGTTTTCTAGTTATCTGACAGGTCGTTGTCAGAAGGTAGAAATTACGCAGCACGATGGCTCAAAAAAATATTCCAGAACTTTGCCTGTAAGTCGTGGGGTACCGCAAGGGTCGATTCTTGGGCCTGTAATTTTCATTTTGTACACCGCTGATCTTCCCAAATGCATCATAAACTGTAAATACCATTTATACGCAGACGACTTACAAGTATACAAGACATTCAAACCACATGATGCTGCAGCAACTGCTAAACTAATAAATGAGGATTTGGAACGTATAGCAGACTGGTCCGAAAGGAATGGTTTATTGTTGAACTCGGCAAAAACTAAATTAATTGTTACTGGTACTAAAACACAGATTGCAAAGATCAACAGCCAAGCCCTCCTTGACATCAAAATTAAAGCTAATAAAGTTGAGCGTGTAGACGAAGCTCGAAACCTGGGAGTTCTGTTTGATAGTAACTTAAAGTTTGAGAAGCACGTAACGGATACAGTCAGACAGTGTTTTTACAGGTTGAAAGTATTGTACCAGATCCAAAAGTATTTAAGCGTTGAAGTGCGAATTCACCTCTGCGAGACTCTAATCATGTCCAAATTGAACTACGCTGACACAGTAATCGGAGGATGTCTTCTTGGTCGTACTAAAAAGCTTATACAGCGAGTACAAAATGCCTGTGCAAGATATTGCTTCTCTATTCCCTGGCGAGCTCACGTGACTCCTTACCTTAATAAAGGTGACTTATTAAATATGGCGAACCGACGAGAAATGCACTTCGCAAGTTTGCTCTTTGGAGTAATAAAAAATAAGAGTCCGTCATACTTGTACGAAAAACTTAATTTTTCTGACCGCCCTCAGCGTTTTGCTACTCGTTTGAAATGCCCCTCACATAACACTAGTGCGTTTCGAGGTAGCTTCCGGTATTTGGCTACAAAATGTTGGAATAACATTCCTCCCCCTTTTAAGAATTTCAAAACGATGTACACATTTAAAGCTAATTATAAAATACATTTACTTGATCTACAAAAGAATACCGCAATCTGAATATCTACTTGATTACTGAAAACTACTTTTTTGTGGCCTGGTATAATATAATATCCAGTGTGTAATAACGCCCACTTTATTGTTGTTAGCAATTATCTTTTGATATAATTAATTCAATTTGTAAACTTCGGAAATAATGATAATAATAATACATATTGTAACTAGGTATCATAATAGCAATTGTTGAAAATATTTTATTTTGATTTAAGTACTTATTATATTAAACTGAATTGGTTGTTTGCACAGTGGCACGCGCCTTTTTTTCAGCAAAGGTATCTGCAGAATACCAGTGCCGTGACAATACGCGTTGTCACGGCTCAAACTGAGCAGAGGCCTATTTGGTGTACCTACCCAAGTTGGTGTTTATTTTTAAGTTTTATTTTTTAGTTTATTTCATTGTTTATATTTAATTTTTTTTTGCATTATTTTGTGTGTGCGGGTACCCAATAAACGTTTTTCTATTCTATTCTATTCTACAAAGTCAAAAGAGCACATGAGTGCTTTATAAAATTAAAAAATGTTTATTAAACGGACTTACATCTGCAAAAACTCCGTTATATTCCAATTTAATAATCATTTCCAAATTTATTAAAATTTGAAAGAAAGTTACGCATTGGTAAAGCAAAATCTGAAAAGACAACAAAATAACAGATACACTTTCCCATAATGATTATAATAGCTTGGGCGCTGGGTGTAAAGTAACACACTTACTAGCTCAATCCCAGGATGTGTGATCATAAATAATAATAAAATAATAAAATTAATAAATTTCAAAACCGTCACACAAATCATTCAGTCCCAAACTAAGCATAGCCCGAACTATGTTAACTGAATAACGGATAAACATACATAAATACTAATAAACATCCATGACTCGGTCACAAATGATCGTTCTCACCACACAAACATTTGCCCCTTCCGCTATTCGAACCCGAGACCGCGGGTTGCGTAGTCAGGATCGCTGACCAATCGACCACCCGGCCGTCTGATAATAAATTAGTGAGACTGAAGGCTCGTTAAACCGTAAATGCTGGATGGCAGCCGCTACTATTGGCCAGCATGTTGGCGTGAGGCTCCAACACTTCTAAAACATGTGCGTGTTTTAAAAGCCGTAGTGGCACATAAACAAAGAACCTAGAATTAGCCCAATTGCATTTTGTCAATTTCTATCAGTTATGAATCTAGTTCTTTTCACATTCATCTAAGTCAGCAAATATAATACAGACATAATAATAAACGCTTGCAATGAAATATTATGTATATAGCAATATATACAAGTTGCGCGTTATCAATTCTGAAGATTGACTAAATACACAAATCCAGTCCATGTGCAATACTGGCAATACCAGACCAATTTCAGAAGGACTGTGCGTTTGTTTCTCGGCTTGGATAATTTAAAAATACCTTTTGTTAACCACTTACCACAAAATTTGAAGATCTCTGTAAATAAAAATACACAGCACTCAAGTCCTTAAAGGCCTTTAAGAACTTACTACATTTATATTTGGTTTCAACTGTCGTAGAATTTTGAACAGCGTAATATCTTAACTCTTTTGTCCAGTCTTCAAGGCTTATTCTTATAAGTTTTACCATCACACTGATATAAATAATACACGTATCGAATATAAAAACAACAAGATGTGTTAAAATAACAATCACGTTACAAAATATAATTTGAATCCAAATTACTTTAATGAAAGAGAGTTCGACTGTTACGTAATACAACCACAAAAATAATGTCACGCCATAGTTTTCTAAGATCCTTTTGTTTAAATTCTTGCCGTAGTGAACAAAAACCTTTCTGGCCGATTGAATATTTAAAATCATTTGAATTTTAGTTTCGCTTTTTGATACACTATTAAGAACTAATACAACTTCAACCAACATTATCTCAATAAAATATAGAGATGCTATGTAGATGTTAATGACTTCAAACCTAAAACAATAATTTATGTTAATAACAAAAACAATTAAATACACCAAAGTTCCGATTAACGAAATTGCTATGGTATTTTTGTTGTTTGACGTGATGAAACCATATCGTATGGAGTAGTGGGGTTTTAAAAATAAAACGTTTAAACTGATCAGCGGACGTAAATATGCCTCAATGTCTGAATTTAAACTGTTTTCTAGAAAACATTCGAGGTTTAAATTAGTCATTCTGAAAATATTCTTCTTTTCCTGACTTCAAACAACAACTCTTCAAAATACACCTTACGATTTTAAAGTACTTGGTGAAGTGATCAAAAAGTACTGTGGTATTTTAAGTTAATCCCTACACATACACATTATAGTAATTGAAAATATAAAAGGTAATATCAAGCAATAATAGTTAGTGGGGTGGTGTTTTCGATTATTATGTTTATTTGTTTTGCTGTCAGTTTTTTTTTCATAGTAATTACTGTGGCTATTTTGACCATTAAAATCTCTATTTTATGTTCTTAGTTTTTCATTTGACATTTTATTGACACGATTGTTTAAGTAGTCTTACGAAACTGGTATTGTGCCGGTGTCTTGGAAGGAGGCGAACATCCAACCCATCCCCAAAAAAGGGGATCGCCCGGATCCGGCCAACTATCGACCCATCGCTTTAACTTCTGTGCTGTGCAAGGTGTTTGAGCGGATAATTAATTCCCAGCTCATTCACTACCTAGAGGATCACTCGCTGCTCCATGATCGCCAGTATGGGTTCAGACCAAAGCGATCAACGGGTGATCTTCTAGCGTACGTTTCTCACGCGTGGGGTGAAGCGATGGACAAGCATGGCGAATCCCTGGCAGTTAGCCTTGATATCGCTAAAGCTTGCGATAGAGTGTGGCATCGTTCCCTTCTGTCCAAGTTGCCGGCCTTTGGTGTGCCGCCCTGTTTGTGCGCCTGGGTTGCAGACTTTCTAGAAGGGCGGAGGATTCGTGTCCTTTGTGAGGGTAGTTCCTCCGCGTTCTACAAGGTCAATGCCAGAGTGCCGCAGGGTTCTGTGCTCTCCCCTACTCTATTTCTTCTGCATATTAATGACATGTTGTCCTTAGGCAATATTCATTGTTATGCGGATGACAGTACGGTGCATGAGCGGTACTTGGTACAAAGCAAGCCGATATCATGGTGAAAAGGCAAGAACTGGTTGCCAAAGTGAACCTGACTCTCGATCGTGTCTCTAAGTGGGGATCCGAAAACCTGGTCGAGTTTAATGCTAGCAAAACCTAGGTTTGTGCATTCTCGTCCAAAGTAACTCCCTTCCTTACTCCTCCCTCTCTTCAGAACTCTCCGTTACCCATTTTGGTGAACCTCAGCATTCTTGGGACATCGGCCAGGAACTGAATCCAAAATGCTACATCGAGAGTGCTATTTTAACTGCCTCCCGGAAGTTGGGTATTCTCAATAAGGTGAGGCGGTTTTTCACTCCCGAGCAGCGCTGTTTGCTGTACAAAACTTAGGTGCGATCGAGTATGGAGTATTATTCCCATCTATGGGACGGCTCCGCTAAATACCTCCTCGATGCACTTGATAGACTGCACAGGCGAGCGGTACGCATTATTGGAGATGCTGAGGTTACAGCTTCCCTTGAGGACCTCCAGCTACGTAGAGACATTGCTTCTCTCAGTGTCTTCTACCGGAACTACCTACTACGGAGAGTGTTCTGAAGAACTTTTAAATCTTATCCCGCCCTCTCCTTTCCTCTCCCGGACTACACGTGCTGGTCTTAGGAACCACCATCATACTGTACTGTGTATCAGTACCCGTACCAAAAAATTTGGCAAGTCGTTCCTCTGTAAGACCATTCGGCTTTGGAATTCTTTGCCGGCGCATGTGTTTCCCAGCTCCTACTACAGTCCCGGGTCTTTTAAGCGGGGCGTGAAACGGTATTTATGCAAGCTGTCATGAATGGGTGCTCTCGTTATCGTGCTTATTCCACGGTGGGGACCGCTCTCATTATTTTGGACTGCATCGGCTGCTTACCATTAGGCAGAATGCAGTCACTATGACGAGCTATTAAAAAAAAAAAATAACTACTAAAATAACTACAAAAAGTAAAAAAAAAATAGGTTAGAGTCTTCTCTACATTTAATACAGGATTTATAAAGAATGTCATCCCCCAGCCCGATGGCAGAATCGGGCAGAGCTCATCGTTCATCGATGCCCGTTGTGCGGCTGTGGAATAGTTCCCCGAGGACCACCAGGGCCGCACCTCGAACGGAAGTAGGAACATCCGGGTGTTTTAGTGGGTAGTGCCGTTTAAGATCGTAGGCGAGTCCCACATATCCCGCGAGTCGCCCCAATCTCGCGGGAATGCATAAACGCATTTCACCCGGTCAAAAAAAAAAGTATACGGCTCCTTGTCCTTACAAATATCAATTTTACGGTCCCATTCGGAAGAAAGCATCAAACATGGCAGAAATGTAGCTTTAATATAATTCTTCAATATCGATATAGAAACACATCGGGAAATGATTGCTTCCTCCCCTCCCCCCACCTTTTATGTCCCTAATCCTGTTTATTTTTATTTATCATGAAAACGGTTAAAGCTATGTAAAAACTGTCAAAGAACAATATATTTTACATTTAATTCTCTACAACATTGTCTTTATATAGATGTTGATAGAACTCATAGATTACAAAATAAGCACATGTTAATTCAATGTTTTTTCAAAATTGCAAACTTATTGTTCTAATATCAGTTTTAATATCTATACCAGAATAGCCGCGCGACGCTAGTGCCTTCCGCGTAGCTATGGCGGCGACTGGGACGGAGGAGTAGGGCCCAGTAGGTGGGATAGTCCCAGAGCTGCCAATAGTATGATTTAAGTTGTACTCCTACCATTATTTGAAGTTTTTAATTATATACGACGATATAGGTACGATCGCTAGACCGAAATCGTATGGAAAACATACCATCTTTTAATAATTGTTATTAGTATATATTCTTTCTTCCTTCTTAGTCATTACACTCTTGGCAGAGTGGTCGTGGTCGTCACTTCAGCAGTCAATACACTGTATCTTTCCAAAACGACTTTTGAGATATTTGGCATAACAAGTTTTTTATGATTATTGGCATTTTTTTATAATTGCTTGCTCAAAGTTACAGAACTTTTTGCATTTGATAGTTACATATTTATGTCTACTACATAGCCATGAAATTATTTTTTAGGTTAATCAACTACTTTAAAATATATAACCAATAACTTGTTTTACCAAGATATTTGCCGAATTTGAGTCCTAGCCATCAAAAGTCAAAACACTGTATAGGTTTTTACAGTGTCTGGCGATGTGTAATGTGAAAGTGTTTAGACTGTATTCACGTATACAGTATTTTTAAATGATAACCTGAATGTTTTATAAAGAATAGAAAATTAGGAACATTATTTTGAATAAAAATCGAACACTATAATTATTGAAAGCGGTTTCGAAACGCCAGATTTGGCACTACGCGTCAGCAGACTGGGACGGTATGCGGGAGTATTTTGCATCCGTCCCTTGGAGGCAGCGCTGCTTTAGTGTGAAGGACCCGACCGCTAGCGCCACTGCCGTTGCTGATGAGATAGTGTTAGGAATGAAATACTATATTTCACACTCCTATGTCATCAGCAAAGGCAGACGCAACCGCTGGTTCAATCGCGAGTGTGCCAGCGCTGTTGAGAGCAAACAGACGGCATACCGCGCTTGGATCAGAGGTAAAGCTCATGGGGATGCCGAAACTCGCTCTCTAAAAGTAGCTTATAATAATGCCACCAAGTCGTGTAAGAGGGCCTACATTAGAGCGGATGCCCAGCGCGTTGCACGAGTAGGCCAAAAACTTCTGACGCATCCTACGGGCAGCCGTAGCTACTAGCATCTGGCAAAAGCCGTGCAATCCAACTTCTGCCAACCCTCGCTGCCACCATTGAGATGTCCTGACGGAACTTTAGCTCGCAAGCCGCAGGAAAAGGTCGATCTCCTGGCCAAACTCTTTGCGGCTAACTCCCGGATCGATGACTGTAATGCACAGCCACCCTCAATTCCTCACTGTGGCCACACAATGTCTGATATTAAAATCAGGCAGTGTGATGTCCGTGCGGAGCTGCAAGCAACCGATGTCCGGAAAGCTAATGGTCCTGATGGCATCCCAGCAATAGTCCTGAAAATGTGTGCGCGGAGTTGTCCCCTGTGTTAATGCGTCTGTACCGTCTCTCGCTCTCTTCGGGTTGTGTGCCGGAATCTTCAATGTGCAACCGATCCCTAAAAAAGGAGATCGGTCAGATCCAACTAATTACCGCCCTATAGCCGTAACTTCAGTGTTGTGCAAGATCCTAGAACGAATATTGAACAAACAGCTTATTCGATTCGATACCTAGAAGATCACTCCCTAATTCACGATCGTCAATATGGGTTTCGGCCAAAACGGTCAACGGGTGATCTTCTAGCGTACGTTACAGATCTCTGGGGTGAGGCTATTGACAAGCGTGGCGAGTCACTGGCAGTTAGCTTTGACATAGCCAAGGCTTTTGATCGGGTCTAGCACAAAGCTCTTCTCTCCAAGCTCCCGGCATACGGATTGCCCGCTCAGTTCTGTAGCTGGATTGCTAGCTTCCTATATGAGCGTAGAATCCGTGTCCTTTCGGATGGATGCGCTTCGCGGTTCATGTCAGTGAACGCTGGTGTTCCTCAAGGCTCCGTTCTATCCCAAACGCTGTTCCTTCTGCATATCAATGACATGCTTCCTCTTGGAAACATTCATTGCTATGCAGATGATAGCACAGTGCATGGGGGATATAACGGTCACCCAACGACCGGGCGGGTAGACACCAAAATGAAGCGAGCAAATCTTGTTATTGAGCTCGATAGGGTGTCGGACCTCATTTCTAAATAGGGCTCCGATAATCTGGTGGAGTTCAATGCCAATAAAACACAGATGTGCGCGTTCACAGCAAAAAAGTCGCCATTCCTTCCCCTTCCCTCTCTTCAGGGTACATCTCTAGGCCTGCTCAAAAGTATTAACATGCTCGGTATGGATATCCGCTGCGATCTAAACCAAAAGGACTACATCGAAACCGTGATTAAATATGCCTCACGTAAACTCGGTGTCCTGAACAAGGTGCGGCGATTCTTCACGCCTGATCAGTTGTGTCTATTATACAAGACACAGGTGCGGTCTTGCGTGGAGTATTGCTCTCACTTTGGGACGGCGGAAAAAAGTTTATATTCCTATAAATAACGTTAAAAAAATGGCGTATACTGGATCAAGTATTATTATTTATTTATTTTGCACGTAGTACACTGAGTCAAGTGTAACATACCATAGTATACGCGGGACGCGAACGCAACTGTTTTGGTACAAGTTTTGGGACATTGGAAATCATTCCATGCCACTGCCTGAAGTCCCACTGGACTTTTTAAGAAAGTATGCTACCAAACCTTAATAAGCGGACAACAACAGACAAAGATAAATGTAAAAGATACCTACCTACTATTTCCTACACTTTACGTAAGTATTTCTGAAATGGATTACGTTGTTATTAGGATTATTCCTGTATATAAAACCATGTTTTTAAATACCCTATCAATAAGTTTTAGAAAAACTAGAAAAAGTCAAGGAGTTGTATAGTCTGATCAGCCAGGAAAACATGTTAACCATCCGAAAAAAATAACCGTTGATAGGAAACGCAGTGTACTTGACCATGTTGCAAGTTTTGCAAAGATTCCACTAAAAGGTATCTTGACGGATGTCTATCCTTTCCTAAAATGTATGAATTGTATCAAGACTTTTTCGATCCCGATAATTACACAAATAAAGTAACTAGTATGCGGCAATATCGTTATATTATTAACAAAAACTTAAACATTAGTCTCCACGAGCCCAAAAAAGATGTTTATAAGGAATGACAAATATTTGAAACATTATGTACCTGGAAATGTAAATCATATTTTACTATAAACGAAAATTTACCATCTATAATTTTACTGTTTTTGATTTAGGAAATCGTCAGAGAAAAGAGGAGCAAATGAAATTGCTAGCTGTGTTTATAAATTTATCGAACAAACAGTAAAGGCAGGTATAAAAGATTATCGATTCTGGTCTGATAACTGCGGTGGTCAGAATCGGAACAGGATCGTTTATGTATATGATGGAAAGTTACAAATATAAAATAGAAATTAGTCATCGTTTATAATTGTTTGGCACACACAAAATGAAGGAGTTATGCATGCACTAATAGAAAGAAAGACGAAAGATAAAATGCTTTATATCAATGCTCAATGGTATATCGCCTTTTCAATTTGCTAAAACTGACGATAATCCTTATAAAGTCACCGAAGTATCTTAAGATATTGTAATACACTTCAAAACAATGTTTAAAAAGGTCAATAACTGGACTTTTACCTGCGATGGAAATAAAATGCAATGGAATAAGGCCACCGAAATAAAAATCTATACTAATATTATAAAGCTGAAGTTTCTTTGTTTGCTTGAACGCGCAAATCTCAGGAACTACTGGTCCGATTTTAAAAATTCTTTCAGTGTTAGATAGTCCATTAATAGAGAAAGGTTATACGCTATAATTTGTTTAGGTACGGGTAGTAACCCGTGCGAAGCCGGGGCGGGTCGCTAGTATTTTATAAAACTAGTTACCTACATGAAAGATTATTATAAATATTTGGATTAATTGTGCTATAAACCTAAAGCAACACGTAACAAAACTTACCTTATTTACATATTTTAGTGATATTCGCCCAGATATTTGAGATACCTACAATAAGTAAATGTTTTCTATTTGTGTTATCTAAGACCTTGTACCTATCTATTTGTTATAGTTCTCTAGTAATATTAATATTTGTTTTTTTATTGTGAACTCGAATTAGAAACAGAATTAATTTGTTATACAATGAATGGAGTTTTTAATTATTTTACCTATTTGTAACACTTGACTCAATTTATGGATGCTTCACTTTTAAAATTATGTCCATGTATAGTGAGTCAACTTAGTATATTTTAACAAATATAATTCATAGCAGAGCTATTGAAACAATTAAGAAATCTAATAAGTATATAAATGCATTTTTTACCACACTTACAAAATAATATTTCTCTAAACCGTTTATTCAATGATCCGACGTATACAAATATAAGTGGTATTTGATCCATTTTTAACATACTCTTATTCAATGTATAATAGTGTAACTACATTATCTCATAATCTAATAAAAAAAAATTAAATTTTATTTGGCAATATTGAAAGGCCTTATTGAAATACAACCTTTCGCACTTATTATGGCCTTCCTGTAAAGTTATTAAGAGTACAGTTGACTCAGTATACTTAGGAGTCGACGTATTCCCTCCTACCTATGACATAGGGTCCTTCAAACGAGACGTGAAGAGGCACTTTGTGGGCCGGCAGAGTAAGGGTGACTGATGCTACGTCTCTTACGCTGCACCAGTTGTCCTCGCGCCTGGACTTCATTTCCACTTAACATCAGGTGAAGTTGGGTCATTTGCCGGGCTTTGCATAAAAAAAGAGTTTTAATAAAATAATCATTATGCACGAGTTATCTATAAAACAACATTTGAACAAAAAAGGTTATATCTTCTAATATCCTAAAAACAATTTAATTAACAAAAGCTAGGTAGTTTTAAATTTGAAAAACAGGATAAAAATACTTAAATCACTATTATGTAAAAAAATAAGTCAGAATATTTATTATTATCACATCAATAGCATCATAAGAACAAAAAACAACATAATTGACTTTTGAGATCCATATTTTCGTTTAAAAGACAGTCTATTCTTCTACAAATCAGAATCAATATTTTTCTCAAGATCAGGTGCATCTGACTCTTCAAGAGCTTAATAAAAAAATTGTCGTGATGCTGGCATAGATTTTGTTAATGCCAACAATTCCTTCTTTTTAATTTGACTCACTCCTCTTGGCTTATTTTCTCTTTCTACTATATTTAAAAGATATATGCCATCATCAATTTTCTTTCTAAATCTTTTTTAATTAAATTTTTTAAATGATGGATTTCCTTGAAATCTGCATTGTGATTATTTTGGCATAAAGAGAAAGCTTTCCTTCGAAACTTAACAACTTTTAGATTTTGAATGTTCCAGTCTTTTGGAAATGCAATTTTGCAATCATTTGTGTTAAAGCACCATGTCATTATGCTGTAAGACGTCGACATCCAGATTCTTTCTCGACTGTTTGATCTTGTGAAAATTTGTTGAATCGTTCTCCACGTCGTCCTCGTAGGTCGGATGTAGCTTTTATCTTTGGGTTATTATTACGTTCTAAATAAATATTTTTTTAAACTGATTGCACAGCTTCATCGTTTGTGTATCCCAAAGTCCTTAAAAAATGTTTTGCTGTGTTGTGCCTTCGAGATTAACTTTTCGTTTTGTGCTTGCAGTGGAGAGTTTTTCAACAGACCTCGATAAAAAGTGTCGGCGTCTTTGACGATCTAAGTTCCAGAATTGCGTCCACTCCATACAGACTGTCTTTCATTTTCAGAAATGTTTTGAAGGCATTGTTTTTTTTAGATAAACAAGGCAATAAGATTGGGTGTTTTAGTCGTTATTTCTCTAATACAGCTTCTGGATTTCTGTTTCGCGTAGGCTTTTTTAGGCCAGTACTGCATATTCTTATTTTCCTTTAGCTGTTTACGGCTGTCTTAAAAGACGTCGTAAAAACGCTGGAATGGGACCAAAGTGGGATTAGCATAAATGGTGTCTACCTGTCGCATCTTAGGTTCGCAGACGATATTGTGTTGTTTGCAGAGTCCCTGGAAGAATTTAAGCATATGCTAAGAGAACTCCACGATGCTTCTTTGGCGGTGTGTTTGAAGATGAACATGTCCAAGACGAAAGTGATGACAAACATCTGTAGTAGCCTGATTCCAACCATTGAGGTCGGAGGAGGGCGACTAGAGGTGGTGGACCACTACGTGTATCTGGGACATGTATTATCTTTAAACAAGGAGCATATAAACAGAGAAATCTCTAAGAGGATCCATCTCGGATGGGCAGCATTTGGCAAACTGGATAATGTCTTCCGGTCAAGAAAGATTCCTCAGTGCCTGAAGACTCGTCTCTATAACCAGTGTGTCTTGCCAACTATGACGTACGGTGCCGAGACATGGACGCTCACTAAGCAGACTGTACACCGAGTACGAGTTGCACAACGTGCCATGGAGCGAGCCATGCTCGGCATCAACCTTTTCGACCGAGTCCGCAATACGGAGATTCGTCGTCGAACGAAAGTCTTCGACGTAGGTGACAGGGCAATCAACCTGAAGTGGAGTTGGGCAGGACACCTGGTAAGACGTGGTGATGGCCAATGGAGAAAAACTTTGACGTAGTGGTGGCCAAAATCTGGCCAAAGAAATCGAGGGCGTCCGAGGGCACGCTGGGTTGATGACATCGTCAGGGTCACTGGTAGCACCTGGATGGACCAGAAGGGACTGGCATAAATTAAAGAAGGTCTATACCCAGCAGTGAGTAGTTGCGGGCTGATTGAATGATTGATTGATAGGCTTTTTTGATTTTTGGCAAATTTCTTCAGAATGAAGTTCATTTGAAGTTACAGTTTCTTGAAAGGAAAGATGCCTCTTTGTATTAAATACAATTTGTCGGTACTGTAATTTCAGTTTCAGTATTTATAACGACTGTCTCAATTGGGCTTATAGGAGCATACGAAGTCGGCGGTTTTGGTGAAAGGTTTTCGAGAAACTGGACGTGTTAAAGAACGTTCCTAACAAGAAGATGATTGCCTTAATTCATTTATCAGTTCAATGGATTTCATTGATTGTGCCTCAGTCGTAACATCATAAATACTTTCCATAGTATTTTTAAGCAAATCATTAGCAATTTTATTCAAATTTTGATCGGAAGTAGTTACAATATGTTCTTGATTTTCATTTACATAACTTAATTTCTGGTTGGGAGGCAAAATTTTTAACAGGCTCAAAATATGAAGAAGACTGATACACGCGGCTGACAAACTGAAAAGGTAAAGTATTAGTAGATTGTTGAATAGCTTCCGTTGAAACATTTGAAACTTTCATAGTCTTATCTTATCACACATTAATGCAGGCATCAATAATTGGGTGTAAACTCTTTCGCCTAATGTTTCTGATAAGCATTCATTAAGCTGAGAGTCACTTAGTGGACCAATATGGCTCAGACTGTTTCTAAACTTGAAATCATCATCATCATCATCATGAAGGTAAGTTTCGTAGTACTGGTGGTTATTGCAGTATTTTTGATCTTTTGGTAAGTTTACACGAAATCTGTAAAAACTCTGAACTTTAACTCCTACCTGGAGTCTAAGTCACAACTTGCCTCAAAAAAGTGAGTATCCTCTCAAAGGTGAGAAAGTACTTCACACCGGGACAACTGCTTACTTTATAAAAAGCACAAGTCCTGTCTTGTATGAAGTACTGTTCTCACCTCTGGGACGGATCCGCTAAATACCAACTTAGGACACTGGAGTCGATTGACAGGAGAGCCAGAAAGCTCATCAACGATGACAACCTTTTTGACGCCAAGCTGCAAAGCTTAGAACATCGGCGCCAGGTCGCATGTCTATCAGTTTTTTATAGGATGCACTTCGGAGAGTGTGCCATGGAATTATTCGATTTAATTCCTTCATCCCCTTTCTACCATAGGACAACCAGACAAACTGAGCGACGTCATAGATTCACTGTAGAGATTCCGCATATGCGTACGAAGCGCTTTGCGTCTACTTTCATCATTCGTACTGCAAAGCTGTGGAACTCCCTGCCAGAGTCGGTGTTTCCTATAAGGTACAATATTGGGATCTTTAAATCACGAGTGAACAGATTACTTCTAGGCAAGCATGTTCCATCGTAGGCCACATCATCACTTACCATCAGGTGAGATAGTGGCCAAATGCAAGCCTATCACAGAATAAAAAAAAATAAAAAAAATCACTTCAATTTAACTCTTTTATTTAGGTAGGCATCCGCGCACATAAATATTACGATCGCCCGCGACGATCATGCGACTAATGAAAATTGAACCGTTTCGAACATGCCGAAAAGGCAAGAGAATCTATAAGCACGCAAAAAAGAACGAGATAGCAATAATGTTGTCAATTCAGCCTACACTGAATAGATAATAATAATAATAATAATTATGCGTATCGTGTTAGGATGCTGTCTTTGTTTCAGGCCCTTGAACCGACCATCGACGTGTCTGCCCAACGATTGTCGGATCAAGTGCGGGTGATCCAGCGTAACAACTTGCTGGATCAGTCAGCACTTGATCGGCTACGCTTGGAGTCACTGCGTATTTGTGCGGCTTCTTCTTCGGTGCAGGATCGCCGTGCCCCACAATTACCGGCCGTAACGCCGGTTTTGGTGGCGCGAATAGATCCGGTACCCGACGATGACGATTTCATAAAAACGAATGTAAGTACACAGGCGAATGAGCAAATGAGGAGCGCTTTGAACGATGCTATTCTACAGTATCGTGACACGCGTAACTCTAGGCCGCGTATAGCTTGTTTGCCCACGAATAGACATAATTTGGCGTTAATGAGTGCCTTGAACGATTTACTGGTTCCTTATCTTGGAACCAGTGACAGTTTAATTGATACCCACTCGATCCTTTATTGTGGGGCCATCAGGGTGTGTCGCGTTGCTCGTGTCAAATTCCAGGATTCTGACCGAGTACCGCGGCGAACCGGGACTGCCCTTGCTTGGCAATTGAGGATTGAGGGGCGTATTAATAAGTTCAGAACACTCATTGCAAAGCTACTTTGCTTCAGAAATGGCAATAATCGACCTCGAGTCATGCGATTCGTCACACAAGCCTTTGTTGGGACTGATGTTCGTCCGGAAAACTATATGGCTTGTGTGACGGAACGTATTGACTTTCTGAAGCAAAAAGTCTATACGTGGGCAAACCGTATACGTCGCTACAGAGTGCGTGTGGACCGAAACCAACAAAATCGCCTCTTTCAAAGTGACCAAAGAAAAGTATACAGACGTTGGGAAGGAGCTGATCAACGTGTGAGCGACGGACAGCTACCAGATGTTGATGCCATGACTAATTTCTGGTGCAGCATTTGGTCGATGTCCGTCGAGCACACGGAAGGTGAATGGATGAGTGTTGTCAGTGACGCGTGTGAACCTATCGAGACAATGCAGCCTATAAATATAAGTACAGCTGACGTAAGTTGTGCAATCCGTAGGGCCCAAAATTGGAAATGCCCAGGACCGGACGGATTGCACAACTTCTGGATCAAATGGTTTCAATGTTCACACGATTTACTGGCAACGCAATTCCAAGAAGCCATACAGCTCGGCTCACTCCCAAGTTTGTTGACTACTGGTGTCACTTTTCTGCTCCATAAATCAGGTAGTACCACGGAACCGAAAAATTATAGACCCATCACGTGCTTACCTACTTTATACAAGCTCCTTACATCCATTCTGAGAACAAAAATTAACACGCACATTGTTGCAAACAATATTTTGGACATGACTCAGAATGGATGTAGGGTTGGGTCCCGTGGTACTAAGGAGCTTCTCCTCATTGACATGACCATATGCCAGAAGGTGCGGCGTGGCAGAGGGACTCTCTCTACAGCCTGGATTGACTATAAGAAGGCCTATGATTCGGTGCTGCATTCATGGTTAGTGAGGATTTTAGAGTTATGTAAAATTGATATAACTTTAAAATCTTGAGTCAACCAGGATGTCGAGATAGTGTTTCTGCCACGCAGGATCTCATAAGGATAGAGCGTGGCATATTCCAGGGCGACAGTCTGAGTCCTTTATGGTTTTGCCTAGCTTTGAATTCTCTCAGTACTTTGTTGAGAAATTCAAAGTTAGGCTGTCAACTGCGGAGAGGGGGTGAAGTTATGTCGCACTTGTTGTACATGGATGACCTCAAGTTGTTCGCACCAAACCGCCAAGACTTGGTGAAACTGCTGAAAATTACTGAGACTTTCAGCAGTGCCATCAAGATGGAGTTTGGTGTGGATAAGTGTGCGGTTATGCATGTACAGCGTGGGAGAGTAGTAAATTCAACCAATTTACAACTCTCCGAAACGATAAACTTCAGATCTCTCTCTGAAGTTGAAACTTATAAATATCTTGGTATGTCACAGTCTTTGGGTGTTGTGGATGGGGACATAAAACAGTCATTACGGGAGCGATTCTTTTGCCGCCTAAGAAAAGTACTTAACAGTCTTTTATCGGGTGGCAATAAGACGCGTGCTTTTAATGGCTGGGTTATGCCTCTACTCACATACTCCTTTGGCATACTAAGATGGACTCAGACCGAATTGGACGCCTTGGATAGAAGAGTCCGTCAAATGCTCACGACTTCCAGAATGTTACACCCGCGCTCATCTGTTATGAGGCTGTACATCCCGCGGAGATGTGGGGGTCGCGGCTTTTTAAATGCCAAGGACCTACATAACCGTGAGGTGTGCAGTCTTAGGGATTATTTCCTTAACAGTGAGTGCGGGATGCATTTGGAGGTCGTGGCAGTTGATAGACACTTTACGCCGCTCTCCTTGGCAACAGAAAACTGGCGCAAACCAGTGGTGCTAAGCACTCTCGATCGCAAGGATATATGGAAGAGCAAGGTGCTACACGGGCGCTACTATCGGGCTCTGACTGGGCCTGATGTAGATTTGCCTGCCTCGGTGAACTGGCTACGTTTCGGTGACCTTTTTGGGGAAACCGAAGGTTTTGTCTGTGCTATTGAAGATGAAGTTATCAAGACGAATAACTACCGGAAATATATAATGAGGGACGGTACGGTCGACATCTGTCGGGCATGCCGCCGTCCGGGGGAATCACTCCGACATATTATTTCCGGTTGTTCTCATCTTGCTAACGGAGAGTATTTGCACAGACACAACCAAGTAGCCAGAATAATTCACCAGCAACTTGCTCTTCGATATGGCCTTGTTGAATCAGAGGTGCCGTACTATAAGTACGCACCTGCGCCAGTTCTCGAAAATGGTCATGCAACGCTCTACTGGGATCGCTCTATCATCACGGACAGGACTATTGTCGCTAATAAGCCTGATATCGTGGTGATCGACCGATCTCAGCGCCAAGCAATATTGGTTGATATCACCATACCTCATGACGAGAACCTCGTGAAAGCCGAGAAGGACAAGCTCAGTAAGTACCTTGACTTGGCTCACGAGGTTACCGCCATGTGGAATGTGGATTCAACCATTATTGTACCGATAGTCGTTTCGGCACACGGCCTTATAGCGAAGAGCCTCGATCAACACCTAGAGAGGCTCTCGCTGAAAGGTTGGGTCAAGGGTCAGATGCAAAAGGCAGTACTCCTTGACACGGCACGTATTGTCAGGAGGTTCCTCACTCTGCAGCCCTAACCACCGATAGCTTGGGTCTATCCCCGCTGCCGGTGGCAACCTAGGTTAAGTTTTTTATAATATTTTATATTGTAAATATGTTTTTATATAAAATGTTGTAAAAAATTAAACTTAAGAATTATGTTAAATAAGGAGTTTAATAATAATAATATCTTTATTTAAATACGCTTATATCTAAAGTTTACAAAGAGCCCTTAACTAATAATCTAAAGTAAATTAAATGCTGTTGCCTACTATATAGCCTGCTGATAGCCACAACGTGCGGGTATCGGCCGGTTAAAAAACACTGTATTATTTATTTAATCCAGCGAGGCGCCGAATTTATTTTGCAAAACACTGTACAATCCGTTACAGTCTTTCTGCTAAATTGAACCCTTATTTTTAAGTAATACAGTGTCTTTGAGGTTGCTATAGCTTGCAAAATATACGTTAAATTTTATAAACTGTCACTCAAGGGTATTAAACAGACTGAAAGAATTCGATTGGGTGTTGTTAAGCAAAAACACTGTTAGTCGACTTACAGTCTTTTGGTAGGCACGGTAGAGTAGTAACCCGCCTTATAACGCGTCGCCATTCATCTCTGGCAGCCGCCTTCCTAGTGCACAGATACAAGCTGCTATCTACCCTGCAGTGCGATTCTCTAAGTTAAAACCTTGATAGCAGAGGCTGCTGCAGTGCTTTGTCCAGGCCTTCGTTGTTTCCAACACCACTCGATAGGTGAACACATGCTTAACAGGTCGGTATTGTATGCCAAGCATCGATAGTATGTTGGGGTTGTTAGGATTCTCAAATACGTGCGGGTCTTACTGGAACTCATCAGGTAGCCCCACCACCAACTCAGGGGAATTGGACATTCATTTCCTTAGTTCGTAACCTCCTCTCTCTAAAAGCTGAATAAGCTCGTCTCGTCGGGCGAGCGCTTCCTTGACAATGGCTGCCCCTGTACAGATATCATCAACGTACGGTCCTGCTCCAGGATAGCAGCAGCCCTAGGGTACTTCAAGCGGTGCGGAGCCGCTAACTCCCGCAGTGTACGAATCGCGAGGAAGGGACTCGAGCGTAAACCGTACGTATTTGTATTCAACTCGTAAATCTTAATCGGTTTGTATGGCGACTCACGCCATTGTATCAACTGATTCCTTCTATCTTCCGGTTGAATCACCGTCTTTCGTGTTGAAATGTTAATATCTAAAATATGAGACTCGTACTGCCATCTAGTGTCTACAATGTGTACTACTGTTTACTTTGGAAAATAAAAGTCAGTCGTTTAACCGCCATTGAAAGAACCGTTGTTTTATTATAGGTTATGAGCCTTACGCTCAAAATTTCGCGATAATCAATTGTTTATTTTGCATAATAAATAAAAAAAAGGACTATATAGTGACAGACTGTTATTATTTCGCCGTATTATCGCAGTGTACGAGAAAAGTGAATCGCAACAATGACCGCGAACTATCTTGTGAATGTGCCGAAGCTTACAGGGCGCGATAACTACAGCCAATGGTGTTTCGCAGCGGAGAATTACTTAATTCTTGAAAGCATGAAACATTGTGCGAAACCACAATTAAATCAAGAGATTAAGGCCGCAGATGACGAAAAAACCAGGGCGAAATTGATTATGACGATCGACCCGTCATTATACGTCCATGTGAAAAATGTTAAATCAACCAAAGAATTATGGGACAAGCTGAAACAATTATTCGATGACAGTGGATTTTCGCGAAGGATAAGTCTATTAAGGAATTTGATTTCGATTCGCCGAGAGAATTGCAGTTCGATGACGTCGTATGTGACGCAGATTATTGATACAGCACAGAAACTCAGCGGAACAGGTTTTGAAATCAACGATTTATGGACAGGATCATTGCTATTAGCAGGATTGCCTGATCGTTTTTCCCCTATGATCATGGCAATAGAGCATTCCGGCATTCCTATAACGGCAGATTCCATCAAAACCAAATTGTTGGATATGGATTTGTCAAGTCATGACGAGAGTGAAGTTAGCGGTGCGTTCGCTATTCAATCAAAAAAGAAAAGCAACACTAGTTTGTCTATGGCCAGAAAAAGCAATGTCGATAGCACGTCAAATGTCAAACAGATAAAATGCTATCGCTGTAAACAAGTCGGTCACTACAAAAGTCAGTGTAAAAACGAAAATTACTCGTCAAATCAGAAAAATAAGGAGAGAATGCAGTCAAATGCTTTTAGCGCAGTGTTTTTAAGTGGAAATTTCAACAAAGATGAATCGTATATAGACTCGGGCGCAAGTGTACACCTCACAGCTAAAGAAAGTTGGGTTATGAATGCACAGTATGAACAAAACAGAGAAATTGTGGTTGCTAACAGTGAGACGGTGTCAGTTTTGTGTTCTGGAGATGTGAAAATTACAACTACAACAGAAAAACATGATTACGACATTGATGTACGCAACGTATTATGTGTGCCAAGTCTGACAACAAACTTGTTATCAGTAAGCCAATTGATAATGAATGGCAACAGAATCTCTTTTAACAAAAGTGGTTGCTCAGTATACAATAAAAATAATGAATTGATAGCAACAGCAGCGTTGGTCAACGGTGTGTATAAGGAAGGTTAATCTGCAAAAACAAGTTGGTTTAGCAGCATCAGTTGTGTCAGGAGTAACATGGTATCGCAGATTAGGACACGTAAATAAAGATTATTTGAATCAGATGAAGAACGCCGTGCAAGGTATGTCACTTGATGAAAAAGTTGACATTAGCAAATCTTCTTGTTCGACTTGTTGTGAAGGAAAACAGTGCCGGTTACCTTTCAAGAGCACAGGTCAGAGAAGCAGTAATTTACTAGATATTGTCCATACAGATATCTGTGGACCTATGGAGAATCAGTCTATAGGTGGATCCAGATATTTCTTGTTGTTTGTTGACGATCACTGTCGGATGACATTTGTTTATTTTCTGAAACACAAGAATGAGGCTTTGAAGTATTTCAAGATTTTTAAAGCTCAAGTGGAAAATGAAACAAAAAGAACAATCAAAGTATTAAGAAGTGACAATGGGCTGGAATATTGTAGTAAAGAATTTGAAGATTACCTGAATAGTTATGGTGTGAAACATCAGAAGACCAATCCGTACACCCCACAACAAAATGGATTGTGTGAACGATTCAACCGTACAATAGTAGAAAAGGCAAGATGTCTACTATTTGATGCAGGTTTAGGTAAAGAGTTCTGGGGTGAAGCCACAAATACGGCAGTATACCTGCAGAATCGAATTGTGGCAGCAGCATTAAACAATAGAACTCCATATGAGCTGTGGACTGGCTCAAAACCTGACATAAGTCATTTAAGAATCTTCGGCAGCACTGTAATGGTCCATGTTGCAAAAGAAAAAAGAAAGAAATGGGACAAGAAGTCGACCAAATGTATTCTCATTGGATATCCAGAAAATATAAAAGGATACAGAGTATATAATCCAAAAACAAGGACTGTAACGACGAGTAGAGACGTGATCATCATAGAGAAGGAATCAAATCCTGAACGTCTCATTGAAGTGCAAGTTCAGAATGTTGATTCAGTGGGGGATAGAAAGGAATCCGATGATCCCGAACAACCAGAAGAATCAATATCTATCCAGAGTTCGCCCGAAAACAGTATGTCAACGTCCAGTCAAAATGATTCTGATAGTTTTTTAAACAGTTTTCAGTCTAATGATGAGACGTATGTTCAAAGCGACTACGAGGATGCAGACAGCACACTGGAAGAGGTTGAAGCGAATAGCCCACAAGAACGGCCTAGACGGACAAGGAAGGCACCAGAGAGATTTGGGTTTTCAAACCTGTGTTTAGATGGTGAGACATATGATGATGCAGCAGGCTTGTCGGTGCATGATGCCTTGAATGGACCAGAGAGAGAGCAGTGGCAGTCCGCAATGCAAGAAGAGTTACAGTGTTTTAAAGACAATGATGCGTGGGAGTTGAGTGACGCTCCGAAAGATGTTAGAGTTGTACAGTGCAAGTGGGTACTCCGTAAGAAGTATGACAATGAGAATAAAATTCGTTTTCGTGCGCGATTAGTAGCTAAAGGTTTTTCGCAAATTGAAGGTGTGGACTTTACAGAGACATTTTCTCCCGTAGTGAGACATACAACTTTGAGGTTACTTTTTGCACTGTCAGTAAAACTATATTTGAATACTACGCATCTAGATGTAACAACTGCTTTCTTGAACGGTACTCTTGAGGAAACTATTTATATGCAGATACCAAAAGGTTTTTCCGAAAAAACTAAGAATGGTCAGGTACTTAAATTAAAAAAGGCCATTTATGGGCTAAAACAGTCCTCAAGAGCATGGAATAAGAGAGTAGATGAGTGTTTATTAAGTATGAATTATACTCGATCGAAAATAGAACCATGTATGGATACAAAAATGCATAGAAAACCATTGTTACATTGTTTGTAGATGATTTCTTTATTTTTTCAAATGATATTGCTGAGACAAGTAATTTGAAGCAAATGTTAGCTAGTCAGTTCAAAATTAAAGACTTAGGAGAAATAAAGAAGTGTCTTGGTGTAAATGTAAATTTCAATAAATCAGAGCAAACCGTGACATTAAGTCAAAAAGATTATATTGATCAGCTGTTGTATAAATTTAATATGAGTGAATGCAAACCTATACAGACTCCAATGGAGGTGAAATTAAATATATCTAATAATGAACATTGTATAAATAAGTTTCCATATCAGCAAATCATAGGAAGTTTAATGTATTTGGCTGTATTGACAAGACCTGATATTGTGTTTACAGTAGCCTTTTTAAGTCAATTTAATAACTGCTATTCCAAAGAGCATTGTTCCTATGTAAAGCGATTATTGAGATATTTGAAGTGTACTAGAAGTTATGGTTTGAAGTATTCAGCTGAAGGAAATTCAATATTAGAAGGTTTTGTAGATGCTGATTGGGGAGGTAATGTAATTGATAGGAGATCATACACTGGAATTTGTTTTACATTATCAGGTTGTGTAATATCATGGGAAACAAAGAAACAGAAAACTGTTGCGCTGTCTAGTAGTGAAGCCGAGTATATGGCAATAACAGAAGCTTGCAAAGAAGCAATTTATTTAAGAAATTTGTTGTATGAAATAACACAAAAATTGTATACTATTGATATTTTCAATGATAATCAAAGTGCGCAAAAGTTAACTGTTAATCCAGTTTTCCACAAAAGAACCAAACACATAGATATCAGATACCATTTTAGTAGAGAATGTGTAACTAATAAAATTGTGAATGTTAAATATTTGCCAACGGCTGAAATGCCTGCAGATTTGTTCACCAGAACATAAACCATGTTCTGTTAAACATTATAAATTTTTAAATAGATTACCTAATGCAAATTGTTTTTTAAAAACACCTGTGCAAATTGTTTAATTTATGTTTGGCCATATTATTAGATATAGTGGGGGTGTTGAAATGTTAATATCTAAAATATGAGACTCGTACTGCCATCTAGTGTCTACAATGTGTACTACTGTTTACTTTGGAAAATAAAAGTCAGTCGTTTAACCGCCATTGAAAGAACCGTTGTTTTATTATAATGGTCTTATCTAATTTTGTATATTGTGCTTTCCCGACTACCCGTAGATTTACAGACCCGATTTGAGCAGTCACATGGGATGACTGCGGACGAGCTGCCTACCTTTTCGCAACTCATAGAGTTCTTGGAAGAATAGTGTCGAAGGGCAGAGAATATGGGCTTGTACATGAAGCCCTCTGCGGAAACACAGAAGACCGCTCCTAGGAGCCCTGTGAGAAGAGGTTTTCCGCAGAGACGAGAACCAAGGAATGCGTATGGGCACATGGGTGCATTGACCCATGGGGATTGTTGCCCATTTTGTAGGCAGAGTGGTCATAGCTTGACCGCCTGCAATAAATTTAAGGACCAAAGGGTCCAAGGGCGACATAACATCACCAAGCAGCGCGGCTGGTGCTTCCTGTGCCTGGGTCCGCATATGATTAGGGACTGTGCCCGGTCAGCGATGTGTACGTTTTGTAGTTCCCACCATCTCGAATTACTGTGCATGAACCAGCCCGGACAGCACCAACCGGTTGGACAGGGCCGCACTAAGGGACAAATGGGGCCACGTACACAGGGCCGGAGTTGGGACCAGGGGCAAATAGGGCAACGGGACCTAGGACGTCAGGAGGTTGGGGCCGATGTTCAGGCGAACATCACGGGTGGCTCCCCGACCCACTCGAGCGCCGGAAGTGCGAATAGGTCCGCCACGGGCGGGTATCAGGGAACACCTTCAAGATTTCAAAACACCGCCTTGGGTGTCACCTCGCCCGTCGCCGTTCTCCGAGTTTTATCGATGGTTACCGCCGTTTATGAAGCGTCTTCGCTAGGTTCACTGCACCCCCTCATGCGTACGTCGTCTAATAGCGCGCCGCAATATAAGAGACCCATACGAAAGGCCATGGGATCCTCTCGTCGGGTTTGACGGGCCCTATCCGTGGGGTCAAGAAGCGTGGGGCCCCGGGGCCCCCCTCTAGGAAATTGCCGCCCAATCAAGTGTTGCTGCCCAACCGGAGGCTATAGTCTTGCCCACTGCCTCTGTGTGTGTTTGGGATCTGAATGGTAATGCAACGCACGTTGGCGCTCTGTTGGATTCCGGTGCCCAGGGCTGTATTGTGTCGAACAATTTGGCGATATGGTTAGGCTTGAAAATAATTCACTATAATAAGACCATTCGAGGCGTGGGGAATATTGCGGTAACGAATATTGTCGGTCAATCTACGATTACGTTCTCCTCACGATTTGACGCTTCGCATAGTGTATCCGCCTCAGTACCGGGAATGACTAATGTAATGGGTCGACACCCTCTGGTGAGATTGAATCCGGCTGTTCGATCCTTGACATCAGTTCTTAAACTAGCGAATCCCGATTTCGACACCCCAGGTACGGTAAACGTGCTGCTAGGAGTAGACGTCCTGGGTAGGTTTTTGTTGTCGGATCGACGGGTTTTGCAGCATGATGGGCTCATCGTTGTTGTGACATATCTTGGCTATGCAATTATGGTTCCAGTTTAACCCGTGGTTATGCCTACCGAGTCAAATGGTATACTGGTTGGTTCAGTATTGTCCGAAACGATGCAAACATTTTAGGAGGTCGCCTTCAATTTGATCGTTTTGTTACTCGGCTCCCCTATAGGGTAAACCGACCGCCCTTGGGGGAATCTAGAAAGACCGTATATCGATTGATGTCGATGGAACTTCGTATGGCCAGGGATGCGGTATTTGGGCAGAAATATGTCGAATTCATGAAGGAGTATGAATCTTTAGGACACATGTCTGTGTCGCGTGTGGATTGGAGATCACAGGAACATTGTTTTCTTCCACATCAAGTTAGTTTAGTGTCGTGTTTGATGGGTGTGCACCAACTTCAAATGGTATGTCCCTGAACCAGCGTCTACATTCAGGAGCAAAGTTGAATCGTGACGATTCGGAATACTCACGAGTTTTTGGAAACACCAGGTGGTTTTTGTCGCTGACATCAGGATGATGTTCCGAAATATAATAAAACAACGGTTCTTTCAATGGCGGTTAAACGACTGACTTTTATTTTCCAAAGTAAACAGTAGTACACATTGTAGACACTAGATGGCAGTACGAGTCTCATATTTTAGATATTAACATTTCAACACCCCCACTATATCTAATAATATGGCCAAACATAAATTAAACAATTTGCACACCTAATCTATTTAAAAATTTATAATGTTTAACAGAACATGGTTTATGTTCTGGTGAACAAATCTGCAGGCATTTCAGCCGTTGGCAAATATTTAACATTCACAATTTTATTAGTTACACATTCTCTACTAAAATGGTATCTGATATCTATGTGTTTGGTTCTTTTGTGGAAAACTGGATTAACAGTTAACTTTTGCGCACTTTGATTATCATTGAAAATATCAATAGTATACAATTTTTGTGTTATTTCATACAACAAATTTCTTAAATAAATTGCTTCTTTGCAAGCTTCTGTTATTGCCATATACTCGGCTTCACTACTAGACAGCGCAACAGTTTTCTGTTTCTTTGTTTCCCATGATATTACACAACCTGATAATGTAAAACAAATTCCAGTGTATGATCTCCTATCAATTACATTACCTCCCCAATCAGCATCTACAAAACCTTCTAATATTGAATTTCCTTCAGCTGAATACTTCAAACCATAACTTCTAGTACACTTCAAATATCTCAATAATCGCTTTACATAGGAACAATGCTCTTTGGAATAGCAGTTATTAAATTGACTTAAAAAGGCTACTGTAAACACAATATCAGGTCTTGTCAATACAGCCAAATACATTAAACTTCCTATGATTTGCTGATATGGAAACTTATTTATACAATGTTCATTATTAGATATATTTAATTTCACATCCATTGGAGTCTGTATAGGTTTGCATTCACTCATATTAAATTTATACAACAGCTGATCAATATAATCTTTTTGACTTAATGTCACGGTTTGCTCTGATTTATTGAAATTTACATTTACACCAAGACACTTCTTTATTTCTCCTAAGTCTTTAATTTTGAACTGACTAGCTAACATTTGCTTCAAATTACTTGTCTCAGCAATATCATTTGAAAAAATAAAGAAATCATCTACAAACAATGTAACAATGGTTTTCTATGCATTTTTGTATCCATACATGGTTCTATTTTCGATCGAGTATAATTCATACTTAATAAACACTCATCTACTCTCTTATTCCATGCTCTTGAGGACTGTTTTAGCCCATAAATGGCCTTTTTTAATTTAAGTACCTGACCATTCTTAGTTTTTTCGGAAAAACCTTTTGGTATCTGCATATAAATAGTTTCCTCAAGAGTACCGTTCAAGAAAGCAGTTGTTACATCTAGATGCGTAGTATTCAAATATAGTTTTACTGACAGTGCAAAAAGTTCTGATGTTTCACACCATAACTATTCAGGTAATCTTCAAATTCTTTACTACAATATTCCAGCCCATTGTCACTTCTTAATACTTTGATTGTTCTTTTTGTTTCATTTTCCACTTGAGCTTTAAAAATCTTGAAATACTTCAAAGCCTCATTCTTGTGTTTCAGAAAATAAACAAATGTCATCCGACAGTGATCGTCAACAAACAACAAGAAATATCTGGATCCACCTATAGACTGATTCTCCATAGGTCCACAGATATCTGTATGGACAATATCTAGTAAATTACTGCTTCTCTGACCTGTGCTCTTGAAAGGTAACCGGCACTGTTTTCCTTCACAACAAGTCGAACAAGAAGATTTGCTAATGTCAACTTTTTCATCAAGTGACATACCTTGCACGGCGTTCTTCATCTGATTCAAATAATCTTTATTTACGTGTCCTAATCTGCGATGCCATGTTACTCCTGACACAACTGATGCTGCTAAACCAACTTGTTTTTGCAGATTAACCTTATACACACCGTTGACCAACGCTGCTGTTGCTATCAATTCATTATTTTTATTGTATACTGAGCAACCACTTTTGTTAAAAGAGATTCTGTTGCCATTCATTATCAATTGGCTTACTGATAACAAGTTTGTTGTCAGACTTGGCACACATAATACGTTGCGTACATCAATGTCGTAATCATGTTTTTCTGTTGTAGTTGTAATTTTCACATCTCCAGAACACAAAACTGACACCGTTTCACTGTTAGCAACCACAATTTCTCTGTTTTGTTCATGCTGTGCATTCATAACCCAACTTTCTTTAGCTGTGAGGTGTACACTTGCGCCCGAGTCTATATACGATTCATCTTTGTTGAAATTTCCACTTAAAAACACTGCGCTAAAAGCATTTGACTGCATTCTCTCCTTATTTTTCTGATTTGACGAGTAATTTTCGTTTTTACACTGACTTTTGTAGTGACCGACTTGTTTACAGCGATAGCATTTTATCTGTTTGACATTTGACGTGCTATCGACATTGCTTTTTCTGGCCATAGACAAACTAGTGTTGCTTTTCTTTTTTGATTGAATAGCGAACGCACCGCTAACTTCACTCTCGTCATGACTTGACAAATCCATATCCAACAATTTGGTTTTGATGGAATCTGCCGTTATAGGAATGCCGGAATGCTCTATTGCCATGATCATAGGGGAAAAACGATCAGGCAATCCTGCTAATAGCAATGATCCTGTCCATAAATCGTTGATTTCAAAACCTGTTCCGCTGAGTTTCTGTGCTGTATCAATAATCTGCGTCACATACGACGTCATCGAACTGCAATTCTCTCGGCGAATCGAAATCAAATTCCTTAATAGACTTATCCTTCGCGAAAATCCACTGTCATCGAATAATTGTTTCAGCTTGTCCCATAATTCTTTGGTTGATTTAACATTTTTCACATGGACGTATAATGACGGGTCGATCGTCATAATCAATTTCGCCCTGGTTTTTTCGTCATCTGCGGCCTTAATCTCTTGATTTAATTGTGGTTTCGCACTTTTTTGGGGGTAGGCTTGAAAACAGTTAACACAGTTTAAAAGTCGCTCTGTATTTATTTAAATAAATAAATAGAATAAGTGATAATTCAATAAAAGATTTAATAATAATATTATGTACTGACACCGATTAGTACCTGCAGTTGTTATTTCCTTTCTTGTCAATCACAAACCGTATAAACACTGCACTTCAATATCACTGCACATATGATGGAGGATTTAAAGCAAACAATCGAGTCTCTGTCACTATCGTTTTCACAAAGGATGACTGCCTTCGAGGATGAGCTTAGGAGATCTCCGAGCATGTCACATCAACCTTCTGTATCATCGCTGTCGCAAGAGTTTGAAGCGTTCCGAGGTTTTGTGATGGCCACGTTAAGGAATCTCGAAGGGCAAGTGGCAGCATTACATTTGGAGTGTGACAACATGGAGATGAGGAGCCGTCGAGGGATGCTGCTGCTGCATGGAGTTCCGGAAATGAAAAACGAGCAGGCAGCTGAAGTTTTTCTGCAGGTAACATCTCAGCATCTGGGCGCTGCCAACATTGGCAGAGCTGATGTTAACCGAGCTAACCGCTTGGGCAAGCCTCGACCAGATAAGCCGCGTCCCCTGCTGGTTAAGTTCCATTCGGAAATAGCTCGGGACAGACTGTGGGTGGCGAAGTCTGGCTTGAAAGGTTCCGGCATTACTATGTCGGAATTCTTGACGAAGTTTCGACACAAGATCTTCGTTGCTGCACGGGAGCGGCTGGGTGTTCCGCGCTGCTGGACGAGTGCGGGACGCATAGTCGCCGTGGACGGCGATGGCAAGCGGCACCGCATATCGTCACTATCTGACGTCGAGAGGCTGGCCGCTGCAGGCGAGACAACACCGACAGTTACGGCCCTGATACCAGCTGCTGCGCAGACGGCTCCACAACCTTTAGCTCCAATAACAAAAAGCCGCAGGGCTGCCTCTGTAATCAAGAGGAAATAGGCGTAAGTTTGTGACTAGTTAATACTGTGTCCCGTTCATTTAGTTGTAAATTCATTGTTTAGAATCCTTACTTTGTGTCTTGTCAGCTCCATGTATCTGTTTTAATTGTTTATATACTTAATGCTTCTTGTTTGTTTCACTTTTCTTTCTTTGAATTACCTTCACTTTCCTGTCGTTCGTATTGTTTTTGTTTATTTGTCTGGTGTGGTGACAGTGACAGTGACATGACGACCAAGCATAAAAATAAAACACTATTTTAACGCCTGTCATGTGATACTGTCACTGTGACCGGATACTAGTGCTTTTAAGTAACTTGTGTTTATTTAATTTTTGTTTGTTCATTTATTTTTCGTTTGTTGTTGTGTTTTTTTTAATACGTTATTCCTGTGTGCATTTGTTGTAACTTTCAGACAACCTGTGGGTACTGATATACTGATATACTGTGTCAGTTTATTTTTATTGTATTTTTATTATATTTGTACTTACTTACATTACTTTATACTAAATTTCATTGTTATGGATATATCTTTGGACTATAGTGACCCTTTTCTATCTTGTTCTTCTACATCTTCTGATTCTGACTTGAGCTTCCAAAGCATAGATCGCCCCCTTAGTAAGTTACTTGATGATACTTTCTCGGATGTTCGCAAGAACTTTAATGTTGTTCATATTAATGCGCAAAGTATTCCTGCTCATTTTCCTTCCATGCTTGCGTCATTTGACATTAAAAACTTACATGCTATCCTTATTTCAGAAACATTCCTTAATCCTTGTCTTTCTTCTGTATCTTACTCCTTACCTGGTTTCCAATTAATACGTAATGATCGTGTTAGTTCCTCACATGGAGGGGTGGCTATATATCTACGTTCTCATATTCCTTTTTCTATCTTAAGCCGTTCTCCACAGCCACCGCCTTCCAATAGCGCCGAACATCTCCTGATTGAAGTATGTCTTGCGCATACTAAAGTTCTTCTTGGTGTCTTTTATAGCCCATCTCTTCGTGTTGACTATTTTGAGTCACTCGAACAGCTCCTTGAAAATTTTGCTCCCTCCTTTTCCCACACCATCATTTTGGGTGATTTCAACACATGCCTCATTAAAGATGATACCCGTGCCAAAAAACTAATGTCTGTGGTCAATTCCTCTAATTTACACATTTTACCATTAAAGGCGACGCATCACTTTCCTAATTGTACTCCCTCTCTTCTTGATCTCATGATCGTCTCCTCTCCCACCCTAGCTGCAAAGCATGGGCAATATTCTGCAGACGCATTTTCTTACCATGATCTGGTCTATTTGTCGTACCGCATTCGTCCACCTAAACCAAAACCAACTGTGCAACTTCACCGTAGTTTTAATAGTATAGATCAAGAACGGCTAATCGATGATGCTACAAACATGGACTGGTCGGCTATTTCTTCCTCTAATTCAGTTGATGAGCAGGTTGAGCTTTTTAACAGACTCCTTATAGAGCTCTACGACAAACACGCTCCGCTCCGACCAGTTAAGATTAAGCATCTGCCTGCACCTTGGTTAACTGACGAGATACGGAAATTGATGGCCAAAAGGGACAGATGTAAGACTAAATTCAAACTCGATCCTTCGAATCGAAATGAAACGAAATACAACCGTACTAGAAACCGATGCAATACGGTGATAAGGGACGCTCAAAGACGCCACATACATAAATCCCTAGAAAACGAAGATCCAAGTAAGCAATGGAAATTTTTAAAATCACTTGGGATTGGCAAATCTCACAACAACAGCCCCAATTTCAAAGTAGATATTAACCAACTTAATTGTCACTTCTGCTCGTCTACGCCTATTGATAGCGACTGCAAAGCTCAAACTTTGCAAAATCTTTCAAATTTGCCAACCCCCGATTCTTTTTTTATTCTACATCAATTTACAGACTGTGATGTTAAGAGAACAATACTTTCTGTTAACTCTACTGCTGTAGGAGTGGATTCCATTAGTCGGAAAATGATCCTTCCCATTCTTGACGTCTTACTTCCCATAATTACCCATATCCTCAATACATCTGTTTTAACCGGTACTTTTCCTGCAGCCTGGAAAGATGCAAATGTTACCCCACTTCCAAAAAAACCTAACCCTACCTTTTTCTCCGAGTTTCGACCTATTTCTATTCTTCCCTTCCTCTCCAAAGTCCTTGAAAAGCTTGTTCATCACCAGCTTAATTCATACCTTAATACTAATAACCTCTTTAATCCTTTCCAGTCTGGATTCCGCAGGGGCCACAGTACAGCTACTGCTTTAGTCAAGATAACGGATGACATACGCCAGGGTATGGAAAACCGGCAGCTCACACTTTTGACATTACTTGACTTTAGCAATGCCTTTAACTCTGTAGATTATGACATCCTCCTTGGCGTTTTACGTTCTCTTAACATATCTCCAGCTGCAATTGATTGGTTTCAAAGTTACCTGCTAGGGCGTCGGCAGCGTATCCGGCTTGGAGATTCATTCTCTGGCTGGTGCGACATTAGTGCCGGAGTTCCTCAGGGTGGCGTCTTATCTCCACTTCTTTTTTCTATATTTATAAACACTATCACTGACTCAATTTCAAGTTCCTATCACCTATACGCGGATGACCTACAGATTTATACACAAGCTACCTTATCTGAACTCCCATGCGCTGTGGCCGTCACAAATTCAGATCTAGCGCAAATTGACAACTGGAGTAAATCTTATGGTTTGACCGTAAATCCATCCAAGACGCAAACTATTATTATTGGAAGTCCTTATTTTGTTTCGAGGATCGATTTTGAACAACTTCCTGCAGTAACTTTTGTTGATACAATAATCCCATACTCCAAATCCGTCAGAAACCTCGGTGTTATTTTTGACCAGAACCTTTCGTGGAGACCTCAGGTGGATGCTGTTAGAAAGAAGATTTTCGGGGCATATAGCTCGCTAAACCGCCTGCGTAACTTTCTGCCAACCAGCACCAAAATTACTCTAGCGCAATCTCTTATGCTGTCTATTATCGACTACGGTGATGTCTGCTACACTGATTTGTCAGAGGAATTGCTAAACAAAATGGAGCGTCTGCAGAATGTTTGTATAAGATTCATCTTCAACCTTCGTAAATTTGACCACGTGTCTCACTATCGTTCCAAACTTAACTGGCTCCCAATTCGACGGCGCAGGGACCTACACGCTCTTACGCTCCTTTATTCCACACTTTTTCTTCCAACAGCCCCACTTTACCTTAAAGATTGCTTTTCCTTCCGTTCCTCAGCTTTGCATTGTACTTTGCGTTCCTCTTCCAACCTTTCCTTAAATATTCCTCAACGCTCTACCGACTTCTTCTCCTATTCATTCACTGTCCATGCTGTCCGCTTGTGGAATTCACTTCCTGAAAGTATCAGAAAAGCTCAAACTCCTAGGTCTTTCGGAGATCAAGTTAGAAGTTATTTTCTTTCTTCTGCTTCTAACTAACTGTATATATTTTCTTTCCTTATCTTCTATTTTTCCGTATTCCGTATTTAGTATATAAATAACTATATATTTTTCAATCCTTTCTTTCTTTAGATGCACCCACTCCCCCTACTATTTTATAATATTATCTCTCTCTTCACCCAAGGTTGCCTGGAAGAGATTGCTTTTAAGCAATAAGGCCGCCTAATTGTACTGTACTACTGTTTACTGTTTTTGTAATTGTTGTTTTTTCTGTTTGTGCAAATAAAGTGTCTATTATAATGTTTCATGCCTTCAAGAATTAAGTAATTCTCCGCTGCGAAACACCATTGGCTGTAGTTATCGCGCCCTGTAAGCTTCGGCACATTCACAAGATAGTTCGCGGTCATTGTTGCGATTCACTTTTCTCGTACACTGCGATAATACGGCGAAATAATAACAGTCTGTCACTATAGAGTCCTTTTTTTTATTTATTATGCAGAATAAACAATTGATTATCGCGAATTTTTGAGCGTAAGGCCCATAACCTATAATAAAACAACGGTTCTTTCAATGGCGGTTAAACGACTGACTTTTATTTTCCAAAGTAAACAGTAGTACACATTTTAGACACTAGATGGCAGTACGAGTCTCATATTTTAGATATTAACATTTCAACAACCATTCCTCGACTTGCAGACCTAAATTTTCTAGTGTCTTGGTGACTTCAACAACGGGTTCAATACTTCTATCTGTATGGCAGAGACCCGAGTCACCGTAGGAATGCTAAATAACTTATTAAGTTGAGCGTCTACCAACCTACGCTTGTTGTGGTAACGTTTCACTAACAGTTGGCGGGCTGTATCATAATTTTCCTCAGTCACCGCCAAATGTGCCACTAATTCCTTAGGCTCACCGCAAAGAGCCGACATCAATTGAACCTATTGAGCAGGTGCACCAGACTATCAAACCAGTTGATGATGCTGACCCATTCACCAATAGCTCCCCCAAAGGTCGGTATCTGTATGCTCGGTAACCGTGAAACGACACCAAGGGGGGATGTGTCTCCCCGTTCTTCATCACAATCAGCCCGGCGCTGTCGTTTAATTCCCTCAGCCCGTTATAGTACAATAATACAACATCCCAGGTTATAAAATTGAACTGACTTCATGACTGACTGACTGACTTCATCCCAGATTATAAAATTGAATTGAATTATAAAATTGAACTGACTTATCAAAATATAAAGACACGAGCGACGCCCTGTAAAGACAGGGCGTCCCAATCCATCCGTCCATCATAATAACCTCTAATGCTATGGTGTGCGTTATGTACATAACACTGTGTATCCAATTGAAGCAAGTCAACTGATTTAATGTTTTTTTTTTAAATATTTATAGCTCTTTTAGCACTTTCTAATTTTAAAATTATTTCAACATTATTTTTTCTGTTCAATGCGTTTGAAATAAACAATATAAAAATGAAGACGAACGAGACGACCGGAATAAAATAAATTTGAATAAACTTCGTAAAAATCTTTATTATGAAGCGTCTACCGGTTATATAATAACCTATAAAAGACACAAATATTCCCAATGCTAAAATAACGTTCGTAAACCAACTATTTGGAGTAATGAAATCGTGACGCACATTATATTTGCGTTGGAAAACCAAATTTTGTAAAATATTTAATGGTAACAAATACTTCTGCGTATCCCAGTCGATGCTGCTATTTAGTAAATAATCAGGAAGTATTCGCTTTTTCATCTTATTATCTGGTATAATCAACACCTAACACAAAGTTACTAGTTTCAACCGTTTTTGTTTTATAAGTTAAAAGATTTAAATTAATTTCACAATAATGGTTGCTTTATGTGGGGAACTCACATTTCATTTGTATATAAATATTTATTTATCTACATTGTATACACAAACATACATTAGGTATATACACACACATAATACATAAATACATACATAAATAAATATAATATAAAATAAATGTTGGCACTTACATAAACATATTTATATTAACATATTATCATTAATACAATACAACTTTTATTCTATTATAATTATTCAAAATTACATAAACCAAACATCATGAAAATAAAATATTCTATGTCGCGATACCATAGTACCATACCGTTATGGAAACGCGCACCGCACTCAAGATGGTGGCCAAGTCTATTGTCTGTAGGAATGAACGGCGCAGACGCCGAACGACCGGCGCATGCGCAGCGAGCGACTCACATCACACCAGTCACGAGCCTAACGTCTGACGTATACCCGTGCCGCTAACCTTATAGTTGCTTTCTTGTTTACATGTTTCTGTTATTTTTGTGAACTTTCTCTTTTTCTGTGCTTTGCTTACGCTTAATACTTCTTGCTTAAACGCCTGTGACTGTCTATCGTGCTTGTGTTCTCCTTCTAATGTGATTTGTTGGATGTTTGTTTGTGCCAATATAAACCGTAAGTGTTACATAGACTTTATTATTTCACACAAACCTAAAGACATTTACATATTACTACTTTTTACGTGATCAGTAACGCTTAAGATACGATTAAAAAATATATTCATTTAATTTAATTACTTAATATCATTCCGTCTTCGGATCTTTCTGGTTATGACTTAGCACAATTCATTAAAACCGACATAAAAAAAAACACAAATAAGATAAAAAAATACAATCAAAAACTCACTAAAAAGCAAAAAAATATACTTAATTTACATTAACAGATAAAAATAGCATATGTATCTACGTATTCATGATTATATTATCTAAACAAACAAAACCTTACTTACTTATGTTACTTCCATATAAACACATATTTTATATTCTACAAGTACCTATACTATAACCTATTTATTACAAAATATGAATTTTCACATATGTGATAATTCTTGTCTAAACCTATTACTTACCTATTAATCTATTTAAAATATTAAATGTATGTGCTACCTATCTGTCTGTTTGATGTCGGGCCAAGCCATAGGTATGGTATGTTGCATGCAGAGTGCAGGGTGGTGCAGGCCCGCTGCGATCGGACGCAAGGCGCGAGTGCGGGTGGGTGGGGACGGTGCTCGCGCTGAGCGATCCAACTCCAACCCAAAGTGGCAGACACATGCGGACAGACGTCGTTAACGGTCGCTTTGTATGCTTTAAATTTTGATGCGATATTGTTGTTGCTGATAGATTTCTTTAGTTCGAAAGTTCCTTATAGTTGTTTTTGTTGTTGGTCTCTGTCTTTGATAATTATCATTTTTTTTATGTCATTAGGATTTCGGTTTCGTTTTTGTTATTAATTAAAATTGTATATTTTGTATATAAGGTTCAATTAAATTAGTGGCGTTCCTTTAAAGTACAGGTAGTTTACGCCAAAATAAAAATATTTTCCCCAATAAACAGTAGTATTTTGTCATTGGTTTAGATTTTAATTTTTCAAACAAAATAATTTAATGTTTAATGGGCAAAAACTGTATCATACTGTAGATGCCTCGATGAAATCACTCACACATGCGACTGCATTGTGGAAGTCGTCGCACTCACGCTCACGCAGAGAAACACACACACACAGCTACACATGCAGTGCAGCCTGAGCCAATCACAAGGTTGCGCGCGATGGCGTGCGTAAATGAGCATTCGTTCTCGCTCGCTCACTGACATTTAGTAGTACGTAGGTACCGTACCGTGCGTGTGCGTACCTAACTAGCATCTCGTTTTTATTCTGATAACCTACTAGGCATCATAATCAGCCTATAACCGCCCCACTGCTGAGCACAGGCCTTTCCACATGGATAACATCAAATGGGCACATTGGGCCATAACTTATCACGCTGACCCAATGCAGGTTGGTGGGTTCTTAGTTTTCATCAAATTTGTTGGTAAATGACGACAAAATCATTTACCTGGAAGGAGGAGTTGCAGATCAGCTTATCGCTTCGGTCTTATCTTATCATACCTACTGGACAAGTTAAAATAAGAAATACAGTTTATTGTAATTGGTATTTTTATTGAAAAACCATTAAAAACACAAATTGTATTTATTTATGGCTATAAGTTGTTAAATTACGTAATGACCAATAAAAATAACCCTTTCATATTGTTTCCTAAAGTTTACGCGAACACTACACTTATGATTACACTTTGCAATATGTAAAAGTAAAATTAAACGCGAGTAATATCTGTTTAAAAGTGTTTTATTTAAACCCTTATTTATGTTGCAATAATCAGCTTACAATGTCCCCAACAAAATAGTTGTAACATGAAACACAATTATGAAATCAATACATTTGTTTATTTTAATAGGTACCTTATCACGTTGAAAGTACCGATTTATAATAATTTCTAATCACAACAGGACATTAACAATAATTAGTTTTTTTAAGATTACGAAAGAAGTGCTTAGGTTAATTATGTTGGTAGGTATTAAAGTTACCGTGTAGTACCGTAATAATTTTCAATTATTAATTTACACGACATTGAGAAACAGTTAACATTGCCTTGGGCATTCAATAAATCGAGTTTCATAGGATAACACACGCAACGCAACAAACAAAACACTCGGCACTGGTAAAATTAGTCATCACGCAGATAGGTGCTCAAAAACAGTTCGCACAGTCAGGCACAAGAACACAATCACAGTGTAAATAAAAGCTGCCGATGTCCCAGGCGGTTGAAGAAAACTGAATCGATCACCTACTCAGGCGGGCGCGCTGAGCAGCCAGACTGCGATGCGACTACGATCAGTTGATGATTACTGGCCTTGGCCTGAGCATGAGCTCAGGAGAAGAATAGTTCTGCGGCATCAGCTCCTGAACTGGACATCCACATCAGTCATAAGTATTGATGTCGATAGCCTGTTTCTTTCGCGTTTTAGCCCTCGCTACTCGCTACTCTGGCGTTAGCCGTGTGGTGTGTGGTGGTTGGTGCCGGCTAGTGATGTACAAAATTTTCAATTTCTGCTTCAACGTCGCTGGCGGAAAGGAAGCAGGAGTGCGGAATGCATCTGGACTTCTGGAGGGTATAATCATTGCACAGGAGGCAGAAAGTAAATCGCCAAAAGCCGCTACTATGATAATCACAATGTACAAGCCTCATAGGGTGGTTTAGTTCTAGTACATAGTACGTTACGCACGGTACGACTAACGTCTAACCAACTGAATAGTCACTAGACTACTGAACTCATGCACTGCTGCCTGCTGCACTGAACTACGCATGCGCAGCGCAGTGCCACAGTATAAATATGAGCTAAAGCAGTACGGAAGCTGGGCCTGTTTCTTGTTTTATATACCTACGTGCCGATTGAGCGTTAGGGTTGTCCTCTTATTTTTGTAAAATTGAAAAAGTTTTTGTTTAGCTAGCGCTGTATCTCAGCTAGTTAGCGCTTTTTTGAGATAACTAGCAAAGCTTAAGGGTTGTCACTTTTAATTTTTATAAAATTAAAAGGTAATTTTTCTATTATTTATCAAAACGTTTGTTTGGGTTCTATAATGATCAAATAATCGAATGAATTGACTAGTTAACAAACAAAATTGTGTAATTAAAAAATCTTTAACATTTTAAGAAATCTTTATTTTTCGTTAGTTATTATAAATTACTCACTGAAAAATACTTTCGCCTGCTACGACACGTTCGAAAAACTTTATTATTAAATTTTATAGCGTAAAAAAATCTCATTGTAATGAATAGCTTTTTTAAATAAATTATCGGAAAACATGGACACGGCACTATAAAACTGATTTTGTTTACTTCTTAAATGATGTCTATTAACGTTACTGAATGATACAAAAAATTATGCGCACTGATAAAAAAGTTTTCCTGTAGATTTTAACAGATTCATTGTCGGAAACCACACAAATCCCCTGATATCGATTTTTAAAGCAATTGGTAGAATAACTAAAAAGTTCAAGATGGAGGCTATTTTGTCTCATACTAATAACGGAGTCGTTGTCAGAAACTACACAGATCCCTAGATATCGATTTTCAAAGCAATCGGTTGAATAACTAATAAGTTAAAGATGGCGGCTACTTTCCTCATTCTATTATCAGATTCATTGTCGGAAACCACACAGATCCCCTGATATCGATTTTTAACCACTCACTCTTGGATTTTTTTTGACACTTTTTTGACAGTAACTGTCAACGTCAAATTAGACAGAATGGAGCATAGACTATGCGATATTGTGCGATAACAATACATAAGATGAACCACAGAACCGAAATAACCAAACTTGTTCATACTAAAGTAGTCTGTAAGTCTATGAAAACACGGTACAAAGTCAAGCGTGTTTTTGTAGGTGTGGTCTCATGCGACCGCTTGGGGTTTGAGGGGTAGCAATCGGTCGAATGACTAAAAAGTTCAAGATGGAGGCTATTTTGTCTCATACTAATAACGGAGTTGTTGTCAGAAACCACACAGATCCCCAGTTATCAATTTTCAAAGCAATAGGTTAAATAGCTAAAAAGTTTAATATGGCGGCTACTTTTTCTCATTCTAATAACGGATCCATTGTCAGAAACCACACAGATCGATTTTCAAAGCAAAGTTTATTAACAATGAAGTTTCGTAGTATCAATTCTTATTATTTTTCACCATTAAAATAACGCGCGCTCAAAAAATATACTTAAGTAATTACTCCAAATATCACTTAAACAACCAAACGATTTATTTAAAAGAAAAAGCTTTTTATTTAGTAATAATAAATCATTCTTACCTTTCAACATCAGCAGGAAGTTTAAAAAACGAAAGCTCCGGTTTTGAAGCAGCCGTATACTACGCAATACACTCGCGGCATTTTTAAAAATCGCGCGCACAGAGCCCGCAATATGCAGCAGTGAACACTCGGTTCGACGCCACACACGCTACTGAGAGCACTGTGACGTCCGCTTAGGAGCTCTGTAAAGACGTGCGTCTGTGGGCGTGCGTCGATTCAAGCGTTTGTACGTAGCTTCCTTACTGCTTTAGCTCATATTTATACTGTGGCAGTGCGCTGCGCATCGCATCGCACTCGCTCGCACGCGCGCAAGCCAGAGCGGACGGCAAGCGCACAAAATAGGTATGGTTATGATGGCCAATGGTTGTCACTTGTTAATTTGAAATTTAAAAAAATATATTTTTTAAGATAGTATGAATCTTCTTCTCCACAACTACTCAATGCTTTGTTGCTAAATAACATAACGATGAGCGCAATGTTGCAGCGGCTTACGCTTTTCGTGTAGTGATTGTGAACGTGCTTTAAGACCAAATAAAAAATATTTCTTTGTGGTTGCCGTTGGTGCCGGCCGCTATCAGAAGGTAGCGGTTGAAATGCAAGCCATGTTAGAAGCTTTATGGCGGTTTTAAAAACATAAAAACCAGATTAATCTTGAGGTTACTTACACGTATCATATCTTAAGCCCCTAGCACACGTTGGTCGCGCGCGTTCGTCCTATTTTAATGACGGTGTTTGTTCACACGTCACACGTTGGTGTTTCATTTTGTGTAGCGTTGGCCGTGAAGATAGACGTGGATGAAATTATTTGCGGCTGCTGCAATTTACTTGTACAGTGCTTTTAATTTGTATGTACGTACAAATATGATTTTATTTTTATGTTACTCATGTTTTGAATTCCTTATTAATTGGCTCGTTGTGATTAAAATCAATAAACCTAAGTAATTGCTCGTTACTTCATGACGCCACGCTCGCGAACATGTGAGCTGTTTGCGGCTTGCGCCACATTCTCTTTGACTCGTGATCGTGAACGAAAAACCGACACTCAACGGATGAAAAACATGAGCAACATAAAAATAAAAACAGCGTTTTTTAATTGTTGCCACCTGGACTACCTACTTACTATTTTCTTTTAAGCCATTCTAGGGGCTTAACACTTACACACTTGTAGTTTTTAACCCCGACGAAAAGAAATAAGCTTCTAGTTTAAAACCGTCTGTTTGTCTGTGTCATTGCAATTTAAACCAATTAAGTACTAATCTAATTTTATTCAATGGCGTTTCCATCTGACTTAAATTAATAATAAAATAACTTAAATTACTTGTGTCGTCGTAATTTTTAAATTTCCATTTGGAGTTCTTGGGATAGTGATTAAAGATAAGTAAATAACGTTATAAATAAAGTTATAAAGTGAGAGCAGCCGTTTTCAAGATATGCAGTTTCCCGCTTACCCGCTACTTACCAACATTACCAACCCTAACAATCATTTTATTATTTCGCAAACGTTAATTATTCTAACAATGTCACAGATAAGAGTTACTAAACTTAGACGTAGACAGTAGTGTAGACAAGTGACTAAACGTCACATCAGGTGCATATTTAATTTTTATCAACCCTATAAGTCAAACGATGCCGAACTGCACAGCGCTGCGCCTTTTCGGCACGCGGCGACTTTGGCGGCACTATTGACATTTTGCTAGAGGTATTAGATAATGATGGGAAGATCGATGACATAACATATCGAATTATTGTACGTGTCTTGCCCGTGCGTGAATCGTGAATCGCGAACCATCTACTGTCACTATGGTCTATTCTAAGTAATCACTAGACCAGGTTCACTGGTCTCAGGCCAAGTTGTCCTGGGTTCGATTCCCAGCTAGGTCAGATTATTTTGTAAATTCTTTGGTGGTAGGAGTTTTTATGTGGAAGCTGACGTGTTTAAGTTCCAGTGGTCTTGTAGTAAGACTACCGTCCCCAAGCCTAAATGTCCCAAGACCGATTCCCAGCTAGAGCAAATTATTCAGTTACATTTAATTGGTGGGAAAGTTTGTTTTAAAGCGGAATATATGTTTTAACTACTCGAGTTAATTAAAAAGACTACCGGTTTCGGATAACTGATGTCAAAATTACCTACAGCTGATAGGTTTTCTTAGTCCACCGGGCTAGCTACTTTCCAACTACCCCTTTATGTAAGCCAGTAACAATTTTTGTTATTTTAATGTAAAATAAATTTTACTGAGTGGTAGAGCCACGCTGCGTTGCAGCACGCATTGGGCCGGCTCGCCCGGCGTAATACCACCCTCTCACGAATATTCGGCGTGAAATAACGGCACTTGGTACTGTTGTGTTTCGTCCGACCAGTGAGGGTTCCGGAGGCCCCTCCCCCCCCCTCCAAATTCCTATTCCTTCCTTAAACCTATTCCTCCCTTAAAGGCCAGCAACGCATCTGCAATTCCTCTGGTTTTGCGGGTGTCCATGGGCGGCGGTGATTACTTTCCATCAGGTGACCCGCCTGCTCGTTTGCCTCCCTCTTTTATAAAAAAAAAAAATACATTTTTAAACATTTAAAACGAACTATCTCGTACGAGATATCCGTGCGGTGACGGAGAAAGAATACCAATCGCCGCCCCTCTCTCCGTCCGGTGGGTGTCGTAAGAGGCGACTAACGGACTCTTTCGAGCGATGATCTGCTCCACTGGTGGTAGGGCTTGACCCGTCTGGTTGGTGACCACCGTACGCATGGTGTAAAACCCGTCAAGTGACTGCTTGTCGGTCGCGTTTCGGGATCAGCCAGCGTATAACCAGAGCTCGAAAGGATGATGCTGCGATGTATTTGGTCTGTGGAGGCTTCCGCCAAACCAGTGCCAGGAGGACTTCGTTAACCTGCCGACCAGGGAGACCCGTAGAAACGGTTGTCCCGCTGGCCGCCCGTGGCACAGTACAGGGGCCCAAGCGAGCCTAACCAGCTCGTGAGGCTGCCTCACCATGCCACGCATAATCTCGGGGTGGTCCGTCGTGCCGGTTGGTGACCGGAAGGTGGGGTCCCGGCGGCCATTCCCGGGGGGGTTCGGGGGCCCTTCCGTTCGGCAGGTTAATAATACTCGTCTGTGGGCAAATTCCTGGGGAAACAGGCCACCACACTTTGACCATTCGCATCGCGGCATCATTTTCTCTATTCACGCCTCTCTTTTTCCACTCCTAAAATGACAGCGCCTAACAACAAAACTGGTACTACAGCGGTGCACACCCCCACCACAACCTTACCGTTTGAGGTGGAGTTCGCTAACATCCGCGGACTCCATGCAAACCTCAATGCCGTCCACCACCATCTTGAGACGGCACGGCCAGCAATGTTGTTCCTGGCGGAGACGCAAATAATCCGCCCAGCTGACACCACCTACCTGAACTATCCCGGCTTTGTGCTTGAAGAATCCTTCAAAGCCAAAGCCGGAGTTTGCTTATTCGTTCGGGCGGATGTTTGCTGTCGCCGTCTGCGCTGTCTGGAGGAACCTTCCTTCTCCCTCCTAGTGGTACACGTCGACTTAGGCTCTCATTGCCGTGTCTACGTCTGCGTCTACCGATCCCATAACGGCGACATGGAGACAACTCGACTAATTGAACATCTTAGTCGGGTAGCAGATGATGCGCAGGAGCGGTTTCCATCGGCGGAACTGGTGTTTTTGGGGGACTTCAACGCCCACCATGAGTTGTGGTTAGGTTCCTCCAAAACAGACCATGCTGGTAGAACTGCCCACGCATTCGCTCTCACGCATGACCTGACACAACTGGTGAACCAGCCCACCAGGATCCCAGACATAGTTGGCCATGCGCCCTCCTTACTAGACCTTCTGCTGACGAGTCGCCCAGCTGGATACCGGGTGGAGATTCGAGCTCCTTTAGGTTCCTCGGATCACTGCTTGATATCCAGCACAGTGCCCTTGGCATCGCGCTCGCCAACAGCGGTTTCGAAAAAACAGCCTGATCGCGAGACGTACGGACGATACGCGCCCTGATATCGCCTTGGACTGCCCTTAATGCCCTTGGTGGCAGCGCTGCTTTAGTGGGAAGGACCCGACCGCTAGCGCCACTGCCGTTGCTGATGAGATAGTATTAGGAATGGAATACTATATTCCACACTCCTATGTCATCAGCAAAGGCAGACGACGCAACCGCTGGTTCAATCGCGAGTGTGCCAGCGCTGTTGAGAGCAAACAGACGGCATACCGCGCTTGGATCAGAGGTAAATCTCACGGGGATCCCGAAACTCGCTCGCTAAAAGTAGCCTATAATAATGCCACCAAGTCGTGTAAGAGGGCCTACATTAGAGCGGATGCCCAGCGCGTTGCACGAGTAGGCCAAGAACTCCTGACGCATCCTACGGGCAGCCGTAGCTACTGGCGTCTGGCCAAAGCCGTGCAACCCAACTTCTGCCAACCCTCGCTGCCACCACTGAGATGTCTTGACGGAACTTTACTCACAAGCCGCAGGAAAAGGTCGATCTCCTGGCCAAACTCTTTGCGGCTAACTCCCGGATCTATGATTGTGATGCACAGCCACCCTCAATTCCTCACTGTGGCCACACAATGTCTGATATTAAAATCAGGCAGTGTGATGTCCGTGCGGAACTGCAGTCAATTGATGTCCGGAAAGCTAACGGTCCTGATGGCATCCCAGCAATAGTCCTGAAAATGTGTGCAGCGGAGTTGTCCCCTGTGTTAACGCGTCTGTACCGTCTCTCGCTCTCTTCGGGTTGTGTGCCGGAATCTTGGAGAGAAGCTAATGTGCAACCGATCCCTAAAATAGGAGATCGGTCAGATCCGACTAATTACCGCACTATAGCCGTAACTTCAGTGTTGTGTAAGATCCGAGAACGAATATTGAACAAACAGCTTGTTCTATACCTAGAAGATCACTCCCTAATTCACGATCGTCAATATGGGTTCCGGCCAAAACGATCAACGGGTGATCTTCTAGCGTACGTCACACATCTCTGGGGTGAGGCTATTGACAAGCGTGGCGAGTCACTGGCAGTTAGCCTTGACATAGCCAAGGCTTTTGATCGGGTCTGGCATAAAGCTCTTCTCTCCAAGCTCCAGGCATACGGTTTGCCCGCTCAGTTCTGTACCTGGATTGCTAGCTCCCTGCATGAGCGTAGAATCCGTGTCCTTTCGGATGGATGCGCTTCGCGGTTCACGTCAGTGAACGCTGGTGTTTCCCAAGGCTCCGTTCTATCCCCCACGCTGTTCCTTCTGCATATCAATGACATGCTTCCTCTTGGAAACATTCATTGCTATGCAGATGATAGCACAGTGCATGGGGGATATAACGGGCACCCAACGGCTGGGCGGGTAGACACCGAAGTGAAGCGAGCAAATCTTGTCATTGAGCTCGATCGGGTGTTGGACCTCATTTCTAAATGGGGCTCCGATAATCTGGTGGAGTTCAATGCCAAGAAAACACAGGTGGGCGCGTTCACAGCGCAAAAGTCGCCATTCCTTCCCCTTCCCTCTCTTCAGGGTACATCTCTAGGCCTGCAGAGCAGTATTAACATGCTCGGTATGGATATCCGCTGCGATCTGAACCAAGAGGACTACATCGAAACCGTGATTAAAAATGCCTCACGTAAACTCGGTGTCCTGAACAAGGTGCGGCGATTCTTCACGCCTGATCAGTTGTGTCTATTATACAAGACACAGGTGCGGTCTTGCGTGGAGTATTGCTCTCACCTTTGGGACGGCTCCGCAAAGTACCTTCTCGATGCCTTGGACAGATTGCAGCGCCGCGTTGTGCGCATTATCGGCAATGCGGAGGTCACTAAAACTCTCGAGCCTTTGCAATTGCGTAGAGATATTGCGTCACTCAGCGTCTTTTACCGTTTATACCATGGCGAGTGCTCTGAAGAACTCTTTGACCTCATCCCTCCTTCTCCATTCCTCCACAGGAGTACGCGTGCTGCTCTCCGGAGTCACCAATTTACAGTCTCTAACATTCCATCACGCACAAAGAAATTTGGTGACTCGTTTCTTTGCCGCACTTCCAAAAGATGGAATAGTCTGCCAGCACACGTATTCCCTCCTACCTATGACATAGGGCAAGGACAAACGAGGCGTGAAGAAGCACTTTGTGGGCCGGCAGAGTGAGGATGACTGATGCTACGTCTCTTACGCTGCACCAGCTGTCCTCGCGCCTGGACCTCATTTCCACTTAACATCAGGTGGAGTGGGGTCATTTGCCGGGCTTAGTATAAAAAAAGAAAGATCAATAAACATTACAACATTTCGCCCGTCCCTAGTTACACGTGCCGGCTTGAGTGATAGAGAAGTTACACGTGCTGGCTTGAGAGAGAGGAGCGCATGCAATCGTGTGCAGTGCTTCCACAATAAGGGGAAATTCTCCTTTTGAGGGGAAATTAAAGTCCAGAGGGGAAGAAAAAGGGGAAAGAGATGAATAGGGGAAATCGAGGAGAAATAAGCCTAACCAAAAAAATAATTAATTTTTTACATATTTGACTTACCTTTTTAACCTCCAATAAAAATACTCATGACAATGTGTAACGCTGCCGCCGCCAAAAATGATATTATGAACACTGCATGTAACGGAACGTGAAAAAAAATGTTATAGTTTATTTCTACCCACCTTGCGACGACCTTTTTTTTAGATAGTAATTTTAACCTTCTGAAAAACGTAGCACAATAATTTTTAAGGGAAAAAAAGGCCTGTGAAGGGGAAATCTCAATTGTAGCGAGGGGAAACGAAATCATTAAACTGGAAACACTGTCGTATGCATCTTTTTTGAGAGGCCAGTCTGAGAACTTATGTGCGTGAACGAATATTGCAAAAATGCCGTACCGATATTCTAATGTAGATTATTTTAACATGATCACATGTTATCGAGACGCGAATTACAGCCTTGCTAAAGCGGTGAGGCTTTACCTGGAAGTATACGGTGTGCGCGTCGGTCCCCGCACTATCTTGGGAGCTGAGCAGCGATTCCGGGAGTCGGGGAGTTTTATGCCTGGTGGTGATGCTGGAAGACCTCGCTATTCGCCACAGCTGGAAGAAAACATTTTGGATTTCTTCGCGCGCTATCCAACTGCCAGTACATGCGATGCGGCGGCTGTCTTTGTTCAAAGACTTATGCGTGGAAGGTGTTAAAACGGAAAGAGCTGCGTCCGTTCCACTTCACGCGAGTCCAGGAGCTCATGCAACAGGATTTTGCACCACGAATGGCATTTTGTCAATGGCTCCGGCGAAATTGGCGGTGCAATATTTTATGGACTGATGAAAGCACATTCACAAGAGTGTGCATATTCAATATCCACAATGCCCACTACTAGACTGAAGAAAACCCAAGATTGGCGCGCCCGGACCATTTTCAACATAGGTTTAGGTGTTAATGTGTGGGCGGGGCTATTAGGTAACAAATTTCTCGGTCCAGTTTTTCTAAACCAACTCAACGGAGCTACATACATGAGCTTTTTACAAGTGAACCTGGTAGAGATGCTCGCCGACGTGCCTATCGGACTACGTCGGAGGCTGTATTACCAGCACGATGGAGCGCCGGCGCACTACGACCGCAACATCCGTGCGCATCTCACAGTGATCTATGAAAATCGTTAGATTGGTCGCGGTGGACCGATCGCATGGCCAGCATGCTCACCGGACTTAACCCCGCTGGACTTTCACGTGTGGGGTCGTGCGAAGGACTTAGTGTGTGGTCACGACATGGCCATACTATCACCAGTGCCGAACAGTTACGTAGGTAGTGAGTGCTTTTGAAACAATGCGCAGTGACAGTGACACTTTAGTGCGTGTTAGTAGGAACGTTTTTATGAGGGCCAACCTTTGCGTCCAACAACTAGGCGGCCACTTCAGCAGTTGCTCTAAATGATTTATTTTATTTTATTTGTAAAATAATAAAACTTTGTAAATAATTTTATTTTGTACAGTCAGCCCACATCATCCTATACAAAACTGTCAAACTTCTTTAATCGATTTTAAACTTTACCTCGCAACACGTTAGTTTGTTATTGTGATAAAAATGTGTATGTCATTGTAATTTTAATAAACTATTTTAAATAAAGTGTATTTTATTATCCTACGACGCAATCCTTCTACCAACCTGCTTTGGGCCAGCGTGGTAGGTCACATGCATGGCCCTATCTCCTCATGTGATGTGGTCTATGTGGGAAAGCCTGTCCCCAGCAGTGGGACTTTTATAGGCTCATGATGAATACCTGATCTGATCTGCCTGGTGGGTAAACTTCAAGTACTTAATTGATTGTTTCTTTATGATATTAAACATTTAACATTTATTTAACTTATCATTCTCTGTAAAAGTAATTCATAAAAAATAACACTTAACTATCTACTATCTATCACGAGCACAGAGTTTTTAGCGCGCGCCATACGCATAACCTACGTAAAAATAAATTGGGAGACCTCCCGCCCGTCCCGTGCGTGCGTAGAGACCGACGACGCTTTAAAAGTGAGCACACATATTCACTTTCATCAATGTGTGAGTGGAGTGCAATGGCACCTCGTGACGTAGGCGGTAGGGGCGTGTCGTGTGTAAACAGAGTTCATTAACCGTACGCGTGCGCATGTAGTAGTGATCAGCTGAGTACAGTATGATGTTTTACGTATTTCTGTTTATAACTATTAATCATCAATTACTCTAAAACTAGCGTATTAATTCTAATGTTTTTTGGGCAAAATATTTTTATTTTGGCGTAAACTACCAGTACTTTAAAGGAACGCTACTAATTTAATTGAACCCTATATAGGTATATTATTTTTCTTCTGTTTGTGCTTGGCACCGACTTCAAATAGACAGATAGGTAGCACATCCATTTAATATTTTAAATAGATTAATAGGTAATTAATAGGTTTAGACAAGAATTATCACATATGTAAAAAATCATATTTTGTAATAAATAGGTTATAGTATAGGTACTTGTAGAATATAAAATACGTGTTTATATGGAGGTAACATAAGTAAGTAAGGTTTTGTTTGTTTAGATAATATAATCATGAATATGTAGATACATGCGCTATTTTTATCTGTTAATTTAAATTTAGTTTATTTTTTTGCTTTTTAGTGAGTTTTTGATTGTGTTTTTTTATCTTATTTGTGTGTTTTTTGAAGTCGGTTTATTTTTTTTGTAAAAAATCTTTATGTTTCTCCTTTTAGTGTTAGTAATAGGTACGTATAAAGTTCAAATTTCAGTCAAGTCGCCTTTACACATTCCACGCTGTCGATGAGTTACAAGAGGCAGCTCAACAAACCGAAAACGACCACCATCTAACGTCATTCCTGCTGATGTTACTAACTGTGGCGGTTTGATGCACGCATTGAAGTTGGGTATAGGCTCCAGACAAGCTCCAGAGTCATGTTAAGACGTAACATTTCTGTTATTGAATTCTTATTCAACGGGGCAATGGGGATCGTGACCAATTTTAAGTGGCCTGCCCTTCGCCGTGATCAAATAGAATTGGGCGAGTTACCGGATTCAGTGTGCATAAAATTTGAAGACGACATTATTGGCACAAAAGTAAAAGACAGTGATGGGTTAGTGGCTATAGCGCCCGTATCAACAACATTCCAAGCAAATAAAGGGTACGGGAATGTTGAACGGAGAATGCTGCCGTTAATCCTCAGTTGGGCGGTAACGGTGCATAAACTCCAGGGCACCACTTTAAACAGAGCCGTGATTGACTAGGGCAAGAAGTATTTTGCCAAAGGCCAAGTCTATGTAGCAACTAATCGTGTGAAGGCACTGGATGGCATTGCTCCTGCAACAAAAGCTGGACGTCATGGATGAGGTGAGCGCAGTGCAAGTTTGCAAGACCAGCTTCAGTGAAGATGAGGTGGCTGGTGCATAGAAGCTGCTCTACGAGTCTGTCGGCAAGAGCTACCAGATGGTGTCCCGGAGACGAGACGGGACGCAGAAGAGCCTGCAGGAGATCTTTACACTGATCAAGGAAACCGATCCTGATGACATGCCGACGTTTGTGGCGAGAGACATCAACAAGTTGGCTCCCGTCACTTTCGGTCATGTCGACGTCACCTGTCTCCTGAAGGACATCGTGTCTCTGAAGGCGAATTTGGCTGAAGTGATGCTGAAATTTCAAGCATCCGAAAATAATAGGTCATCGATCGCCGGCTCATATGTCAACAGTCGACGATGGGCCTGCCTCGATACGTCTACGTCGAGCTGCAAGTCAGCAGTTTGACGACGCATGCGCCTATCACGTGTGCGCCCGTCAACTGTCGACGCCGCGATTTCGCCGCTGTTGTTGCGGCCAATACAAAAATACGGTCGCAGCAACCTATCGCCGAGGCAAAGGCCACTTTACGAAACGTCGCACACCCAGACCAAGACGAGGATGGCTTCGTTGAGGTTCGAAGCAAGAAGCGTTGAGCGAAATAGAACGATTAAGATTATTAAAAAAAAAAGAAATCTGTTATTTTCTTATATTCTTCATTTAAATTTACAAGTCCCCCTTTCTCGTACAAAACACCCCAGTAACTGTGTAAAGCCAATAAACCAAAATAAATACAAGTTAATATGGGCAAGTACAAATTCACAACTCCTTAACCTTCAGGGCTTAAGGAATTGTACCTTCCATCATCAGCTGAACAACTTGATAGTACACAACTAGCCTTCTATAATATAATATATATTTAAAGAATAATCCCCTAACTCCTAATCGTTGAGGAGTTGTGTCTCCCATCATCATCAGATCAGCAATGTCATCAGATGATGACTACAAGAAGCAAATATATGATTATTTAGAAATTACATGAAATATATTGGTACTTGCCTATAAAATTTGAAGGTTTCCCTCGATTTCCCTGGGATTCTATCATCAGATCCTGACTTGGTGGCAATGGGACCACCTCAGAAGAATGCTCTTTCAAATAAAAATAGAATTTTTTAAATCGGTTTACAAATGACGGAGATATCGCTGGACATACATAAAAAAAAACATACACGTCGAACATAGAACCTCCTCCTTTTTTGAAGTCGGTTAAAAATAATCGAAATGGAAATGATAATGGTTCTTGTTAAGATTTATTGAGTCTTGCCATTTGCGTTTGTTGCTATAAACTAACAAACAAATATGAAAAACAACGATAAAATTTGGTTACTACACATACATATACGAAGCATCTTTGTAAACTATCATACTTTTTACTGGTATTGGAAAAACAATTTGGATGGCCCAATTTAAAAAAAAAAAAAGTGTTTCGGATCTTCAAGCTGTTGGCCCCGGTTGTTCTTGTAAAATCAAAGTCAAATAAAATTATTTATTCAATATTAACCTTTACTGACACTTCCTCAGTGGTTGAGGATTCCGGGTTAAGCGCGCTTCCACCTTCGGCCTTATCGTCACTTTCCATCAGGTGAGATGAAAGCCAAGCGCTTACCCGTAGTAGAATAAAAAAAATAAAAAATAAAACAGTTAACTAAGGACAGTGGGCAAAATTGTATGGAGCCTGGTCCGTCCGCGGCCAGATACAATTTTTATATTCCCGGATCGGTTACAGTCTAATAATCACTTCACTAAAATATTTTTATCTAAAAGTAAAAGGGGCCCGATCTGGAACCATTTTTATAATATCGGTTATTTCATCTTAAAAATACTTACAGCTCTATTTAACCACTCTGGTTTGACATTGTTATGACGCTGGACTGTACATATAGCTAGTTTATGAATCATTTATTACAAAAGGATATACTTACTGTGAATATTCAACATGAACTTAAAAAGTACCTACGAGCAACAGCTATATTCGACTGAGTACAAAAAACTTACATAATCATTAAACTGAGTAGGTATAAGTTATGTGTGGCACTTGGACCTAGCACGAAATCAAGATACAACAAAAGATCAATCAACTTATTATAAGAAAAATCAACCTAATCAGTAACCCTGAGTACAAGTTGTATTATATTAGTCATCATTAAATACAAAACAAAATCAATTAATTCAGATTATCACTGTATTCAATCACGAACTATAATAGTGCGTAATTCAGCTGCTGGTAATCTAATCGCTTCATCTTGGTTTTGTGACCAACCCAAGTACCACACAACACACATAATATGCGCGCAACACCCGATCGTGCGCCTTCCACTCAAACAGGTGCAATATTAATGGGCGATTGCTTCTCGTCCATTTTTTAGTCTGTCTATTAGCACAGTCTTTAAAATTCTTACAGTCGGCCAACGGGCAGGTCTAGACAGGGCAATCGTGAGGAGTGTGCGGGGCGAGCGGGGCGCGGCTCGACTGGGGCTTGCCATAGACTCCACTGGGGACACACGCGTCAGGAGTGGCGCATTACTTGCTCTGAGGCAAATAATGCTCGTGTTACGCTGTACCTTCGTCTGCTTACAACAGACTGATTGCACAAAACACACAATTGTCCATCTTCTGCCATAATGCACTTTACTAACTGCCCACAAACAAGCCAAAGTCGTCGAGTTGGGAAGAATCAGAGTCCGGACGTAAAAGCAAAGGTCAAGAATTGGTTCACAAAAACAATAAAGAGGCGCACAGTACACACGAAGGTAATCGGAGGGCTGCGCGGCGCACACGCTTATCTCCTGCAGTGCGATTCTCTAAGTTAAAGCCTTGGTAGCAGCGGCTGCCCCAGCGCTGACAATTGACTCTGTCTCTTTCATAATTATAGAATTGGAAAGAGACAGCAGATCACGGCCATGCGCACAGCGTTTATGTGTCGCATAGCTGAACATCCTTTGTTCTCGCTCGTCACTGATTGGTCCACCTGGGATAGGTTGCTAAACCTATTTTGTGGGTTATGAGTAAATGAGTCACGTCACGACAGCTAAGATTATTGAACTAATGGCATTGTGGTTAAATAATGCATAACATTGTAAAATAAAGCATTATTAGTTTTTTTTACATTATTTTAATAAAAGCTCAGTTTTTTTTCTTCCAAACGGAATTTCATATAACATCCTTAACAAAAGTGTTAAAAACCTTTCATATGGTAGCAGTTTCATTAGTGGCCGCCGACGGACTAAAGTGCCCAATCTCCTTTGTAGTTAAGACAACAAAAAATATACCACCAGTTCGGATTTAGGGATAGCCTACGACTGAGAAGAAGCTTGCAAGAAACTCAGGAGGCCTATCTCTTTTCTCCTTTAGTAACAAAAGTAACAAACATGCAGCATGGGTCCAGAACAATGTTTGATCTTCTTAAAAGCGATTGATCATGAGGAAAGCCTAACAGGGTCTATTGAAGACTGATGATTTTACAAGCATTTAATTAACTTGCAATGTACCTATTCGAAGATTAGAACCACTTTCGGAGGACCGATTGAACTTAAATTGGCTATACTTACGTGAATACAAAAATATTATGGTATAATGGAGCTAGTCTGATGGTGCAGTCGGAAGGTGGTCATAGGAATAAAACAAGATAATCCCGCTGTGTTTGGGCTCATTTAATTTGTCTTTACCAAAACTATAACCTTGAAAAAGATAGACTGCGAAATATTTTCTACTAAAAAGATAAAAAAAAATAGATGTTATTTTATTAAAAACAAGCTTTTATTTAAATACAAAATAAAAAAAAAGTTAAACTATCTACAGGATAAAATGTTTTCTAGAACAAAACAAACAATCTTAGGAAAGCTCGAATGGGAATCAAACCTTTGGATTGCCGGTCCACTATTGTATTCCCTATTGTACAAACTTAACCTGGGAACAAAACAAACGCATTTTTGACATAAATCTATTATTGTATAATTTATTATGCCGTCATAGTGACACTATTTTATTTTTAATGTAAGACCCAGATAGCTAATTTATTAGCTTATAATATACAAGATGCAGTTATTTCTATAACTAAGAATACATATTATAATAACGTTATCATTAGTAATTCTACTAATGCAATTTTTACAACTAGTAATAAGGTATCAACCTCTGGTTTAAACTGAGGTCTAAGACAAAAGCCAAATCCACATACATTAATTTTGTTCATCAAAACATTCAGGGTTTGGCTGGCAAAGACTTAGAATTGGAATTATTTGCAAAGAGTCAGGATATTCATATATTTTGTATAACTGAGCATTGGCTAAGAAGTCATGACACATCATTCCATGTTAATAATTTTCAACTAGGAAGCACGTACGTGCGTAGTACAGCTATTCACGATGGTTCTCTAATACTAGTAAGAAATAATATTAGATATAAAGAACGAAACGATATTGTAGGCCTTTCAGTGGAGCGTACCATTGAGCTATCATGTATAGAGTGCAATAGCTTTGTAATAGTGTGTGTATACCGACCCCCATCCGGCAGTTTCGGTGTATTCGAATCAGTAATGGAAGACGTACTTCAGAGAATAAAATTGAAAAATAAATTTGTTTTAGTATGTGGGGATTTCAATATAAATACTCTAGAAAACACTCCAGGGAGTGTTCGTCTACTTGCTTTATTTAAATGTTTTAATCTAAGAAATCTATTTCTTGAACCCACTAGAATAACTTCACATTCGGCCACTTGTCTCGATAATGTTTTTACAGACTATAAGCCTGTGTCTAAGTCAGTTAATAATAGTCTTACGTCTGACCATTGTGGTTTGAAGGTGACCTACGATTTTGATGTTAAGGAGGAGCCTAAAACTGTAACATGTAAACCAGTTACAAAAAAGCGAATGGAGTATTTTAAAACCAATGTAGCTTGTAAAATCGATACTTTGCCCTTTATACACGATGATCCGGATGTACTATATGGTAATCTCTTTGATTTAATAAAGACAGAATACAATCAAGTGTTTACCTCTAAAACAATATGGTTTTCACAAAAACTTAAGTTCTGTGACTGGGCCACGACTGGTATTTATAAAAGTAGAAATAAACTGTATGAGTTATATAATTTAAGACCATATAACTATAATTTAAATTTTACAGAATATGTAAAAAATTACTCCAAATTGTTTAAGAAAGTGTGCATACTAGCAAAATCTAATTTCATTAAAGATAAAATTAAAAAATCTAATAATAAAATAAAAGCCACTTGGGATATCATCAACCGTGAAACTGATAAATTAAAACCACGGGACAACACTTTCACTATTAAAGTAAAAGAAAACCTTATCAATTCAGATGCACAAATTGCTAATATTTTTGATGATTTCTTTATAAATATACCTGTGGTAACAACTTCAAATTTAAATTCATCACCAGTGGCGGCACAATCTTTTCTCGAACAACATGTACCCAAATGTAATGCTTCTTTTAATTTTCAATATATTGACGCTAAAAAATATTATTAAAACTTTCAAATCACTAAAAATGAAAAACACAGGTGATTTGTGGGGCATGTCTATAAAAATAATTAAGAATATTATATATTCTATTGCACCCCATCTTGCTGACATATTTAATAACTGTATTGATAAAGGAATCTTTCCTAATCTTAGGAAGTTTAGTAAGGTTATACCTTTATTTAAATCGGGAAACAAAGAGGACCCCAGTTACTATCGACCAATTTCAATACTACCAGCACTTAGTAAGATTTATGAAAAAGTTATTCTCAAACAGTTAGTGGAATACTTTAATTTAAATAATCTTAACCGCCTCTGTGGTCTAGTGGCTAAGCTACCTGTTTCAGACCCAGAGGTCCCGGGTTCGATTCCCAGCAGGGGGTACATCTTTGCGTGCTCGGTTTGGTTGGTGGTAGGGCTGTTAAGTCCGCCTGGCTAGCTACCACCATCTTATCTAAGTCTGTCGCCATAATAACGATGTTTATAGCATTGTTGTGTTCCGTACAGTTAGAGATAAGATAGCCAGTTCCTCATTGGTTGAGGATTCGGGTTAAGCGCGCTTCCACCTTCGGCCTTATCATCACTTACCATCAGGTGAGATGAAGGCCAAGCGCTTACCCTGCCTACGTTGCCAATAAAAAAAAGTATGAGGAGACTAGACCTTCCAATTCGGAAGCTGAAGGTAGTATGAAGACTAGACCTTCCAATTCGGAAGCTGGTGATTGTATGCCTAGTCGTCGGCTGAACTTTATAAAGAAATCTGGGATGCTGATTTCGGCATAAATTTCGAAGTATTATTTTTAAAACGCTGAAATCTAGATGGCCAAATGTAAAAATGAGAAAGTCTTAAAGGTTTGATTATAATTTGTTGATAAGTTGCATAGAAACGAAGCAAACATAAGTTGTCAGTTACGTCAAAACGTGACCAAAACACAAAATCCAGTATATAGAAAACAATTAAGGTGAGATAAATGTAAATGTTACAAGGAAAAACGCAAAATAAGATTATCAAAGTGATCCGAAACTTGTGGGATACGTAAAAGTGTCGAAAAATAGTTTTTGAAGTTTCGTGATTTAGGATTAGGTAATAAATGTGTTTAGATAAAGGAATTGCGATGTGTGTAGTGTAGTGTGTAGTTACTAAATCATTATGTATCGTTGCAGAAGCGAGGAAAAATAAATATGAGGCGAGTGAAATGAGATGAGAGTAACAAGACACGACGTGAAGGTGCATGAGGTAAAACGGTGGTTTCACCACAATTGCATTTTCTGCAAGGTCCGAACCAACAGTCGTTCACTGTATGACCGGAACGCAAGCAGTTTTTGCAAACCTTGTGCTTTATGATTAAATCAAGTTTTGAAGCTATTATTAATTCTAAAAACTTTTCACAAGAATAAAGTGGGAGCTTAACTTTACACATTACACAAGAGAAAGCGCGGTGCTGAATATTGTGCGCTTTATTGCCAGAAACATTGCAGTGAACTTTGACATTTTCGTGCGTTGGTTAGTTTTTATTGTTTATTAAACATTGTGATTTTAAGAACTGCTTTTACTACTGTGTGAAACTAACAATGTTTCTAGCATATCAGCCCTGCGGTTTAAAAACTGGAGTAAATCATCAGTTTTCAAAGTTACCTTGGAGTCAAAGCTATGGTTTAGTTTTAAATGTGTGCATTTATATATTGTTCCCATTCGCGCTCTGTGCTGGAATCTAACTTAGTGACAACAATATAAATGATTAAGGTGTCCCATGAGTCCGTGGGTTCGCCAAGCAATTTTATTTCACGCAAATTCTTTGAAATAGTGTCTATCAAAACCCTAAGTGCTGTAGGTGATTCCTCGGTAAGCTTTTGGATGGAAAAAATAGCTTTAACGTGGTTGTGAATCAATAAATTAGTATTGTTGTAACGGTTTAGCAATAGCTCCCATGCAATAGCGTAATTGACGGCGAGAAACTCTATTGAATCAATCACTAAGCTAGCGCTGCCTTTTAGTGATGATTTTAGATAATGGAATTTTTGTATGCTACTTATTTCTGTGGAATTATGAACAAGCGATAAGAGAAATCAAAAATCAAAATCAAAAATCATTTATTCGCCTAAAACATGGTAATATAGCTGGTCATGATAATAGTATGTACATACATGTTTTACCAAAACTGGCATGCAAATATTAATTGAGTCTATATAAATATTAATTTAGTTTTAAATATTAATAATGATAATTACAAAATTATTTATTTAATCAATTTTAAAATATTATTTATTATGTCATAGTTATTAACAAATTCTAAAACATTATTTATTAAAAATTATACATCAAATTCTAACAAACAACTAAACAATAATGAAGAAGAAATTCCAATTGTCATATATTATTACTACAACCTACTATACTTTACTTATTAAACTTTATTAGATAATCGCACATTGTATCATTTAGCTACCTAGATATTTAAAAACTCTGAAACACTATAGAAACAGTGTTCAATTAATAATTTCTTTAACCTAGACTTAAATATGGGAATAGATAGTGATTGTCTAACATCATTTGGTAACTTATTATAGAGTTTGATTGACATTGCTAGACAGCTTTTATTGTATAGTGTGGTTTTAGGAATATGACTCATCACCAATCTATTAACATTTCTGCTTGAACGTGGATATATGTCTTTAGCAGTTTTAAAAAGATACACGTGTAGTTTCACAAAAACACGTGATTCAAAAATGTAAAGAAAGGGTAGTGTCAAAATTTTTAGGTCCTTAAAATACGGTTTACATGACACAAAAGGACTTATACCGACAATGCTACGGACACACCTTTTTTGAGCGATGAATGCTCTTATGGTTTCAGTTGAGTTACCCCATAGAAGCAGTCCATATCGCAACACTGATGCCACATAAGCATAGTATGCTGTAAGTGCAGTTTTTTCGAAACTGTTTGCCGTAAGCGTCTGAGAACATAATTAAAACTGTTTATCTTACTTACTACCTTTTTAATTTGAGCTTTCCAGTTTAAGTGTTCATCGATCGTTATACCAAGAAAGGATGCTTGTTCCGTTTTTTCTATTAATTCATTCTGATATTTTATCTCAAGCTGTCGTTTATCTTTATTATAATTCTTCCTTAACAATAAATAGTTAGTCTTGGAGGCATTGAGCATTAAATTATTTTGATTTAGCCAATTAGCAACTGGTGATATTGTGTCATTTATTTCTTTTTCTAAATCAGTTTCGTGTTTTTTATTTGAAGTTACAATTATGGAAATGTCATCCGCAAACAATACAGTCTTATGAGATGTGACACCTGGCATATCATTGATGTAGAAAAGGAAAAGAAGAGGGCCCAACACACTCCCTTGTGGAACACCATAATTGTTTACCTTATAGCTAGATTCAAAAGAAGCTAGAGTATCTTTGTCATCTAATCCACTAATTTGCACAGACTGCATACGATCACTAAGATAAGATTTAATCCAGTCTAAAGGAGGCCCACTGATTCCATTATATTCCAACCTTCTGAGTAAAATAGGGTGTGACACAAAGTCGAACGCTTTTGTCATGTCAAAGAGCAGAACACTTGTATCATTGCCAGTATCTAAATTTGTAATGACATTATTAATAAGATTATACATGGCTAAGGTAGTAGATTTCTTTTTCTGGAATCCGTTTTGTTCTTCTTTTATTATTTTAAACTTATCACTATAGTCCATTAACCTTTGATGCATGCATTTTTCAAAAAATTTTGAAAATATATGAATTATTGTTACTGGTCTATAGTTTTCCAATAACGTCCTATCTCCTTTTTTATACAATGGTTTCACTATAGATCTCTTTAAAACTTCTGGGAATACTCCTCTTTCCATGGACTGGTTAATCAAATACGACAGAATTGGCGAAATTTCCAGCGCGCAAGCTTTGACTACTTTTGTTGATATCTCGTCATAACCTTCAGAGTTAGTGTCTTTAAGAGATTTTATTAATTTAATAATTTCGTCAGTTAATGTAGAGTTTAAAAAAAATGAATTGCAATATTTATTATAAGTAAAATTATATTTTTTATTAGAATTAATAATAATAGATTTATTGGACATTTGTATAAAATAATCATTAAATTTATCAGCTATATCTTAAACATTAGTGAGAACTTTACTGTCATGATATATTTCATCTATGTATTTAGTACATTGATCAACGTTACTAGTTTCTTTAATCACTTGCCATGACGCTTTGCAAATATTTTTACTGTTTGTAATAAATTTGTTGTTAGAGAGTATTTGCGCTTTTCGAATACATTGTTTTAATGTCCTAGAATAATTCAGGTAGTTATTTTTACTTAAGAGGCCTATTGCATCTCGACTGTGATTTTTGCGTAAATTGGTCAATTTTGGCGTTATGAATCTCAGAAACAAAAATACATTAACAATTATGACTTATTCAATAGTGTAGAATAGCTATTGGAATAGTGCGTAGCTTCCACGCTTTTTGTAAATTTTGCTTAACTTTTTAATTAAACCCAAAATTGCAGAGAAAGATTTTCATAAAGTGCGCGAAGGCACTTTTTTGAGCTCATCGATTGAACTACTGATCTGAACAAGTGAAATAAAATAATTATAATGTTGTCTCTTATATAGTCGAATAGTGCGTAGCGGCCTCGGAATTTTTAGATATCATTAATTTTATATAGAAAAAAATGTTATTCTAAACCAAAAAACTTCGAAATTTGCTATAAGTTAACTGTGAATATCTCCTATCTACGATAATATTATTGAGCAAAATTTATATCATAGTAATTGTTACTTCATGAGGAATAAAGATTTTATAATGAATTTATTATCCTATTTCGATAAAAACGATAAATACAACTGCAAAACTACTACAAAATGCGATGCGCCGGCCGTCCGAATTCAACTTATGCTCACAGAATGGAGATTTCTAATATTATGTACAAATTTATTATCCTATTTCGATAAAAGCGATAAATACAACTGCAAAATTACTACAAAATGCGAAAATGGGCATTTTACGGAAAAATCACATTCAAAATGTAATAGGCCTCTTAAAGAAGTTTTATGTTTGTAATAACTAAAACGCAATTTTCTTTTTCTTTCACAACTAATCTTTATTCCTTTCGATATCCACCTATGCGTTGTTATATTTTTATTAATTATTATTTTTATCTGTTGAAAACTAATTTTATATAATGTGATAAACAACTCATGGAAACCTGAAAATGATCTATTAGGGTCAATTTCGTTATGTATGTCTTCATATGACAAATTGTTAAGTAGGTTCCTAAAACGCTCTATGTTATATGTACTGTAATTTCTTTTATAACAGGTTATTGTCCGGGGTGTATACTTTTTATAAACTGCAGGAATGCTTAACATTTGTGCAGTTTCATGGTCTGATAAACCCAGTGGAAGTACCTCGCCAATTCCTGACTGAATATTACTGAGAATGTGATCAATACATTTTGACTGTCTTGTTGGTTTATTTATATGAAACATTAGATTGTAACTTCTTACCAAATCATGCAATTCATTCGTGATTTTGCTTGCCTGTAAAGTATTTACATTAAAATCCCCCGTAACTACGATTTTATTTTTTGATTTCTTACATAGTTCATGTAGCACTAGGTCTAATTTTATTATAAATATATTAACATCAGAATCGGGTGTTCTGTATACACACACAATTGACAAGCGTTGGCAGTTGGCAGCATTCAAATGACTTGGATACAGATCGTTGATTTAACCATTTTAGCTCATTGTACATTATATTTTTCTTGAGCAAAACACAAACGCCTCCTCTTTGTTGATTTCTCGAAAAAAATGATGCTAATACAAATCCATTAATTTTAACATTTCTTTCATTACCAGTTTTTATAAAAGTTTCAGTTAAGCATATGACGTTCGGTTCTTTTTTATTCTTATTAAGGTCTGTTAATGCTATTTCTAGTAATTCTTTCTTTGCCAGTACACTTGCTATATTTTGATGTAAAATTCAGAAGCGGTTATATTGTTTAATATTTTTATTTACGAAAGGAATGCTGATTTTCTTGTTCTGTCTTATTTAATGCCGGATTTTTCTTGACTTTACTAAAATAAAATAGTATGGTACCCTTTTTTGCTGGCGAATGCACCGTATCCAATGTCTTAACTACTTTGGAATTATTGAAATAATAAGGAATTGTACCTTTTTTGTAGTTATTTTTAACTGCATGTTTACGAACTTTTTACCGACGTTTATTACTGGTTTATTCTGTTTGATAAGTGTAGTTTTGTTTATGTTTCCAAAGTTATTCAATACATTTTTAAGGTAACTCTTACTCTCCACAAAGTGACACAATTTAAAATTTTGACTTATTAATTTAAATTGATAATTTAATATATTGCTATTAAAGTGGCTGTTATTAGCAACTTTCAAAATAAAAATATGGTTTTTATGAAACCTTTTTAACAGACTATGTAATTCTATTATGACTTTATACGGGTTTGTATCACTTTCACCAATGCAAATTACAAGTTTGTCATTTACATCAATACACAAGTCATTACATTCCCTTAATACCTCTTCCGACGAGGCATTTGGTTTAGTGCTTGCCATGATCTTGAATGGGATTGTGTTCCGTTCTTGCGTCAAGCTTGAAGCAAGGCCTACACAGCCTCGTCCTCCAAAAATCCAAATCCCTGGTGTTTGTCTTTTCTTGATGTTGTTCCGTTTAATATTTATTGATTTCAGTTCCTCTTCTTGCTTTGAGTTATTATTATGTTGAATTGTTCGTGTCTTATTCTGTGTGACAGTTTTATTATTCTTGTTTATTTTATCATGAACTTCCTCAACTTTTGTTAATAGTTGACTGTTAGAGGCAATATTGTGTACGAGTCTCTTTCTTATTATTTTAGGCGTATTTTTCCTTGTAATAGAATCAGGACTGTTGCAAACATTTTTCAAAATAATTATTTGTTTCTTTAAATTATCAAGTTCTTTTTTTAAACATCCGTTTTTAAGAACCATATTGTCTATTTCATTGTCTCTTATTTGTAGTTGTAATTTTAAATTTTTTATTTCTTCTGTTAGCACAATTAAATTCGGGTTAAGATGTGTTGATATGTCCAAGCTTCTCGAACCATAATGTTCAGAATCCGAAGAACTATTTTATGATTCTGTAGAATGAGACTTCAGCAGCCTCCTGGGTTGAATATTTACATTAATGGTATTGTTCATTGTTCTAATACTTGTATTTTGTTAACTCTTGTTAGATGTTACTATTAATAAATTGTACCTTAGAACTTATGCGGAAACGTAAAATACTGCAAAAACAGATTTTTGTCTTGGGGATTAAACCACAGACATTTCTCAGACAGATTACGGCGTCCAACAGCTCGGCCACTGTATCGATTAAACGTAGTGACAAAAATACGTTATCCTTTCTTAATGTCGAATCATTTGACTTAAGTCTGAGTGTAGTAGGTAGTACTAAATCAAATAGATTTATCCACCTTCACAGAAAAATAATCATGTATAGAAACACAGTATTTGCCACTTTTTTGTTATTGGTTCTGTTTTAATGCTTATTTTATTTAAACTTCATTAAATTCTTGTTGTTCGTAAATTTTGCCACTAAACACGGCTTTGTTTACACTGTTTTATCACTGTTTTTGTTCCGTCAATTTCTTCCTTATTTGTTTATATTATCAAAAGATAACACTAATCCACAATAATTAGGTCTTGTATTTTTCGTTGTTAATGTTTTCCACATACAAAAAGCACTTTTACAATTATTTGCTGCGATTACTGGTTATCTAAGTCGGTTTCGGAAACCATTTTTTCGATTTGTGTTTGAGTTCGTTAAATTTAGCGTACATACCCGTTACGTCACGTACACGGAGTTTTAAATCGAAAAGTAACCTTTCGGACAACTCTTTATTTGCTTCAACATTATCTAGGTAATTAGAAAATCTAGTTGTTTTTTTTTCAATTGCAAACATATGCAAAGAAAAAATATACAAATAAAAAAAGCACTTCGAAAACCTATATGAGATTTATAGTGAGCGCTTTCAACCTTATTAAAGCCTACACCGATATAATTTAAAAAAAACTAAAATAAAAAATATCAAATTAACATGTAGCATGTGAGGAGCTCGATGGCGCAGAGGCTAGCGCGATCTGCTTGCAATCTTGCTCGCTAAGCCACTTTCGCAATGCCGGGTCGCTGGATAGGTGACCAAATTAAAAACATCTCGAGCTCCTCCGTACTTCGGAAGGCACGTTAAGCCGTTGGTCTCGGTTGTTGTCGTAAGATGACAGTCGTTAAAACCCACTAACCCGTATTGGTCCAGCCTGGTGGGTTGTGGCCCAATATCCCCACGTGCTATTGTCCACATGGGAGGCCTGTGCCCAGTAGTGGGACGTTAATAGGCTGATGATGATGATGATGCTGTATCTATAAAGGTATTAAAACAATTACTTAAATTAGAAATTACAAAACCAAATCAATAACAAATTCAAACAAAACAAAAAAACAATATTTAACACTAGCATTCCATACAACACGAGGGTTACCTATCATAAATTCGAAATTTGCCTGTACGAATTTTATTTGGCCGAAAACGTTTTGTAATTTTTTGTTTTCCATAATTTTCTTTTTACCGAAAACACAATTTACAAAGTTTTGAAATGCCTATTATCAATTATTATTTTTTTCAAAATCTCTATGTTTTGAAATCCCACTCAACGTTTGGCCGAAGCTATTAATACATGCAATTGTAGCATGCAAGCAAGCATGCAGCATGCAAACAAGCAAGCAGCAAGCAACCAAGCATGCAGCAGGCATGGTTTCTGTCACGGCTCCGGCGCTGCGAGGCTCTGGCGGTCCCACGCAAGCTTATCGTCGCAGATGGGTTTCGCTCACCACCGCAGCTTCGGCTTGCTGGCCGGCTCAGCCGGCCAGCCTCAGCTACGGCGGCGAGCGTTAAACCCACCTACTCCTCAGCTCGCGGGCCGCCTCGTCCCTCCGCGCCTACGCGGGCTTGAATTACACTCTAGCAGACAAGACTACGTGGAGTTTGGTTTTGCCACGGTTCGTTCCTATCACTGACTTTTGAAACACAATCTTACCGGAAACATAAAGTATTAACTTTTTAAGACATATAAGTTTATTCACCTATTAATATGAACATATGAAACACAAAAAAAAACTGGGTATGAGTATGATATTTTAGAGAAAAATTACTTCGAATTTTAATACTTCTAGATATGAAATTTATTGTAAACAAAACATCTTCCAAAAGAAAAAAAGTAGTTTGGATAATAGGCTAATAGTTTTTCTGGAAAATGAAACGTATGTATGTTAAGTTTATGGATTAACAAAATTATGTAAAAGCAACGATCTGATATTTAAAACTTCGTCATACCGTTTTCGAACAATTAAAATTCGTACAGGAAAGTTTCGAATTTATGATAGGTTACCAGCACGAGATCTTAATGACTGTATACAATTTAGGAAGTGCGACCTTAGATTCACTTTCATATTTTTTATTTTAACCTGCCTTTTACGGTGCCTCGCTTTCTAATCAAACTATTTAGCTCTGAGGGCACATTAACACTATCAACTGTTAGTTTACAAGGTACTTACAAAAGGTAGCAATATGCGCAGCTAGCAAGGTAGCAAAATGCACGTAAGCATACTGGAATTTATAAAATGCACACGTATTAACACAAGTGAAAACCAGGGTTTTGGGAATATTGTGGATGGTTGGCCGTACCACTTTAGTGTCTCCTGTCTGTCGTCGAGATGACAACACATAGACTTGCGAGTCTCGATAGCGGCAGTCCTCTTCTCCTGGATTGGTAAGTATCCCGTGCGTATTCTAGGGAAGTTGGAGTCGGATGGTTGCGCAGGTCCAGCTGATCGACGAAGATCCAATTCGGCCCAGAAACTCCAAACTCAGCTCGAAGGTCCAAATGTCTAGGATTAGACTTATTCGAAGGATTTTTGCGTGAAATTAAAATATAGTTCTTGATTTCCAAAAGTGTATAATGCGTTCGTTACAATGGTTAGCGTAGTTGAAGTCAGTATAACCAGCAATTTTTAAAATATAAAAAATGGCTATACAAAGGAGCTCCCGCGATTGGTGCCCTACAATATGGCGTTATCGTGGACGTCTCTGATGGATGCCGTTGAATTATCGCGCGATAGTTGGTTTCCCATGGTTCATCATAGATGTCGCCTCATTCCTCAACACAGGCTCTTATTAACGTCAAAAATAATTAAGAAAACATTTAACTAACTTGTAGTTAAGACTTAACAACTAATCTACTCTATCTACCTAACTAAAATACCTATCTAACTAATTTACTACCAGTTCGAATTTTGGGAGAGCCTTCGACTGAGAAGAAGCTGACAAGAAACTAAGGAGACCTTTCTCTTTTCAAATATACAAAAATAAAAATCATGAGGAAAGCCTAACAGGGTCTATTAAAGACTGATGATTTTACAAGCTTTTACTTAACTTGCAATGTATTCCGAATAAGAACCACTTTCGGAGGACCGATTAAACTGAAATTGGCTAAACCTACGTAAATACAATAATATAGTACAATGGAGCTAGTCTGATGGTGCAGTCGGAAGGTGGTCATAGGAACTCTGCAATAAAACAAGATAATCCCGCTGTGTTTGGGCTAATTTAATTTGTCTTTACCAAAACTAAAACCTTTTCCAAGGCTGCGAAATATTATCTACTAAAAAGATAAAAATAAATATAAGTAATATTTTTTAAGAACAAGCTTATAAATGCAAAATTAGGACAAAAATAAACTATCTATAATCAATAAATTTGTTTACATTCTCATGCGATTTAAAAGCTTGTCGAGCTAATAATAATTCCTATGGGCATAAATCTCGGCCTCGACAAGCTTTTAGAGTCCGTAAGAACATGATTGTACTGATAATAATAAAAAGTTTATTTTTTCGTGTTGCATTATAAAAAATCATGTTAAAAACATGTTAAAAAAATACTAACTTCAATGTTTTATTCCATTTCGCGTACTAACTAACGGACACGTTCCTTCGGTAAGCTTAAGATAAACATTCTGCAAAATAAAGATTAACTTCAACACTTTAATGTTTACAATTAAACATTGAAGACTGTAACCACTAAACTACTATGCAAGCTGAAACTGCAATAGTACAATCACATAAGTGGCGATAAGACTGCCGAATCGAATTGGTAGTGTCCCGTCCACGACGAACAATGCAAACGGATTCACTTTGGAGTATTGGTGGCAGCTCACTCGTAACACGTTCTTTAACATCTTCTTTTGGTCTACTGAAACATGAGAAGGAATAGGTATCATTTGAAAAATTTGTGGACAACCTATAAATCACAGTAGAAAATCGCAGTAGCATGCGCAACTGCACGTAGATCATTGTGCAAGGGAATATCGCCGAAAAGTGGTCGACCGGAATCTTCCTCGAGACTGTATATATCCTTGAATGTAGCGCGTGCAACTGGGCAAAAATAAAGAAAGAATACTTGAAGGCAACAAAAAAATACGGTAATCAATGTTTTCGTAATTGTTCTAGTATTAAAGAAGTTTACCTGTACAAGGATGAATCTTGAGTCTCTGCAAGCATTCTGATCGAACTAATCTGACAGTGTCATACAATTTCTGACACTCCATGCTTATCAGGCAGACAATAATCCATTCTTTTATTACCCAAATTATTATGAAATATTTTGATACTGCTGCTGAAAACTGAAATTACAAATTGGTATTTTAATTATTACGTTTTCTTTCACACAGGGAGAGCGCTTTCGCAAACATACATCAGTAAAACAAGAACATCATCGGTCGATAACCTTCCCTGTTTCGCTTAAGACTTTCTACATTCAATTGATAGCACACGGGACGATTGGTCTCTAACCCACATCAAAAGCCCAATGCCTGATGGTCGGATTGGTATCAATATAATCGGTACATAATACACGAGGCAAACGTAATTAAAAATTCATGATTTATATACAATGCACTACTCACGTCTAAGTTGTCTACGTGAAGTTGTATGTTTCCAAAGTTAACATTGCTTTGCACGAGCTTAAGAGTATTAACAAAACTGTTGATGAGGTACAGTGAATTCTATAATCAAAGACACACGCATAAAAGCTTATGACATGAGACATTTCAGACAGATCATACAGTAACAGTAAATATTTTTATTCTAACATCTTACAATAGCTACGATTCGCCACATCAAAGTCAATTTGCTTTGTAACTTACCGATACAGATGACGCTTTTTTCAAAATTTCAAAAGATTCTATCAACTCGTTATACGCTTTATACAATACGGTCCATCGCAAGCCATTTTTAATCTTATTCTCTGATGTTCTTCTGTTCTGGTTTTTTAAACACAACTTCATAGAAATAATTCATTCACTCATTAGGGTCCTTAACAATTTAACCATTCCAATAAAGTGCAATTGTACAACATCCCACATTATACAAATGAAGTGATCTAAGTAACCAAAGAGATACGTTCCCCAGGCTATTTTCACCATAGGAGCCTCTGTTGCTATTGTATACAACACAAAAACCACAAAGAATATCCAATTAGAGCGTGTAGACTGATTTAATTTCTTTTTTGAAAAGGTTAAAGCTCTTTTAGCACCTTGTAATTTTAAAATAATTAAAACATTATTCTTTCTGTTTAACGCATTTGAAATAAACAGTGCTAAAGTGAGGGTAAACGTTACAGCCATCCCCATGTAAGTTAAATTTGAATAAGTTCCCTTCTCATCAACCAAATTTGTGAGGAAGCATCTACCGCTTATAAAATAAGCAACAAAATAAACTAAAAAAGTAATTGCTAAAATTACATAAGTAAACCAACTATTTGGAGTAATAAAATCGTGACGCACGTTGTATTTGCGTTGGAAAACTAAATTTTGTAAAATATTTATGGGTAACAAACACTTCTGTGTATCCCAATCGATGGTATTATCTACTAAATAATCTGGAGGTACTCGTCTTTTCGTCATAGCTGGTTTAATCAATACCTAACACAAAATTACTCGTATATTCTAACAGGTTTTTGTTTAGTGATTTCCGACGCTTTTCATATTCCATATTTCTAATGGCTTTCAAATAAATGAATGCCACAATGATGTAGCTTCTATTACTACTTTTAATACGTTGTTTTACCAAGTAACCTGTAACAAGATATGATTAAAAATCGTTATTAATAATTCATTACTTAAGTACTTTCCGTTTTTTTTTTTGGTAATGACTAAACACAATTTTATTAAAATGATCGAAACCGTTGTATGAACTTCTAAATTAGGCAGAAACAAGATAGCACAATATTTAAACTCCTTGCTAAGATTAATTTGTTACGATTGATCTGTTTATTGCTATGGGAGATTTTACATCTTATACACACTAGCGGCCCGCCCGCGCCTTCGGCTGCGCTAACTTAGAAACATCGTCATACTTCAGTCATTTTATACAAATTATCTACAAATTATAAACAAAAACCATCCTCAGTTAACTCTCTATCTTTTAGTGAAAACCGCATAAAAATCCATTGCTTGGTTTAGAAAAATAGTGCGGTGAAACAGACAGAGGACAACAGCGACTTAATAATGATGATAATGATGTCATCATAATGTTCGGTCAGGAGTACTTCAGGGCTTTTTAATTAGGTCTTAAAATTTTGATATTTAAAAAGTTATTACACGTCTGTCATGTTTGAACCTCTGCCATATTATTATAATCTATTTTACACTCAACTTGACAGAATATTATAATTTGTAATATAAATAAATATACAAAACAAACTCAACGTATGCGTACACTAAGTAAATTGTTCTTGTGGTTATTTTTAAATGTTATCTTATATTTTTAATTTTAATATGTTATCTTAAAATGTACTCTGTTACTCCTACTTAATAAGTATAATAATCTAACTATAATACTCTCTAGGAAGGAGCTAGCTCTTATAGCACGGGTTTTCCCAGGTTAAGTATTAGCTGCACTTAGTCATGTTCATCTGTGCTATAATAAGTTATTTATATTAACATGTGTTGTAAAACTGTTTTTATATAAATAAATTATTTATTATTAACTTAATTAAAATATACATCTAAGAATTTTTTTTACAATATTATTTATAAAAAACATAATTATTTACAATATAAACAAGCTATCGGTGGTTAGGGCTGCAGAGTAAAGGACCTCCTGAGACAATACGAGCCATATCAAGGAGTACTGCCTTTTGCATCTGACCCTTGACCCAAACTTTTAGCGAGAGCCTCTGTAGGTGTTGATCGAGGCACTTAGCTAAAAGACCGTTTGCCGAAACGACTATCGTACAATAGTAATGACGTACAATAATGGTTGAATCCACATCCACATGGCGGTAACCTTGGGAGCCAAGTCAAGGTACTTACTGAGCTAGTCCTTCTCGGCTTTCACGAGGTTCTCGTAATAATCTACAAATTGATTAATGTTTATAATTATCACTTTTATCAAAAAAATCAAAATATGAAGAAAATTACAGCACTTTATAACACACAACGTTAGCCATAGTTGTTAGCAAAATCAAAATATATTAAATATATAATTATACTTCTAGCTCTTCGTTTAATCTAAATTGCCACTATATTACACAACTATTGCATTGTACAAAATCTGTATTAATTTTCCAGTAAATATAGATAAGAATCATACGAAAACTCATATTTTTATCAGACTGCGACGTGAGGAGCATGTTCTGGTGCTGTTGTGTAACGTGCTGTATGACCCTCGCACCCCTCCTTGCCTTAAGGAACGTTTCCAATTTCTTGATACGGATCATAATCGTGAACTCAGGTCTTAGACTGACAACCTACTGAAACAACGCTTGACTCGTTCTGAATACTTCAGAGATTCCTTCTCAGTTAAAGCTGTCAGCCTTTGGAACAAACTCCTATCTGAAGTTCGTCACTCAAAGTCACCTGCTTCTTTCAAAGCCAAACTGCATTCGCATCTCTTGACTAGGTCCTAGTTTGCAACAACTATTATTCTTTTTTAAGTATTTTGTTCAAACGAACTTTGAACATTTGGTCAGCGACGGACGCTGGCCTACTTCATCCGACTGCAAGAAAGCGCTACGTTGCTAGATACACGGACAAAACACTAGTCAAATAGTTATTTGTGTGTGTACAGTAATCTTAGTATATAATGTTATAGAAATTGTAAATAAATCTCTTTGTTGACTCAACCACGGACTACTTCATTTCGACTCTCACTGGTTTGGTAACTATAATCCCCTCACTGTGGCCAAGACACCCTTAGCCGTCAGTTCTGATCAGTCTTGTGAGTCTGCTTGACTGGCAGTGAGATAACCACCGCCTAAACCTTCTTCCTCACCACCTTCCGTCTGTTACCTTAGGTCTCATGGTGCAGACATCCCGTACTTATCTATATATTTATTTATCACACTTTTATACTGTAGGTTAGGGCTGTAGGGACTTAGGCTCCGTAGGAACTTAGGGACTTAGGTTCTGTAGGGATTAGGGAATTAAATAGGGTAGCTCTAGTCCTCTTCCTGTCGTATAAAAGTTTCATGTGTAGCTAGTCGGTGCCTTGACAAGAGACCACACATTCATACACTCTGACACATAACACAATTACAATTACACTAGTCGGCAGCTGCACATTTTGGTCCTTCGAGAAATTTGATCCTGTGAAGTTAATATAAATTACGCGATCCTCTTACCCCCCCTAGGGACTGACAACTTTGGAAAGTTGCGTACTGGTGTACTCAAAAAAGCATCAGTTTCGTAGCAATCCGAAGTACTAAGTACATAGTGTATCCTGTAGGAAAGCTGTTGGTACGGTAGCGGTTCGGTCACTGGCCTCCCAGAAGCGGGTCTCACCAGCTGATTGAGAAGTCGCAAAATACCGTAACAGGAGCGCAGGCGCATTACGTACTGACAAGTAGATTGATAGGAGTAGGGTAGGGTAATAGGGATAGTAAGAAGACAAAAAGAGGAAAACTATGGAGATTCAAGACGTCAACGAACGAGTCAAAGAGCAAGAGCATTTCTACAATGAGATCACAAGACTATTGGCGAATATGAAAAAAGATTCAGCCTCACGACAGACCCAACAATATTTAGACGACAGAAGGAGTCGTTTAAACGACATTTTTGATCAAGCACAAAAAAACCACTTGGAATTACAAGATCAAGAAATACTTTCTACTCATAAATACATGACATTAAATTACTTTGGAAGCTACATTAAGAAGAAATATGATGAAGCTACTGACTATTTAAGAAAAATTGAAGGGCGACTACAAACCGTACAACAGGAGCTATACGAGCCTAAAGACGTACCACAAGAGGATTTCACAGACGCGACAAAACAGAGTCCAAAATTATTTATACAGAACTATCGCATTTCACAACTAACGAAGAAGTTATCTCAAGCAAAAATTGCAATTACTGACCAGAAACCTACTTGGCATTTGCAGTCATTATTCCAAGTAATTCAGACCCAATGGCAAGAAATCGATAATAATCACCTAGACCTGCTAATTAATGAAAATACGTACGAACTTGATTATTTCAAAACTAATTTATTCGATCAAACACAGAGAAATTATGAAATTACTACAGAACTCTTACAAGAAAAAATATTTGTAAGTCAACCGACCGGGACCAATATGGGTCACAGTCACAGATCATCCGGGAAACTACCACAAATTAAAATTCCAATATTTACCGGAGATTACAACACCTGGAGTACGTTTCAAGATTTGTTTACGAAGATAATACATGAAGATCATTCAATATCATGTTCAGAAAAAATGCAATATTTAAAATCACATGTACAAGGCGAAGCGGCAAAAATAATTCAGTATTTAACAATAAGTGAATCAAATTACAAAACAGCTTGGGAATTGCTTACAAAAAGGTTTGACGACAAGCGAATGATCGCAACTAAGTTCATTGACAAATTAATTGATTTACCGACTATAAAGAGAGCTAATTCGGCGCAATTGCGAGACATGCATGATACAGTACGCGAATGTCTAGAAGCATTAAAAAATCAAAGTATTGACACCACAGCATGGAGCCCTATTCTGAACAGATTAATTACTCGAAAATGGGACGTAGAGACGAACACCAAGTATGAATACCAACTAGAAGACAGCACTAAAATCCAAGACTTCGAGATGGTTATGAAATTTTTAGAAAAACGCTTTAAATGTTTAGAAACATCGCTTAGTCCGTCAACATCATTGTCAACATGGTATACACAGAATAAGCAGTCATACTTTCAAAATAAGCCCACGGCGCCATACTTCGAGCAACGCACAAAAGAATGTTGGTATTGCCAAAGTAATGACCACCATATTCATCTATGCTCAAAGTTCAAATTATTAGATGTAAATGAACGCATGAAAGTAGTTAGAAACAAACAAATGTGCAACCAATGTTTGAATCATAGTTCATCAAAAAAATGCAAGAGCGTAAAATACGTAAACTGCGAAGTGTGTCAACGACCTGGCCACCACGCATTATTACATCGAAATTATACAGAAAACGTACGTGTAGTCGAGACAAATAATCACGCTAAACCAATTGACAAAAAGAAGATACAGTCAAACGTATCAGAGACAACTTCAAGACAAAATGTTCTGCTAGCAACAGCCTTAATTCAAACAACGACCAACGATGGTATGCCACAATTATTACGAGTACTGTGTGACCAAGGCTCAGAGGCGTCTTTCTGTACCGAAGAAGTAGCCCAACTGTTAGCATACCCAAGGACAAAAATCCATGCCGAAATCAGAGGCATTGGAGATGACAAACCAAAGACTTCTAACTATACAATTAATATAAACATACGACCACGACATTCTAGTGATTATAGTTTACCTGTAACACTAATAATCCTACCGAAACTTACGAGTTCAATACCACGACATGACCTGCAACCGCTTCAGGTACAAAGCTTGCAAAATAAGTTGATTGCGGACCCGACATACTACAAAAAGGGACCTATAGACATAATATTAGGTGCCCATGAATACAGCAAAATACTTCAACAAGGATTTGAAAAAGTTCAAAATGGCATAATCGCCCAGAATACTAAATTGGGGTGGATTTTATCAGGACTCTGCACTACTGACACAAATAATGAGATAAAAATACTTAGTATGACTGTACGCACGCAAGAAGTGCAACAAATGACAAAGTTTTGGGAATTAGAAGAAATCCCGGAAAAATCCTTACTAACCAGAGAAGACGAAATATGTGAAAAATACTACCAAGATACTACTAAAAGAAATAAAGACGGAACATACACTGTACGACTTCCTTTCAAGGATCCCGACTTGGAATACGGAGCATCCCGGCAAAGAGCTGGGGCAAGACTATTACAGCTGGAACGACAATTTAAGAAAAACGACCATTTACAAAAGCAATATCACGAGTTTATGTATGAATATTTACAAATGGGTCACATGAGAAAAGTTGACAAAAAGGACTATAACAAAGGAAAATATTATATTCCACACCAAGCTGTTATTCGCGAAGATTCACTAACGACAAAATTAAGAGCTGTTTTTGACGCAAGTAGTAAGACAAGCATAAAAATCAGCCTTAACGACAATTTATACAAAGGCCCACGACTGCAACAGGACCTAGCAACCATACTCTTACGGTGGCGCACTTACAAAATTGCATTCATGGCGGATATTATGAAATGTTACCGTTTCATAAAGATACATGAAGACGATATGACATGTCAAAGAATATTGTGGAGATTTCACCCAGACCAGCCAATCGAAGAGTATGAACTCACCACGGTCACCTATGGTACCACAAGCGCACCATACCTAGCCGTCAAAACTTTACAACAACTAGCTTTAGACGAAAAGGATAATTATCCAATGGCTAGTCAGACGACACTACAAGATTTTTTCGTTGACGATATTTTATCAGGGCACGGAGATTTGGAAACCGCAAAAAGATTACAAAGTCAGCTTATAGCTATGTTAAAAAAAGGTGGTTTCGTGTTGCGAAAATGGTCTTCAAACAGTGCTGAATTACTGGAAAATTTACAAAATAAAAACCAAGAGGAAACATTACTGAAACTACCATTTGATGAAAATAGAAAGTCACTAGGAGTGGCATGGTCACCATCAGAGGACAGTTTCTATTTTAACATCAACATCACAGAAAATAATCAACCTACGAAACGATTTATCTTATCAGAAGTGGCAAAAATATTTGACCCACTTGGATGGTTAGCACCTATTATTATAACAATGAAATTATTGGTACAAGAACTTTGGATAAACGGCACAGACTGGGATGAATTAATCAACGAAAAACAATGTAAACAATGGAGTGAAATACAAAAACAATTAAAGTGCATTGAGACGTTAAAAATAAACAGGTGGTGTCAAATAACAAAAAACGTGATAATTGAATTACACGGTTTCAGTGACGCATCCGAAAAAGCCTACGGTGCAGTAGTCTATTGCAGAGTAAAGTGCGATGACCGCTATTATGTCACATTACTACAGGCAAAATCGAAAGTAGCACCAAAGAAAAACAAAACCACATTACCAAGATTAGAACTTTGTTCTACACTACTGCTAGCTAAATTGATAAAAACAGTTAAAGATGCTTTAAATCAACCAGATGTCACCATATACTGCTGGACCGATTCAATGATAACTCTTGGATGGATCAGAGGAGAGGCTGCACGTTGGCAAACCTTTGTCGCAAACAGGGTGTCAGAGATCAAACGACTTTTACCTAACGCCCACTGGAATCATGTACTATCGGCTGAAAATCCCGCTGATGTGATTTCTAGAGGAATCGAACCCGGGAAACTTGAGAACTTTTTACTTTGGTGGAAGGGTCCTCATTGGCTAAAAAACAACAAATTGCCGATAACAAAAACTATTCCTCAAATATGTATGGAAATAAAGCAAAGTTATACAACAACAATAGATAAGCAAGTATCAAATGACATCTGGGAGAGATTTTCAGACCTGGGTCGTATGTTAAGAGTGCTAACATACTGCTACAGATTTTATTACAAACAAAGACCAAACGAAATCTTATCACGAGACGAAATAAATCAAACCACTATAAGAGTAATCAAAATAATGCAAAATGAAGTTTTTTACCAAGAAATACAAAGGCTTCAGAACCAACAGCAAGTAAAGAAAGGGAGCAAACTTTACACGTTAGATCCATTCATAGACAATAGTGGACTATTACGAGTTGGAGGAAGACTTCACAATTCACAGCTTCCATACAATCAAAAACATCCCATATTATTACCGTATGACCACTATGTGACGTCACTTATTATACGTGACTCACACTTGAAAACACTCCACGGAGGAAATAAGCTTACTTTATCTTACATACGACAAAAGTACTGGATAATCGGTGGTAAAAGGAAAGTTAAAAGTTTAATTAACAAATGCGTAAAATGCATTAGATACAAGGCCACCACAGCATCTCAAAAAATGGGAATATTACCAAAACCACGAGTTCAGTTATCACATCCGTATAGCCACTCTGCTGTGGACTTTGCAGGTCCCATAAAAATAAGAACTATGAAAGGGAGAGGACACAAGTCTTGTAAGGCATACATTGCGGTGTTTGTATGCCTATCAACAAAAGCAATACATTTAGAACTAGTCGGTGATCTATCGACTCAGACGTTTATCGCTGCACTGCGTAGATTCATGGCGCGAAGAGGTCACGTTTCACATATGTACAGTGACAATGCTACAAATTTTGTCGGGACAGCAAATGTACTATATCAAGAAATACTTGAAATCACACAATCGCCAAATTTCCAAAACGCAATGGTCAACATCGGAACCAATTGGCATTTCATTCCGCCATCATCACCTCATTTCGGAGGAATATGGGAAGCGGGCGTAAAATCAATGAAACATCATTTAAGACGTGTGGTTGGAGACTCTACACTAACCTACGAGGAAATGACAACGTTGTTACATCAAATTGAAGCATGTCTCAACTCAAGACCATTATGTCCTTTAAGTGAAGACATAAACGACAACATAATACTAACACCAAGTCATTTTTTGATTGGCCGTGAAGCAGTTGGAGTTCCAGATCCTATTACAAACACCATTACAGATCTGGGAACCAGGTGGAAACTAACTCAAAAAATGAAAAAAGACTTCTGGAATAGTTGGTCAAAGGATTATTTGCATCAGCTACAACAAAGATACAAGTGGACAAAAAATTATGAAAATCTAAAAATAGGTACCGCGGTTCTCATTAAAGACATAAACATAACTCCAAGTAAATGGCCTATGGCAAAGGTGAAAGAAATTCATCCTGGACCAGATGGTGTTACGAGAGTGGTCACCCTACAAAAGGCAACTGGGGCCGAATTAAAAAGATCGGTTCATACGCTCATTCCGCTTCCAATAAATGAAAATTACTACGATTCACAAACCATGACGAAAGAAACGCCTGTACTAAGTAACGTAGCAACATCTCACAAAAACTATAAACGATATAGAAATATACCAAAGGCATTCACATTACTACAATTCATGTTTATGTTATTACTACATATAATTGGTACAACTGCACAAACTACATCAAACTGGACGTACACCATAAAAAATATCGATCCAGGATTATACATAGAACAGATTGGGACAGCTACCATAAACCACAATAAACTACAAAAATTTCAAACAAAATTAAATTAAGCTATTGAATTCATAAACAACAACAATGTTTGGTACAGATCTGTAGACGGGAACCATATTAAGATCCAAGTGATGCAAACCTATCATCTAGCAAACAATTACATCTCTGAAATCATGGAGCATTACGAAAATTTACTAAAGATTTTCCTAGATAATGCATCAATTTACAATGTTTTATCGCCACAACAAGTCGGAAAAATAATAGATTCGGCGAACAAAAAGTTGCCGCATAACTTAAGAATCACACAGACGCAACTACTAAATACTAGAATAACAGAGAATAGCACACACATTCAAGTGTTTGCCAATTTTCCAATTCATGACATCACGAAATACGTATTAGTACACGTCACACCTATACCCGTGAAAAATGAAGACAATACATTTCAAACTATTTTGATAGAGCATACCTTTATGGGCTTTGATTATAACAACGAACACTATATTGAATTAAATCGTGAAGAGTACAATGACTGTATTCAAAAGGATATGAACTTTATTTGTAGTCCTGTAGCCGTGAAGAACATGCAATTTAATACGAACTGCATAGTTGAACAGCTGTTTAAGAGCATAAAACACAACCAAACACATTGCCATTCAAAAACCTTTAGGAGTGATTCTGACGTAATATGGACACAACTCTACATGGCAAATACGTGGCTATTTATATCAACACATTCAAAAACTGTATCTATAATTTGTGACGGCCAAAGAGAAGAAGTAAACATTCACGATGTTGGTGTGCTTAGGATCTCCGAAAACTGTATAATTAAAACACTGAACAACGTAATATCTGCTAAAAGAACTGAAAAAATCACAGTTACAGAATCCTTTTCTAAAAGTTTCAATTTTTCTATAAACACTGAAATAACGACAACTAAAATAGAAGACATTCCGAAAGAGAGGATAATAGACAGTTACTCTACAGATACCTTCCAACACTTAATAAATTCGGAACAAAATTTACAAACACAGTTAGACAATACAGTTTGGGCACAAATAGAATCTCATTCGTATTTAGCCAGTTTCGTTACTACAACTACTCTTATATTACTAGTTTTACTAATATATTGCTGCGGTCCACAGTTAACCAGATGGGTTCGAGCCAAGATCCCTATCCGACGGGCTGCAGTCGAGCCACAGGCGCAGATCTACAGCATCCCACACAGGACGACCAAGAGGAAGTCGACAAGACCACCTCCCAAACCCCGACGTCAGGCAACGAGCACGGTGCAGCCACCAGTACCGACTGAAACGATCGAGCTGTACGAGTTGGATTCCTGCTTCTTGGAGGCGCCAGGATGTTCAAACGAACTTTGAACATTTGGTCAGCGACGGACGCTGGCCTACTTCATCCGACTGCAAGAAAGCGCTACGTTGCTAGATACACGGACAAAACACTAGTCAAATAGTTATTTGTGTGTGTACAGTAATCTTAGTATATAATGTTATAGAAATTGTAAATAAATCTCTTTGTTGACTCAACCACGGACTACTTCATTTCGACTCTCACTGGTTTGGTAACTATAATCCCCTCACTGTGGCCAAGACACCCTTAGCCGTCAGTTCTGATCAGTCTTGTGAGTCTGCTTGACTGGCAGTGAGATAACCACCGCCTAAACCTTATTCCTCACCACCTTCCGTCTGTTACCTTAGGTCTCATGGTGCAGACATCCCGTACTTATCTATATATTTATTTATCACACTTTTATACTGTAGGTTAGGGCTGTAGGGACTTAGGCTCCGTAGGAACTTAGGGACTTAGGTTCTGTAGGGATTAGGGAATTAAATAGGGTAGCTCTAGTCCTCTTCCTGTCGTATAAAAGTTTCATGTGTAGCTAGTCGGTGCCTTGACAAGAGACCACACATTCATACACTCTGACACATAACACAATTACAATTACACTAGTCGGCAGCTGCACATATTTTATTATGATACTAGTATATTTATTTATTCATATTTATTTTTATATTATATATTATATTATTTATTTATTATAATATTTTATCTGTATCGTATCAGTATTGGAAGTTTATTAAATTTATTTTTATATTAAGTATTTTAATTCTATTTTTTTATTTCATATTTGCTTGTTTCTGGTGCACTACTTGTCGCTCTTTTTTCTGCTGTCCTATACCGCAAAGGTTGTCTGGAAGAGATCGCTTCAAACGATAAGACCGCCCTTGCCCACATTAGTTTTTATATGCTTAGTTATGTTTTCTGTATTTTTGTGTGTGCAATAAAGCGTTTTATCTATCTATCTATCTATCTAATCTTTCTCGTAAACTGCAAACTACCCGAAACCTGGAGCTGGCGGGGTCAGTCTGCGCGCAGGGACGAATGCGGAGTCGTGTACGCCAGGCAGCTGGTCACGTACAGGCTCTAGCAGGTGGGCAGGCAGCAGGCAGGTAGCGCACAGGCCCAGGGGGTTAAACCTGGTACAGGAACCCTGGAATACACCAAGAAAAGGAATGAACTTATGTTCACGAAGTCCCGGCTTTTGTGGCTCTGTTGTAGTACAGCTACAATTGAACTAGGCTCACTTACTAAGTAAAATTGTGATTGCAAAGCCGTTAGACAATTTTACCAAGAGACTACAACAAGCGGGTAGATACCAACATTGTAATTGAATGTTGTACTGAAACGGTAAAAATGAGTAATCAATAAATTAACTGGGAATGGTATTTCGTCCACGGGATCACAGGGAACCTCGCGTCACTTCAATACCAATTACACTTGCTTGACAGTAATTATAACAAGACAGGAATAGCAATTATTCCACTTGAAGGTAACATTTTTTTTTATGCTAAGCCCGGCAAATGACCCCTCCACCTGATGTTAAGTGGAAATGAAGTCCAGGCGCGAGGACAACTAGTGCAGCGTAAGAGACGTAGCATCTGTCACCCTCACTCTGCCGGCCCACAAAGTGCTTCTTTACGCCTCGTTTGAAGGACCCTATGTCATAGGTAGGAAGGAATACGTGTGCTGGTAGACTATTCCATCTTTTGGAAGTGCGACAAAGAAACGAGTCACCAAATTTCTTTGTGCGTGATGGAATGTTAGAGACTGTAAATTGGTGACTCCGGAGAGCAGCACGCGTACTCCTATGGAGGAAGGGAGAAGGAGGGATGAGGTCAAAGAGTTCTTCAGAGCACTCGCCATGGTATAAACGGTAAAAGACGCTGAGTGACGCAATATCTCTACGCAATTGCAAAGTGTTTTAGTGACCTCCGCATTGCCGATAATGCGCACAGCGCGGCGCTGTGCGCATTATCGGCTGACTTTCGAATTATATTAATTTAGGCTTTACGTTAAATACTAACAATCTATGCAATTACCAAACACTGCAAAATACTAGTAATATCTGTAAAATCAAAACACAGCAATACAACAAAATAATTCAAGTTGGACAGTGATAGACAGACCGCTCACCCAAGATTTCAGGGTTATATTTCGCGCAGAATTTCAACAGCACGACGTGGTAGGTAGTGTCGAGAGTAGGTAGACTCAGCAGTAAAAGAGACCGTTCTCAGCGTGAGTCGGCCTTTTTATATCCCCGATTTTGTCAAAAAAACTGGGCTGTTTTTTTAAACGCTCAACGCCACATCCAAATTAACACTCAAGCAGAGACAAAAATAGAGTGACCAAACCATAGACCATAGAGAAAACACAGGGCAATAACGCTTGCCCTGAGCGTCAAAATTTTAAGTGATATATTATCCTTTCCTTTATATGATTTTCCCTTTAATTAAACATTATTTAATTAAAGGAAAAATCTTTAGTACCTCCAGATCAAATCATAAGAAACCACTTCAATCCGGCTGAAATACGCTTTCAACGTCCTAACATAAGTAGCGGACAACAAAAGATATTCAGAGTAAGAGAACAGGCTCTGTTATTTGCGTCTTTGGCAGCTGTCAAAAACCAATACTTAATGCAGGTAATTAGATGTGTTTATTTAGCTAAACTAATTTTATTTGCCCAGCAGTAGGACGTTTATAGTAAGATCATTTGATTTGATATTATATTATTGAATGAAACAACCACGTAAGTACTCCTACCAATCATTGTATGTTTTAAGCCTGTCTTATCTTTGCACAGCATTTAGGATTTAGAATTTGTGTTTAGACAGAAGTGTTACATATCCCTCCTTTTAGAGTAGGATTTTGCCTAGAAAAAAATCCAATTATGTAAGAAAAACAATCCTCAAGATTAATAATACAGAAGACCAAATTCATCTGCATACATCGTCGTATATACCCTTATTTCCATTCATTAGTCTCCACATTCTTCATAATGCAGTCATAAATTAACATAATGACTACAACTTACATCCCAGTAGCCTATCTTTAATTAAACACCCAATATGACTGTAAGAGTGTTAAATAACTTTGAAGAAATAACTATCACCCAAGACATTAACAACTGTAACTAAAGATAAAAACAATCCCAAGAATTGACGGAACCCCTGCCACTCACAAGACAGTAAGAGTCAAGTTACAAAAAATTAGACAATAAGATTCAATAATAGTAATTGAAACGGTTACAGTTGAAAAACGATACCTAAATATCAAAAAAAAAATTAATATATTTTTTTTTGTGCTCTTTTATTTTGTATAGGTATTCTTTTTATATTCTTTTTTTTTGTTTTCCTTTCTTTTTTTTATATCTGGGATTCAACTTGGGATAGAATCAACAACGTAGACCCGAAAAGGGTGTGCAATTGCACACATTTCGCCGGCCAACAAAACAATATTCGCCCGAAGACCTAAAAAAGTGCATTTCCCCTTTTATTTATTTTTTCTTTATTTAGTAAGTATTTCTATTTAGTTAGAATAATGTATTTAAAAAAAACTAAAAATGTATTTAAGTAGTTATAAGATAACCATCGGCTGATAAGTACTTTAAGTTTTTAGACATTGCACCGGTTAATTTTAGTTATGTTTTTTCAGTATATTTGTTTAGCTTATGTTTACGCTGCTGTGCATCGTGTATAAGTTATAGTTTCTTTAAAGTAAAACTTTTTTCAGTATAAACTTGTAGTAAACTTTATAGTAAAACTTTTTTCAGTATAAACTTGTTTTATTTTCATAATAAGTTTTAATAAAAAAGTGTAAATAGCTTGTAGCTATAGATTTATTTTATTTAATAAGACTTTTCCAGCGAAAAACTTTAAAAATAAGAACTTATTAATTATATTTTTATTTTAAAATCCTTGATATGCCAAGAACCAAGATTATTACTATGCATGTCGACGAGTTCATACACTAAGGGTGACAATTTAGCTTTAATGCGACACTTAATATATTTAGGAGCAAGTTTCTTTGAGAAGTATTTGTCTTTGTCACTTTGGTAATAAGTTTTACGCCAGACAATATCACCCACATTGAAGTCGTGATTTTTACAACAAAGATTGTACGGACCACAATTCCTAGCATGCGACTTTATTAACGAACTTTGCACCTGATCGAAATTTTTTCTAAGTTTACCAGTATTTTTTGCATATTCATCCCTAGGCGTAAACACTATATTATCCGTCAAGTCCACATCTGTATAGTGGGAACCACAAACTACCAATTCCCGTCCGAAAACCAAAAAGGATTGGGTGAACCCCTAGCTTTACTAACGGCAGTATTTAGAGCGAATTGAATTTTTGGAATGTTTAAGTTCCAACATCTATGATCTTCCTCAATGAACGTGGAAACTACTGTCATAATGGTTTTTTGTTGTATCGCTCAACGGTGTTTACATGTGGAGTATATTTGAGAGTAAAGCGCACGTTAGGTATTTTATATTGAGCAAACATGTGCTGTAATTTTTGACTAATGAACTGTTTACCATTGTCCATGAGAATGGTACTGGGAATACCATGAACCAAAAAAACTTTTTCTTGAATAATGTTGGTTATTACTTCTGCAGTCGCTCGGCGAATAGGGAATATAAGCAAATACTTCGAAAAGCAACACGTCACGACCAAAATCATAGTATTCTGTTTCCTAGTCGCAGGCAAAGGTCCCGTTAAATCAATAATGAGCATTTGGAAAGGTTTGGAACAATCCTTAGGACGACCCATCAAGCCTAGAGTAGCATGTTGAGCCTGTTTATGTGAATTACATGCGTCACAGTTATTGACAAAATCAGCTACGTCTTTCTGCATGCCCGGCCAAAAATAATTCAACGACAATCTTCTCATAGTCTTAAAAATTCCCAAATGTCCAGACGTTGGACTAGCATGATTTTCCTTTACAATATTCAACCTGGATTCACTAGGAACCACCTCCTTCCATTCAAACTCCCTAGTTAAAAGGTTCATATTTTTCATGTAGCGATAACGTTTGTTGTTAGCTATTTTGTAATTTAGAAATGTAGTGGGGGACGCCTGACAACCATTATAAATATTTATATACCAAGGATCCGACACATTAGGTGCGGCTTGGTTAACGTTGCCTATAGCCGCCACAGGCACAGCACGGGATAAGAAGTCTGGAACGACATTGTCCTTCCCACGCCTATGTTTTATATCGAAATTAAACGCTGAGAGACGCACTCCCCGCCTGGCCAAACGACGAGGGTTATTAATATTAAGGAACCACTTTAAGGATGAGTGATCAGTGTAAACTATAAATTATCTAAGTAACACCTCCAGTGCTCTATTGCCAAAATAACCTCCAACGCTTCGCGTTCTGTAGCGCTATAATTACGCTCTTGGGCTGTCAGCGATTTGCTGAGTTGGCATTGTTTGAGTTTGACGAAAGCAGTATTTGACTCGGTTGTCCAAGCAAAAGGAGCAGCCTTTGTTCCCTGTGACGTTAGCTTATTAAATGGTGCAGCCAATGAACTAAAATTTGGAATAAATCGGCGATACCAAGGGGCAGTCCCCAAAAATCGACGAACCTCCTTCCTATTAGTAGGAGTGGGATAGTTAAGAATGACAATAGTCTTTTCAGGATCAGCCTGAAGTCCATTAGAATCAACTACATAACCCAAATTTTTAATTTTTCTCTAAAAAATTGGCATTTTTCATAGTTGATAGTTAAATTACAAAAGCCATTGCCAAAAATTGGTGCCTTTTATTTTTGAAGCGGCGGTCGATGAATGTTATAAAAACTAAAGTAAATAATTATTCTAAACAAAAAAATGTATGACATCACATAGTGTATCATCAGTCCGAACCGAGTTTTATGACTTTAAGTCAAAAATAATTACATCATATTTTCTACCTTTTCAGATATATAGATTTGTTTTTATACCTTTAGTTTGTATTAAAACTGACATTCGGCGCGCACTTCGCTGGCTCCCTGCGTTGTGATTGGCCCAGGAGCGCTTACCGCGTGACCTGCCGGGCCAATCACAATGAGTTTTCAGGAATTTTTTACCTGCACGATGCGTCGGAGTCGACCCTTGCGATATCTATTGTTTAATTGTCACTCACTATTCTACCTTTGTGGCGTACGTGTGTTTCTTAGTTTTTCTGTGTTTCTGAGAGTGTGATATTACGACCTTGGCTTTCGTAATCTGGACTCTGCTGAAGCATTTACATTGACCCGAGCTTGTGTTAAAGGACTTTTGATTTGCTGTTTTGTGATTGGACTGTGTTGATTGTGATGTTTTAACATGGCTGACTTAGGCACATGTGTATCTTGCCAACGAACACTGAATCGTAGCAATAATCGCCAACGAGAATCGATGCCTTTGACTGGAAACCTAGTGCAAGATCGTCCATATTTGATACCATATCTTCTTGAAGTTAGAAACATAACAGAGGTATGTTATTTATTTAGTTTTTTTAATCTAGGCTGTAAAGTATAGCCCAAAACCTTTGTATCTGTAGATTTTTTGACATGTCTGTTATTATGAATTAAGGTTTTAGACTTATACGCTCTGCTACCCGTGCGACGCCGGGAGCACGTAGCTACTTTGATATAATAATATGTATGTATTGTAATACAAGTTTTCTTTTCTTTTTTTGTCTAGTTTGGTGGTAATGACCGAATCTGCAGACCTTGCGTACAACGTGCTGCTCGTTATAACTCCACTCAGAATATCCCCCAAGATAATATTGTACCTGTGGAACCTGTAATCCAAATGCCAGAACAGCCAGCGCCCAGAGCGCAAAGGGGCTTCGTTTTTGAAGGATTTACACGAGCACCAATAAATACGAGGCAGTGTATATTTGCAATGTGTGATAATCGAAACTTGCATAGAATTGATAGAAGATTAAGGACCACAATTCTTCAAGATAAGAAGTTTTATATACCTTTTGGAGCTCGTGTGTGCGAAGAACATTATACTGACACTGCTTGGCATGACATCGAACAAAGTACTCGTCATGTTTACAACAGATTTTCTTCAAAACAGTTGATGGATATGGTACGACTATTGCATTCACATAGTCCATTTCTGAATTTCGAACGCCTTGCTTCGATCAGCGATAGTGTATTCCAATACTACATTGGCTTTTCTAAAAGTAAATTTCGTGAGATTCTACAATCTACACCTTCCATATCTCGAAACCACACCAGAAAACCAGCAACTGCGTTGGCAACTGTTTTAATGAAACTGCACACTGGGGAATCAAATCAAAGACTTTCAGTGCTTTTAAAAATGTCGCGACCCGTCTTGGAAAGAACCATGTCATCGGTTAGAAAATCCTTGTGTCAAGAATTTGTGCCAAGACATTTGGGGTACGATTACATATCTCGGGGAGAAGTAATATCCAGGTGCCTTGCGATACCAAACGCTTTATTTGGTAACAATCAAGAGAGAGCAATCACAATCCACGATGGAACATACATGTATTTGCAGAGGAGTTCTAATTACTTTTTTCAAAGAAAATCGTACAGCCTGCACAAATGGCGAAACTTATATAAGCCATATCTGATTGTTTGCCCCGATGGCCATATTTTGGATATATATGGACCATATGATGCTACAACATCGGACTCAGTGATTCTGAATAATATAATTGACAGCAGAACGGACCCATTTCACTGGTTTTTTAATCAAAATGACGTTTTGATTTTGGATCGAGGCTTCAGGGACTCAAAAGAGTTATTAGAAACATATGGCTACATCGTGAAAATGCCTGTCACAAAAACAAATAATACTGCACAGCTTTCGACCCAACAAGCAAATGAGTCACGAAAGGTTACAATGTGTCGCTGGGTCGTCGAAACCATCAATGGTCGTTTGAAAAATCAATTTAAACAACTGAGACATACAAATAATAATAGAGCAATGACCCATCTTTTTGACGAAATAAGAATTGCTGGTGCCTTACTCAATGTCTTTGGTCAACCTCTGACAGATCACAGACTGGTCAATGAAATCCTAAATGAAATAGTTCGAAGATCACATTTAGAAAATTATCTCGGCAATTATATAATAGCGAAGAATATGAATGTTTGCCGAGCCCTTTTTAATGCGATTACTGCTGAAAACCCAGGGCTTAACGGTTTCCCAGTATTAACCAAAGATGAACTAATTATATTTGCCCTGGGAACATACCAGCTAAAGCAGGCAAGAAGCTACTATGGCGAGCACATAAAACGCCACGGACAATACGTTATTGAAATATGCAGAGAGATGGGCATTGAAGATATTCAAGAACATCAGATTGAAGCTACTCGACCTGTATTATTAAGAGGGAGGATACAGTCAAGACATAGGCAAGCTCGAACTTACTACGTGTACATTTTATATGAAGGTTATGCAGATGGAGAGATGGCACGAGGAATACAAGCAATAAAGGGCCACTACTGCAGCTGCATAGTAGGAAAAAGATCACTCGGTTCCTGCTCACATGTAATGGCCGTTATTTGGTATTTAGGATGGGGTAGACATCAAAATGATTTGAGACCTCCTGCGCTCTTTTTAGATAATATTATAGTCAGACATGATGTCGAAAATGAAGCTTACGATGAGCCCAGCGATATCGAAGAGTAATGATTCCTACCCATCCCATCATTACGCCGGGCCTCACTCAGTGGACCAGACCCCTGCGGTGGGCAACACCACGCAGCAAAGGTATTTTTAAGAGACCATACATCGCTTTATATCGAGTAGGAAAGGTATAGCTGCAGCCCGTAAAACTGCGATGACTGTTTTTTTTGTTGACTCATCAATGAGTAGATTTTTTCCCTTGATTGTTCTGGTTCTGACATTACATTTATAATATATATAATATGATGTATATAACAATAAATCAATGAGTGTAGTAAATTGTTTTCGTTCGTAACTACTGTCTTTCAATTAATTATACCTAAATGATAATAGAAAATCTATGAACTATTATCAAATAAAATCTATAACTATACATACAGATACTGAAACTATAGATGTAAAGAAAAATATTTTTTTTTAATCGTGAGTTAAGTATGTAACATTACAATAATCATCTAATATAATTATTTTTGTGACAGCTTATCAGAATATATGAGTTAAGAATATAATTAATAAAAATTTTTTTTTAATCTTCAATCTGATATAACTGCGTCCCGACTGAGTTTACAGGTATCATTCTTTAGTGTTTATTGCTTGTTGTATTTTTTTGTACAAACATACAAAATTTGGTTGACCGCCGCCCAAAAAAAAAAAGCACCATTCATCCATACAAACTGGTCATTGCCCTTTCAACTGTTCTAAAACTTTCAAAAGCAGATAAATACGTCTTTCAAAGAAGTCAGAGACTATCACAATATCATCAACGAGCACGTAGACACTATTTTCAAATTCAGGACCATAAAACAATAAATCCACCAATCTTTGCTGGAGCATTTGTCAACCCAAAGGGCATAGACCTTAATTAGAAGGTTCCTCAAGAGGGAACGTAAAATTCAGTTTTACATCTGTCCTCTGGCTTTATTAAGATCTGCCAAAATGATTTAGAGAGGTCAATGCTAGATAAGTACCTAGCATCTCTAAGATTATCTAAGATTTCAGTTATATAGGGCAAGCTATAAGCGTCCTTACGAGTGACGGAGTTCAATTTTCTACTATCCAAACAGAACCTATATTCACCGTTCTTCTTGGGAGTCAGAAGAACGGGGTTAGACCACGGACTCTCACAAAGCTCAACGACATCCTCTTTAATCATTTCATCAAGTTGTTTTGAAAGAATTTGTTGCTTTTGAGGAGACATTCTATAATAGCGTTGCCTAATAGGAGCAGCATCACCCGTGTCGATAGCGTAAGTTACCAACGAAGTACGACCCAAACCGCATTTCTCGTATGATATGTTTTGAAATTGAGATATGATGTTGTCTGTGGTTGCCTTTTGATCAACGCTTAATTGTGTGTAAGAACAAAGCTTCGCTGGATCGTCAATGGTGATATTTGATAGATTGGGTTCGTTAGGAGAGTTCATAACGAGACAATCCAACTTACTGGGAAACAGATTAAAAGATCTCCAGAAGTCCATTCTTAATATTAAGTTGTTCTGTATTTCAGGTAGAACGTAAACTTTAATGATATGGGTCTGGTTATTAAAAGTTAGAGGAACATTAAAAAATGACAAGGCGCAAAGCTTTTGTCCACCAGCTGCAGAAAGTTGTAATGGATCGCAAGAGTTTAATTTATAATTTAAATTTAACAAGTGTTTGTGGGAATTATTCCCTAAAATAGTTATACTGGACCCTGTGTCCAGAAGACCCATAATACTCTTGCTCCCTACTTGGATCGAGACAAAAGGTCGAGACGTGCTAGTGTTATATTTCGGAATTGGAGACTTAGGGTGACTGGAAGAGAGTTTAAGTCCCCAACCCCGACCCTTCAGTTTTTTGAACTAGTAGTAGAGTAGGACCGGTGCAGTCTGGACACTGGAGTACGAACGCCCTTTTTTCGACAATTAAAACACAAAATGTCGCGCGGTTTCCTACACTGGCTGAGTTGGTGTGTATCATTGCGACACCTAGGGCAATACACTTTTCTAGGCTCAATAGCTGCAACGAAGGATCTATTAGGAGCACTGCTAAACTTTACAAAGCCGTCTCTGCTTACTGGCGAAGCAGAAGCACTATTCCTCCGATAAGAGAAATCAGGATCGAGAGTCTGAGCACTAGGACCTGGAGGTTCACGAAAATTATTGAATTGGCATTGCACCCTCTCATAATATTGGCAAGCCATCTGAAGTGAATTAATTTTTAAAATAGGCGAAGCCGTGACCAAAGCATTGGCATAGCACGGTCTTACATTGTGTGACAAAATTTCTAGCTTATCCTCCTCCGACAAGGACCTCGACGAGCGTGCAAACATACCCTCCATTATCGCTAGATAGATGGTTATGGATTCGCCCCCACCTTGTGTACGGGAACGAATAACAGCTAAAAATCTATCATCAAAATCATGCGGACTGAACTATGATTTTAATAATGTCACCAATTCAGACTAACTGGTGATGTTAGGTCTCACACACCTAAACCAATGCAGAGCATCGTCAACAAAAATTTCGTAACCGAATGACAATATCCTATAGTGAGAAATGCTAGACACGATATATTCGTGTCAAACCTTTGTATGAAAGATAGCACACATGTTTTACCGTTAAATCTCATTTCATTAAAATCAGCCGAGGCGTTACGTTCAATATTTAAATTTATTATCGATTTTTCTAACTCGATCAAGCCTTGGGACGATGTTGGCTGTTTATCAGTTTCAGGTTTAAGCGACAATAAAATTTTATATTGGGAGTCGAAATTATTTTTAGCTTCCAACAAAGTCGTCATCGTCGTCGACTACGACCCTATTAAGGCGGTGATAAAAATGGTTCAACAATACTTCCTTTCTACAAAACAAGTTTTTATCAAAGTTAGATTTGAGAGTTTTTAAATTTTTTAAAGATTTATTCAGAGCAAGATCAATACTCTCGATATCCTTAATCGGATCCAAATAGGATACTAAAATATCTTCGGAGGGAAGCTCACCCGGAATAGCTCCGCGTAAGGCAACTTCGTATTCGAGCTCGGCTTTTTGAAGCGATAAAAAATTTATAGTGTATTCTGCCATGGTCCAATCGAGGATTCTAAACCTGGGTGAGCTGTCTAGAGATGGGTCAATAGTAACCAGCAAAAATAAAATAAAAGAAACACAATATAATTTAAGTGGGCGTTCGAAAAACAAAATTACCGAGTTAAAATTTTAAAAATTTGAAGATTTTACAAAATAATGATGTTGAGAGATGAATAAAATACTATAAACTTCTGCGTGATGAGATTTAAGGAACACACAGTGCAAAATCACAAAATAAAAACCAAAATTCACTGACACCCACTTATCACTGTAAAAAAATATTAGTTAATTGTTAAAGAACGACACAGAGCGAGCAATCCTGAGCAAGTTGGGCGCCACTGAAGCGATTTAGAGGGCTAAACCTCCTACAATTAGTATGTAGTGGTTTAGTCCCTGCCTCAGGATAGGAATGAAAACAGCGAATAGGTTGTTACGTTGTAAATTCAGGGCCCTGTCTGCCTTTACTAATCTACAAAGCGGTTCGCAATAATTGAATAATGCTTACCTGAAATAATTGTTTTTGAATGATCGGGTTTCCAAAAATAGTATTCATTGGGGCTTGTTAGACTATAATCCATTTTTTCTTCACATTTAAGACATGGAGCCTTGGCGGACACATTACAAGACACACTTTTCTTGCATTTTCAATTAATACACCTTTCTAAATCAGTTTTAGTAAGATTTAAACTTAAATCTAAAGAGATATACGTAATTCCGTGTTTACGTTTTGTATTTGACATAACACCATAGACAAAATGACAGCCACCGTAGCGACGCCTAGCGGTAGCGGGGCGAAGTGGCTGTCAGCTTCTAGTTTCATATAAAAGATTCAATTTTAAAAATAGCCGAAACAGTTCCAATAATAAATTACATAATAAATTAATATGTATAAAAATTACTTTAAGTAATTAAATTTAATTCAAGCAAATTCGGAAATAGAACTATTTTTTCTATAAGGACTTTTATCTAGAACATTCGAAGGGGAGAAATATTTTTTATATGGATATTGTCTCTGCCCGTAGGGGTTACCAGAGAGGTAACTAATACTCCCTAATATTAAGATAGGGTAATTAGTGAGTTAAATATCACAAAAATTAATTTTAAATTAAAGAAAAACGCATTTCACATTGCTAAACGTTAATTTTTTTTCTAGGTCTTGTGTTGTAATTGTTGGCAGATTCTGTTAGCAGAGGGCGAGTTGTTACAGACGTCATATTTGACGTTTTGATAGTTTGAAGGAAAAATTCTCAAAGAACTGCGTTGTTATTTATTACCCCACTTTGAAAGTAGGAATCATAAGCTGGCCTTCGATTTATAAGACTTCCGGCGAAAGGAAAGCTGCCGAGTTGCGACGCCGAAATGATTTCATTCTCTGGCGTGAGTGGTGTGGTGATGTGTTGAGAGTCATTTTAAACAGGTACGTGTTGCTTGTGAATTGATATTAGGGAAGTAACAGGTTTGTTGTTGTGAAGCGTGTTGTAATCTACAAAAATTTAATTAATTACAGGGATCCGTGCCACAACCGACCGGTCGTGACGCCGCTGGCAGCCACGCGTAAATATAGGATATCGCAGCACGTAAGTATCACAATGTCATTGTTCCTAAATGTTTTGCTTGAGCGCTGCTAACCAATTGACTTTCCTCTAGGAATGCAGACACTAGATTTTTCATGGTGTCCGAATCATGCGTTGTCGCCAGGCGACGCAGGGCTCTTAGCCATGTGGCGGACGTGTCAGACCTCATTGCAAAATGGATATTGCATCATCCAACAATAGTCTAGCATTGCTTAGTTTTGTTTAGTGGAATATCGTAGCCGTGTTGTGCCTTGTGTACTAGTTAAATGTGAAACAACACTAAAATTAAAACATGGTGTTAAATAGTATTGATATGTTAGTTTATAGTTGTACAACAGCGCTGGGAAGCTTTTGATAACCCTTAGCGCTGCGAGTCCCTGATTATGATAGGTTGCAGCCCCAGATACACAGATAGCAGACTGCGCCCAGACCCCAATTTATGTAACAGATCTGAACTAGGCGTGTAGTGTTATAAAGAGGCCCCGTGTTGATAATTTCAGATGCTTTGAGAGGCCCGTCTCGCCGCCAGAATTTAGAGCTGGGCCCTAAAGCCTGGACGCGAGACCTGCTTCGTCGGGATACAAGCGGCCACCTGCTGCCAGTCGAGCTGTCGCCGCCTAGCGGATGAGCAGGCGTTGACGGTTTTTTTTTACCCAGTACTCTGGGATAATTGTTTTTTAAACTGGAACATTTTTTGAATTAAGGTTTCGACACCTTAAGCAACCACCTTAACAACACCAAGCGTTGGTGAAGTTGTGAAACATTTGAGGATCTGCGAGTTCGACCTGTGTGAAGTTGAACAGTGACGTCGTCTGCAGGTTCGGGTCTACTTTTAGATCCTGGCGCCCTTTAATATTAATTTTATATCGGTGTAACCCCGCGGTTCTCTAGTTTGTTGGCTTTAGACGTTTGATGGTTTTGAAACGGTTAAATTGATTAAACATTTAATTTAATATTTTATAGACGGAGTAATTAAATTTTTAATTTCAACATCATACTCCGGACGGTACTGGGTTTATCCCAACCCCCCACGACCATAGCTCGTACCACTGAAATATTAGCTGGCTGGTTAGGTAGTAGTAGGAACCGTATTATAAAATTTATTTGAAATTAAAATTATCACCGACCCGCTTGGTCACTTTTGACTCTTAGGATTTTATTGTGTTTTAGGGGGTGATATAGCTTGGTAATAAGGTTTAGATTACTTTTAACAGTAAACTATAGTTAGCAAAATTATTAGAAAGTTTGTTGGACTTTCATTTGAGATTGACCCTAGGGTCAATTTCGACTGATAGTTTTTTTTGGTTATTTCGGATTAATAAATAAAAATGAGTAACGTAAATGATTAGTACCTAACATATTATTAGGAAAAATTGTGACTAACCCTAACATAACTATAGTGAAATAAAATTTATAATTTTATTTTATTGTTGTTGAACAAAATTTTAGGGTGTGTGTTCTTTTACAATATACTGCCTAGCTGTTGAACATTTGATGGTTTTATTTTATAACAACCCACTGAAGCTTGCGTTTGGGATTTTCTTCCTTTTCCCCAAAAGGGACGAAATCTCTAATGTAACAAGGTAAACAAAGTTTATTCCTATTCTTTTTGCAAATAATTTACAAAACTCAGGGAGGGTACACGGATCGCTCACTCTGCCCGCTTGAGTAGGACTTAAACTGGTGGACTTAGCTTTAGGCTAATCTTCCTCGTAGACTGCTACTACCCGGAACCTGGAGCTGGCTGGGCCTGTGCGCTACCTACGTGCTGCCTGCCCGCCTGCTAGAGCCTGTGCGTGACCAGCTGCCTGGCGTACACGACTCCGCTTTCGTCCCTGCGCGCAGACTGACCACGCTAGCTCCAGGTTTCGGGTAGTTGCACTTATTGACGGTAGGCAAATAACTTCTAACAATGAGACAACCAACACCTCAGTCTCCCTGTGACCACGGAGCCTGTAAAGGGTTCGAAACATCAGGATAATATAAAAAACTATGTAAATAGTAAATTAAACGCGAGTTAATCCTTAAAAAAAGTGTTTCATTTCAATGTGTAGTGCTCGCTTAAACCTAAGAAAACAATATTATGTGATCAAGTACGGACTGGAAATAGCTAACAAAGTGCGTCGGTTGGAAGATCTAAAGACTAAGCGCGCAAGAAAAGTTACATTCCTAAATTTCTTGAAGAGATGCCGTGAAATCTGCACTAAAGTCGGAGTCTCCGGCTAATTTAAATAATGTTATTGAGATTTTCGATCATTAATATCGTGCCATTAATGTTTTAAATATCGAGCACTTGTCTAGCTATGTATTGTGTCTAGACTAAAGGACTAGACTCCAATACAAGAAAAACGTTCGAACATAGTCTTGATCAAAAAACTATACCTACCTACGAGCAATTAATGTCACACGTGTATAATCAGATAAAGATTTTAGAACATTCGCAAGCCTACTCTCCGTCACTTTCGCAGATTAAAAATCATAATATACCTCATAGTCATAACAAAAGGTCGAGTGAAAATTACAACAGAAAGGCGCTTTCTTCACAAACGCAATAAAAAAATAATAATTTCACTTGTTTACATTGTGGTCAAAATCATATGATTTTCGTTGTATGCAATTCCGTGAGTTGTCTCCAGCACAACGAGTCAGCCGTGGTCTTCATTTTAAGTTGTGTCACAATTGTCTCAAACAAAATCACTCATCTACCTGATTGCCGAAGAGAATTCAAGTGCTTTACTTGTAATCGGCGTCATCATGCATTATTGCACCTAGACTCGGAAAGCAAAACTGCTACGCAAGCCGTGCCCGCGCACAATAGCAGCGATGAGCCGATGACTATATAGTCTAAGATCCGAGTATAGAACGACCTTTACCGGGAAGGTTAATGGATGAAAAGTATTTTATATCAAATTTAATATGTTAAATAATATATCGCGAGTGGGTTGGCTGAAAAATTTCAGTCCAGAACCATTAATGATTAATTTAATTTTTTTTTTTTTTTTTTTTTACATTCCATTGGTTTGGTGTTTGTGTGTTTGTAATGAGCTTATCTTTATATTAACATAAATTTTATTTATTTAACCGGACGGTTGCAAATTACTAACATTGACTTGCCTGTTTACACCTGACTACCCAATGTTATCACAGGAAAAAAATAGCCAACCTAACGTTTACATATTCTATAGGCTTCATACTATCGATTGGTACCTATGTAATTTATCTATTATCGAAACAAGTGCAATATTTAAAAAAATATATTTTTAAATATTTAATTAATCATAAATACTGGACTGAAATTTTTCAGCCAACCAACTCGCGATATCTATTTGAGTTTTAATAATCTTTTTGAGCAAGAGGAGTGAAAAATACACTCCTCTTGCTCAAAAAGACTGTCATTGTAGCGTTCTAGAGCGGGGATAAAATAGCTTTTCTCGCCCTAGGGGAATTTTTTTTTTTTTAATTTTTGTCTGTCACATGACAATGAGCAAAAACGAAAAAGTATTTAGTCTTATGTAGCATAATCATGAATAAAGACTCGACTTATTACTGTTTACTTAGATCAACAACTTTTTTGAGATAGTTATATATATTATTAAAGTTTATGGAAAAATTAGTAATCATTTGAATCTATGGACAACACAGATCACGCTTCAGCAAGAATCAACTGCACAGTCTGTACATGTGTTTAGGTGGTGAGCCTTTAGCCCGTTAGTCGCTTTTACGACACCCAAGGGAAGAGAGGGGTTGGTAGTATTATTTTGATGAGTCCATCGCTGCTCTATGCTGTTGTATGCATGTACAGCCTTTAGTCCATTAGTCGCCTTTTACGAGGCCCAAGGGAAGGGAGGGGTTGGTAGTAATATTTTGATGAGCCCATCGCCGCTCTATGCTGTTGGATGTATGTGCAGTCTTTAGTCCATTAGTCGCCTTTTACGACACCGAAGAGAAGAGAGGGGTTGGTAGTATTATTTTGATGAGCCCATCGTCGCTTTATGATGTTGGATATATGTGCAGTCTTTAGTCCATTAGTCCCCTTTTACGACATCAAAGAAAAGTTAAGGGTTGGTAATATTACTTTAATGAGCCCATCGTTGCTCTATGCTGTTAGATGTATGTGCAGTCTTTAGTCTGTTAGTCGCCTTTTGCGACACCGAAGGGAAGAGAGGGGTTGGTAGTATTATTTTGATGAGCCCATCGCCGCTCTATGCTGTTGGATGTATGTGCAGTCTTTAGTCCGTTAGTCGCCTTTTACGACACCCAAGGGAAGAAAGGGGTTGATAGTAATATTGTGATAAGCCCATCGCCGCTCTTAGCTGTTGGATGTATGTGCAGTCATTAGTCCTTTAGTCGCCTTTTACGACACCGAAGGGAAGAGAGGGGTTGGTAGTATTATTTTGATGAGCCCATCGCCGCTCTATGCTTTAGGATGTATGTGCAGTCATTAGTCCGTAAGTCGCTTTTTACGACACCCAAGGGAAGAGATGGAAAGACTGCACATACTATCCAACAGCATAGAGCGGCGATGGGCTCATCAATATAATACCACCAACCCCTCTCTTCCCTTGAGTATCGTAAAAGTAACTAATGGGTTAATTTTTAATAAAATAAATGAATTTATATTGTATTGGATTGTTTTATTTTCTCGCACTCGTAGTGAAAAGCAGAGTGTAACACACGGCGCTAAAACCCATTATAACTCGGTTTCTATTTACTCCCTCGCTAAAGCTCGGGAGTAAAACTACCTTGTATATAATGGGCCATTTTAGCCCCTTGTATAACAATCTACTATTTTAACACATTAAAGGACAATGCCCGTCTGTGTCCCAGTAAGAGAAAGAGTGCCCAAAAATAGTATAATATCAGAAAATCTTAAATAATTATAATTTAAATTATGGTATTATTTTGAAGTCCGATAAAGCACCAGATTAAAAATAATAATAATAAGACTGGATTTATATTATTAAAGATATTAACACTAATACGTCATTCAATATTTCATTCATTCATTGTATTAGTGTAGTTCGGGAAGAATTCGATTAATAATCGATTACACTTACTTTTATTTGAGAAGCTAGAAGGAATTAAAGGAAGTATTTACCTAAAATATACAGACGGACATATGGACATATTTATCAATCTCCCTTTTGTAAAATATTGAAAATGATTGTTGCTTCTATAATTAAATCTACAAAATATAATCGACAGCCACTTGTGTGGTAAAAACTTCTATGGCAGTCTTAATCGATTATTGGTTGTCTATCGTATCGTAATACACTTTCGCGTTGTGTAAAAGCAACATACATTTAGAAGCATAATACGCACAGCTCTTGACGTTTGTCATACTTTGACTTTCAGACTCTGAAATGCACTCAATTTTCTTTTTGTTATAGGGAATGCGTACACCAGCAGTACGCCTGTGTATAGGTACTGATGATCATGATGATGACTTTTATATGTATTTACTATTATTTGTATTTACTTTTATATACTTTTATAAAGATTATAAATTTGTAAACAACCATGCTTAGATTGCAATTATTCGTAGCTATCGTAAAGAAACCAATTAATTCAAGTGCCTAGTTAATAATTAATAGCAATGATATCTGCAAATGCAAATTGTAAAATGAAATAAAAAAATAATAGGCACTAATAACTTATCGCCAATAACTTTTCAACCGGGGCTTTACATGACATTAAATCTAGATATCATAAAATTACCACTAAAAAGCTATTGTATGACATAGTCCTGCATTCTGGGCGTTTCTGGGGCTGAGCTCCATGCTAATTTGGGCATTGTCCTTTGATATAAAATACTTTTCATCCATTAACCGCTCGGTAAAGGTCGTTGTATACTCGGATCCTCTACTAAAAGGTACGCTCACAGCTCATGCTAACACTTCATACTCGCCCCGCATAAACAACGTAAGGAGCTATAATGGTACTGCTAGGTACGGCTATAGTTAATGTTATAGATTCGTTCGGTAACCTACAAGCTTGCCGCGTTCTTATCGATTCAGGTGCTCAATCAAACTTCATCACTTTAAATTTTCTAGAGCGGCTAGGGTTGCCTCGTAAAAGGTGCCCTTTTGATATTTTGGGTTTAGGAGGTAATAGTGTCAAAAACTTTGGCATGACATCATGCACTATTAAATTTAGGCATTACGATAATCGGACGTTAAAAATTGACGTCGTTATCTTGCAAAAAATTACTTCCGACTTACCTACTGTGGAAATTTCTGAAGAGGTTTCCATGCAGTATAAAAACGTTTTGTTAGCTGATCCCCTCTTCTATAAAAAATCGCCTGTGGATATTATTCTTGCAGGTGACGTTTTTTCTTGATATTTATGACGGGAATAAAATAATTGTTAGTCCCACACTACCCACTGCTCTCAGCAGTATTTTCGGGTTTAGTTCAGTTCAGTTCAGTAAATTCATCATCTTGAAACCAGTTAAAAATACGAAGGCTTAACAATAAGAGTTTTTAAGGAATATTTTAGCACTTTTGCTTGCCCTGTTCGATTAATAACGGACAGATATTCTTCTTTTACTGGTAAGAAATTTGAAAAGTTCTTAAAGGATGTAGGAGTAAGACATGTGATGAATGCAGTTGCCACCCCACGGGCAAATGGGCAAGTGGAGAGGTACAACCGTACTATCTTAGATTCGTTAACAGCGATGAATTATGGACGATTGGGATAAAAAGGTATTAGATGTTCAGTGGGGATTAAATAATTCTACTAACAAGGGCATAGGACGTACACCTGCAGAGGTATTATTTGGATTAAGTTTAACAAGTATGGCTGAAGGGAGAATACGATCGATAATAGAGTGTGAGGAAAAACTTGAGGTAAAGGATTTGAACGAAATAATGGCGGAAGTAGATGAACATATAATAAAAACGCAACAAGATCAAAAGGAAAAATTCGACAAATCTAGATGCGAACCACGCAAATTTAAGGTCGGCGACTTAGTGAAAGTAAAAAGATCTATTTTATGCCCGGGTAAGAGTAAGAAATTTATACCTAAGTGTTTGGGACCATACAAGATTGTTGAAGTGATGAGTAATGACAGTTATGCTGGAAGATACTCCTATTACTAGGCAAAAAGATAAAGCAGTGTATAAGGGTGTTCACCCGGTCGAAAAGATTCACCCTTGGCTAAACTTCAAAAGATAATATGAAAGTGACGAAAGTACGAATGAAAGAGACTACGATGACGAAAGTACGATAAAAGAGAGCGATGATGATATAAGCCCAAAAAGAACACTATTAAATTAGGTAAGAATGACGAGAATAACTAAACTAAGATGTAACCATTGGTAATTTAATTTATGTAGAACAATGGTAATTTTCCATAGAAAGCTTATTCAATTATTATAAGTATATGACATATAAAATTATAAGGAATTAATTTGTTTAACTTTTAGTTAGTATGGTAGTAAAGTGAGGAATTTTTACTAAATACATAAGATTGGAAAATTGAAAAGTTGATTTGTTTACACTTTAAACCAATTTTGAAAGATGTTAATACGAGTATTACATTTAATTTTAAATAAAATAATAATGGATAAAGTTTTTTTGTTGTTGTTAGTATGGTAGTAAAGTGAGAAATTTCTTGTATACACTATATTAGAAAATTGGAAGGTTGATTTGTTTACACTTCAAACCAATTTGGAAAGACACTAGTATTGCAGTTTATTTTAAATTAAATTATAATGGATTTTGTTTATTTTTTTGTTAGTATGATAGTGAAGCGAGGAATTTCTAGTATAAAGTAAATACACTAGATTGGGAAATTGGAAGGATGATTTGTTTACACCCTAATTTGAATCAATAATTTGAAGGTTATTTATTTTGTATTTTATTTCAAAACGATTTTATAATCATTTGGATAAATTAGTTCATTTAGAGTTGTTTTTTAAGATATAAATAAATAAAAAATAAATATTTATAATGCATTTTGTAAACTCTTTTTATTTTTTTAATTACATTTCTTATTATGACAAATAATAGAGTAAAATTTTTGTAAAATAAGTATTTAAAATTAAAAAAAATATTTTTTTGTTCCTGTAATAGTAAAAAATTAAATTCTCGTTGAGATTGTTCATAAACATTAATATCACGAGGTCGTGACTGATAGTCAGGATGGACGAATTTGTAAGAGTTATAGATTCTTTTAATATTTTTGTATAAATGACGCGGAAGTTTACATTTGTGTGTGTTTTTGACATGAAATTTTTCGTAATTAAGTAGGTGCAAGTTGTAATAAAATAAACTTGGTAATTTTGGTTAGACTTTATTAATTAATTTTATTTGAGTAAGATAATAGGTATCTTCTGTGATTAAACTTATAAAGGAATAGAATTGACTTGGAATCGTACATTCGCATGGCGTTGGCGCCATTTTATGGATTGTCAAAAAATTAGTGGGGAAACTGAACTCTGCGAGTGAGCGAAGCCAAGCCAACGAGTCATTCGCTGTTGAACCTTCGACTTGTGAAGTAGTGCAAACCATTCCATGTTCGTGAGCAGATATAAAATCTTAATAATTTATATATCTTGAAAGTGTTAAAGTATAATAATTTAAAACATTATAAACGTGTTATAAACCTTCAACGTGGTTTTACTCCAAACCTCCGGCTCTTCCTAAATTTGGTCGTACAGACTAATGTTTACATGAAGTTTAAGGTCACCGAATGAAAAGCACTAAGTATGGAACATTTCGCAGTTCTGAGAGAATAGTTTCCAAGATAAGAGTTTCATCAAAATACGATAGGCTATGAAAGCTTGGATCTCTGAAAACTTACTATGTTGAATCTGTGAATTCGTCAGTTAGCTTAGTCTAATTTGTACGTGTACGGCGGTACAGTCATCTGCAGAGTGAACGGACGCCCTTACCATACATTTTATATAATGCTAGGGGGATCCGTTCCCTTTGCATTGACTGTACTTGGCTTAGGTTCCTTATTTTCAGATTTAATTATTTTTTTAAATATCACTGAAGAAGTATCACGACAACTTGGCCTGTTTTTTACTTTTATATTTTTGGTCAATAACTTTCCAAAGCAGCTCATTCCTGTATGGTTGACTATATGAACGAGAGAATCGCTAAAGAAGATGTGATCTTGGCTGACACACTGTCATGTGACTATGCGGCCCGCCGCACAACCCCCGACGACGCACGCACGCACGCTTGGACTCGTCGTGATAGTGCTCCTCGCTCCAGATTATTGGACACAGCACAGTCGTTTGAAGTTGTATTTTGATGAACTTTATATTTGTGGATAGATTATAAAATTTTGCACGATTTAAAATACAATATTATTCAGAAAAAGTTACTCGTTTTCGAGAAAAAAGAAGAAACAGTTCATAGTACTGCCGTCATAAATTAAAAAGGCACATCTAATATTTTGCAAATCGGAATAAAAACGAGCTTTAAAAAATTATTGGTTTTCTGCTAATAAATTTGATAGTATCGTGTTTGTCGGAAATGCATAAATGAAAATAGTAGCATCAATATGAGTTTTACAAGATTATTTATTTACAAGTTTTTATTTTAGTGACATTTATTAAATAATCTACATTTTCCTTTTCAACGTAACTGAAAAAATTGAGTAATAGCATTTATATTACATATAAAAGGCATAATTAACCAAATGCGACTTTTCATTCTAACATTTAGTGAAAAGAAAAATAAATATTACAATACAAAGGCACATTTATACAATGGTGCCTTTTCATTCTAGCTCAAACAAGTTATAGTTGCTACATATTATACTACTATACAACTGAAAAATATAAAACTTTTATTTAAAACAGGACAAAAAATGTTGTATCTTTATAATTAGTTAATGTAACTATCACATTATAAAGGAACTTGTTACAAACACAATACACCAAAGTACGTCAAGACGAATCATACGAGCCCAAACTCGATGGGCTTGAGTCGTATAATTACCGAGGTCCTATGGCCATCTTCCAGCTCCATCATCAGAGCCTGGTTACAATCTAGCACCAAAGTACTCGTCAAGACGGATCGAACGAGTCCAAACTCGATGGGGTTGTGTCGTTTAACTACCGAGTTTCTATGGCCACCTTCCAGTTCCATTATCAGATCAGCTCCATGTCATAATAATTTTGTATTGTCATCCGATTTACACATGCATGCAAAATTTCAGCTCAATCGCTAACCGGGAAGTGGATCAAATTTTACTTGCAAGATTTGATTACAGACTAAATCGGGACAGGTGAAACTAAATACCTATTTGTCTTGAGCGGGGATCGAACCCGCAGCCCTTAGGTAGTAGGCAGGTATACCACTGCACCAGACAGGTCGCCAAAGCACAATTTCAATTAATGAACCACACATAATTAAGTAGGTTGAAAGTCTCTCATATGCCTATGTATGGGGCCACAAAGTTAAGATCACGCGTGCTCATAACAAAATACTAAAACAGTGGAAAGGTAACTTTTTAAGGACTAACATTAAATCGTAGAAATTAGTACATTTATAACGGAATTTCTACGAAATACTAATGATACGTAAGCTTGTTAGTACGTAGATCAAAATAAAGGAGGTAAGCACAATGAAGTATTTTCATAGTAAATCGCAACTAAATCATCAAATATTTCAAAGATTACAAGTCAGCAAAATACCTATAAAATAATTGAATCACAAAATTTACATTAGACGAGTAACAACAACGTGGTCTCACCGTTCCGGTCACGTAAGGTAAGGCACAACTGACGCGATTTGCTTCTGTTACATCCCTATGATGTTAGTATATATGCTTACAGCCCTAACTTACTGCTGCATCAGCATATTGCTATCCAGCCAGACGCGCCCGCTTCTCGAGCGCGCCAGTCTTATTCCAACCTCCGCGACGGCTGCCGATTTCATTCAAATCATTTTAATATTAGTTTTATTTCTATTTCCTTTTTTTTAAAACCCTAATCGCGAGACTCGTTCTAACATTTGGTGGCAATAGGTAGGTAGGTGGTGATAAAGGGATCCAAAAAATAGGATCCTCGGTCCGTCTCAGTTCCAAAGTTTCAAAAAAGTTTTACAAAAGTGAAATTACTATATCTATATAAATATATATTGTTAGCAGAAGACAGTTGCTAGGCCAGTGGTGGGGGAAGCAGCCTTTATAAGCGGGAGCAAGCTCAGTTTCCCTCTTTTTTTGCCATCGAACTCGCTACCTGTGCGGAAGCTCTGCCCTTTTGAGTAGTCAACAAACCTGTCCTTAACTCTGATATTTAGATCTAGTAATTTCCTTTGTTTTAAATTGTGTCTTATTTTTTAATTTCTGTTTCTGTAGTTTTTGGTTGATTTTTAAATTTAAAATTAAGAATAAAGTTTTGTCGGTATAATCGTTTTTTTTTTAATTATCTCCACTTCTGGTCTCTAATATCAGAAGTGGGATAAGTAAAACTCGCGCGTCCGTGCCGTTTTGCGTCCTGAAATAAGGTGGTTTGACTTTTCAAACAAGTAATCGAGTCTAAACGGTGGTCATTAAGTGCTTACGTAAGTAAAAGGTGATAAGGTAGCGTGGTAAAGTAAAACAACGTTTTCTGGTGAGTACGTTCCATTTTGTTTTTCTCTTGTTTTGCTAAAGGTGAACAATAAAGGCTTGTTTGTTAAAATCACATTCGAACCTTTTGTGCATACGTAAAAACTATTTTCTTTTAGATTTTAATCAATTCAAGTTTTATTTTTTTTGTTTTAAGAAGTACCCGCAATAAAATTATTTTATCTTTTTGCTGATTCTATTTGAAAGACAGGTAATTTAAGTGCAGTTATTTGAAAACATGCCTAATAATAAGCGAAAGAGTAGAAGCCGTTCTAGAAATCGTAGTCCACGTTCTAGCCAACGTGAATCACGTCGCAGGCGACGCAGTCCTTCTAGTCATGTACTAACCGAAACAATGCAACAAATTTTAAATAGATTGGTGTCACTGGAGGAACAACAACATCTGCCGCAACAAAGGGAGCCGAGCATGGGTGTCCCAACGGCAGCAACGATGGCCGAGCCTACGACGCCGCCACTGCGCTCGAGTGTGGTTGATGCTGCGATGACGCTTCAGGGGCATGCAGAGCGACTAGCATCGGCGGTTCCATCATCACCAGAGCACTCTGCGGGCGCCGCGGTGGACCACTTCAGTTCGACCGACCGCATTGTTGATGCGATACGATCCATAAATATGCCGGTGAGATCCAACCAATCATATTATATTTCTAACTTTGATCCAAGCATCAATGATATTGAAACTTGGTGTGAGGAAGTAGACCGTGCTAGGATCGCTAATCGTTTTAGCGACAATGAGTGTTTGTCTCGTATTGGTAACTGCCTACAAGGCGATGCCAAGGGGTGGCTTAATGAATGGGCATCAAATGATCGTACTTGGAGCAATTTTAAAAAAGAGTTTAAGCCGTTGTGCCCTAGAAAACCAGATGTCGCTAACATGCTTTACGAAGTCATGAGTACTAACTCTGATAAGTTTTTAACATACGCAGACTATGCTCGCCGTTCCCTATTGAGATTACGCATTGTTAGAGGTTTAAGTGACGAGCTTATATCAGCGATTGTAATACGGGGCATTACCGACCCACAAATTCGCGCTTCAGCAACTAATGCCAAGTTAATGCCAAATGAATTAGTCTAATCTAGTCTTAATTTCTCTCTATATATGTGAAACCTAATATTTCGAATTATAATAAAAACTTAAGTGGGTCTCGCCCAGACCATTCATATAAAAACAACCATAACATGCTAAGTGACCGCAAACGATGTTTTGATCTTGGTAAATGTTTTGTGTGTGGCGAACGCGGGCATAAGCAAGTTAATTGTTTTAAAAAGCGTAAGCTAACTCCTAGGAAAAATACCGGTAATTATAGTAATCCAAAAACTCAATCTAATAATAATTCAGTTAAGCCTGAACCATGTAGCTTTTGTAAAAAGCCAGGCCATAAGATCGAAACCTGTTTTGCGAGACTAAAATCGGAATCTCGCAATACAAATAATGTTAACTTTTGTCAGGAATACTTTGATAGTAAACATGACATTATTGCAGCGGTTATACAAGGGATTCCGGTTGATGTACTTATTGATTCTGGCTCAAGCATATCCTTAATTTCCTCATCTTTGTTAAAACATTTCAAGTGTGCATGCAAGCCTTCTTTTAGAATTTTAAGAGGTATCGGTGGTCAGGAAATAGAGTAAACTTACTTTATAACTTTACCAATAGAATTTAGTGAAATCACTCTAGAAATAGACTTGCATGTAGTCCGTCCGGAATTTATGAATACTCCCATTATAATTGGTACCGATGTTTTGAATCGAAAAGGAGTGACGTATTTCCGTACCCGCGATCAGCAGTACCTTACTTACGAATCAAATTTTAAACATAACACATTAGTTGTTACGCAATCCTCTGTTAGGACTGAACTAACCGGTGTAGACTTTCAAAAGTTGCTTGATGTAGTAAACGAATATTCCAGTTTTTTCATTGAGGGAACAGCTACATCTAGTGTTAATACTGGTACAATGTCAATCAAATTAAATAACAAGACTCCCGTTTACTATAGACCATACCGTTTATCATATTCGGAAATTTTGAAAGTTCGTGAGATTGTTAGAGAGCTTATTGAGAAAAAAATCATACGTGAATCAAAGTCAGAATACGCGAGCCCGATGTTGCTGGTGAAGAAGAAAGACGGGTCGGATCGTATGTGCGTCGACTACCGTAAGTTGAATGAGGTCACTGTTAAAGACCGTTTTCCGCTGCCGCTGATTGACGACCATATTGACCGACTTGGGAAGCATAAATTCTTTACCAGCCTTGATATGGCTACAGGGTTTCATCAGATCCTCATGGAGGAGGAGTCCATACCGCTCACGGGGTTCGTCACACCAGAAGGGCATTATGAATATTTGAAGATGCCCTACGGTTTGGCGAACGCCCCGGTAGTTTACCAAAGAATAATTTCAAAAACTCTCCGTCAACATTTAGAGTCTGGTGAAGCCCTAGTTTATGTCGACGACGTCTTAATATTAAGTAATACTATCGATGAAGGTCTAGTTAGATTACGTCATGTACTTAAAACTTTAACAGACGCCGGGTTTTCCATAAATTTAAAAAAATGCTCGTTCCTCTCAACCAAAATAGAATACTTAGGGCGAAGTATCAGCCAAGGTCAGGTACGACCGAGCGAGCAAAAAGTTAAAGCCTTAGTTGAAGCACCTATTCCTAAGAATGTTAAGCAAACTCGCCAATTCTTAGGACTAGCGAGCTACTTTCGTCGTTATATTGCTGGTTTCGCCACTAGGTCTGCTCCCATTACTAAATTAACAAAAAAAGGGGTGCCGTTCGTTTGGGGTAGTGAACAAGAAGAAGCAAGGCAAGACATTATCACCCAACTCACAAGTGAACCGGTGCTAGCAATTTACGACCCGGATTTACCAATTGAAGTCCATACGGACGCTAGTTCTATGGGCTATGGAGCCGTACTTCTTCAGGTTCACGATAAAGGTCATAAACTAGCAGTAGGTTATTTTAGCAAACGAACTCAAGGCGCGGAACCCAGGTATCATGCCTATGAGCTTGAAACCCTGGCAGTCGTGAAAGCCCTGCAAAACTATAGACACTATCTGGTCGGCGTTCATTTCAAAGTCGTGACGGATTGCAACGCACTTAAATCAACACAACAAAAGAAAGATTTGTTGCCGCGCGTGGCCAGATGGTGGATATACTTGCAGGACTTCAATTTTACTCTTGAATACCGCAAGGGTACTTCTATGTCGCATGCCGACTACCTTAGTCGCAACCCTGTTAACGTCTGTGAAGCTCGTAGACAACAAAACTGGGCTCGAGTAGCACAAACTGCAGACGAAGAGACCCAACAGCTTATTCAAAAATTGACCGACGGTCAATTAGATCCTAGTCATTACATTCACAAAAATGACCTTCTGTATTATAAGTACCACCCAGCAGGAGAGGAACCCAGGCTCCTTTGCTTTGTACCAAAAGGGCATAGATTGAGCTTGCTCAGAATATTCCATGATGAGCATGATCACCCCGGACTTGACAAGACTTTAGAACTTATTAGAAAGCATTTCTGGTTTCCATCTCTTAAACTGTTTGTTAAAAAGTACATTGATCATTGCTTAATCTGCATAACACACAAAAGGGTTCCGAGGGCTCCTCATCAGTTAATACATTCCTGGGATAAACCAAGTAACCCCTTTGAGGTTTTACATGCAGACGCATTAGGTCCTTTGCCGCAGTCAAACGGCTATAAATATGTTTTAATTGTCATAGATGCATTTTCAAAGTATTGTCTATTGTACCCTATGTTTAGTCAAGATGCTAGTGAACTTAAACGACTTTTTTACAATGTTATCTCTTTGTTTGGCACTCCAAAGTTAATGGTAGCAGATCGCGGTCGTATGTTTCAGAGTTCAGATTTTTCAAAACTTGTAACAGAGTTGGGCATAGACTTGCATCTCGTCACACCTGAGATGCATCACTCAAACGGGCAGGTCGAACGTTACTGTAGAACTTTGTTAAATATGGTACGCATCGAGTGCAACCACCGACAGAACGAGTGGTCGGAGGTAATGTGGCGATTACAACTAGTACTGAACATGACTAAGCAAAAAACTACTGGCTTATCACCCTTAAACTTGCTTGTGGGTATAGAAGCAGCCACACCTATCATACGCAACCTTGTTCGAGATATTGCTTTGGAAAATGCTCACCCAAATCGCGAAGCATTAAAGGGAATCCATCGTGAGCGGGCCTCCGAGCGCTTAAAAGCGAACCAACGTCAACAAGATAAAACTGTTAACGCTAACCGAAAGCCTGCTCGAACGTTTGAAATTAATTCATTTGTTTTCGTTATAAAACAGGCACAATCAACTGGCAAGCTCGACTCGGGCATGCGCGGACCGTACCGAGTTGTCAAGGTGCTTCCTCACGGTCGCTATGAGCTGCAACTGTTAGCGGGCTCATACGGAAAATCGACCCAAGCCGCGGCTGAATTCATGGTTCCATGGCGTGGGGAGTGGACTCCAGAGACATGTTCTGCCTTCTTCGATGGTGAGTTGATTCGTTTGTATGATACGCTAACGTCGTGCCTATGTCATACAAATGGCTGTGTACCCCACATGTGTATACCGCGCTAGCACTGTATAGCAAAGTACTCATGATACTATGCTAAGGTCGCGCCCATGTCACGTCATGGATTAGTTTGAGGTAGAGATAGCTAACGTTGTGCTTCCTCTCTAGGTTTTGAGTGCGAACTAAGCTAACGTAGTGCCTATGGTTTATTGTTTTGTTGTGAGTAAACTAAGCTAACGTAGTGCCTATGGTTCGTTGTGTCTCTGTGTGTGAACTATGCTAACGCCGCGCCTATGGTTCGTTGTTTCCGTGTGTGAACTATGCTAACGCCGCGCCTATGGTTCGTTGTTTCCGTGTGTGAACTATGCTAACGCCGCGCCTATGGTTCGTTGTTTCCGTGTGTGAACTATGCTAACGCCGCGCCTATGCTTCACTACACAAAGTCCGAAAAAAAAAAAAAATAGACTTTTATAGATATGTTAGCTTCATAGCTATGACACCCGACAGGATACCTTTTGATCTTTTGTATTTCCTGTCTTCAGATGCAGACAATCATGATGAGCATGTGGAGTCCACGCCTGAGCAAGTTACTAGAGGCGCCGATATGCCGATGCTGTTGGAACCTCTCCCGAGCACGTCTGGTACCTTGGGCGGCCCTCAGCCTGAAATACGGGAGAACGAGGACGTTCTCCAGTCAGGAGAGGCCGTGTTAGCAGAAGACAGTTGCTAGGCCAGTGGTGGGGGAAGCAGCCTTTATAAGCGGGAGCAAGCTCAGTTTCCCTCTTTTTTTGCCATCGAACTCGCTACCTGTGCGGAAGCTCTGCCCTTTTGAGTAGTCAACAAACCTGTCCTTAACTCTGATATTTAGATCTAGTAATTTCTTTTGTTTTAAATTGTGTCTTATTTTTTAATTTCTGTTTCTGTAGTTTTTGGTTGATTTTTAAATTTAAAATTAAGAATAAAGTTTTGTCGGTATAATCGTTTTTTTTTAATTATCTCCACTTCTGGTCTCTAATAATATATATCTATATTTAGTGCAATCGTACTTCTACGTCAAGTGAGAACTTACCTCTGTACCCAGTGCTATCGTACTTCTACGTCAAGTGAGAACTTACCTCTGTGTCCAGTGCTAACTTTCTTCTACGTCAAGTGAGAACTTACCTCTGTACCCAGTGCTATCGTACTTCTACGTCAAGTGAGAACTTACCTCTGTGTCCAGTGCTAACTTTCTTCTACGTCAAGTGTGAACTTACCTCTGTATCCAGTGCTATCGTACTTCCACATAAAGTGTGAACTTACCTCTGCATCCAGTGCTAACTTTCTTCTACGTCAAGTGTAAACTCACCTCTGTATCCAGTACAAACTTACCTCTGCATCCAGTGTAAACATAACTCTGTGTCCAGTGCGAGCTTAGCATCACCTGAAAAAAAAGAAGAAGAAGAAGAGGAAGAAGAAGAAGTAAGAGATCGACATCCAAAACCCTCAAGATACTCCGTACCACGTCTACATTTACATCGTCGAAGCCGTCGTTATCCTAAAATTCTGGAAGAAAAGTCTCATCGACATTCGAAATCCACGAAATAATTCATACGGCTGAACATTGAATCACGAGAATTCACAAGCAACACTCTTCACAGTCGTCCGCCGAATTCATCTCCGAGAGCCCGCAACATTGTTGCAGTGTTACTAAGAAATCATTACATCCAACCGTAATGAACCTTATCGCAGCCGTAGCCGCCGTCGTATCCTGCGTACTGTGAGTCGTGCTATAAACTATCCTTTGTTATTTCATTGTGCTATTACTTTGTCGTTTTATTCCATATCTGCTTTGACTACGAGTGCGAACTAATTGTTGTAATAACTTAATTAAGTTTGTTAATTTTTGTATTGCATGTTGTTTTAGCTTAATTGTTTAAGTTCTAATTTCTAAGTTCCGAGTTCTAAGATGTCTAATCCAAGTTTACAAATACCTTTAAACACTGACTTGCCATTCGATACAGATGATGAAAGGGCCACGAGCCCTCTTGAAAAACAGAAGGGAAAAGGGAAAAAGACTCCCACTCTTCAATCCACTGATATGCTAGATCTAAACATTCTCTTAAAATTTATTAAGCCCTATGATGGCAGTAGAGAAACGCTTAATTTATTATAAATTGCAATAATGCTTATGAATTAGCATCTAATCAACAAAAGACTACTCTTTTTAAATACATATTATGCCAACTTCAAGGAAAGGCGGAAGTTGCTTGCTCAATTAAAGAATTCTCAAACTGGGAACAACTTAAAGAGTTCCTCAAAACTCAATTCAGTGACCGCAAACATTCCTCGCACCTCCTAATGGAGTTACAAGAAAGCAAGCAACTCTCGACTGAAAACGTAAGCCAGTTCGCTCTTAGAATTGAAACATTATTGTCACAACTGCTCACTGAAATCTCACTTAGCAACAGCAAAATAAAAGAGTTACCAGGTCGCTGTGCCGCGATGGAAGAATTAGCTTTACATCATTTTCTCATTGGTCTCCATCCACGCGTATCAAACATTATAAGATGTAAAACACCGAAAACTTTAAACGAAGCTATTAGCTTTTCCATTTCAGAGGAAAGAATTCAAAAAACTCTGTACAAAACAAATATTCCTATCGATAATAAATCTTTCAGTAGAAATCAAAGAGCTTCTAATCCTACTACACAAAATCGTAACACGTTTCCGCAAAAGAATAATCCTAACGTTCAAACTCCTGTATCCCGCGGTTATGCCAACTCGCCTATAATCTGCAGATATTGTAAATTCCCAGGGCACAGTATTGAACAGTGTCGTAAGAGAGAATATAACAACCGGTTTAAGACCCAGTTCGGGCCTCAACCGTCAACTTCCAATCCTAGCAGATTGCGGCCAATCACTTATACTCAGGATCAAGAGGAAGGTCTTGACGAAACTGATTATAACGTCGTTAACCCTGACGATAATAATTTAAACTAGAAACCGTCTCGCTTGGGTGTCACGCGAGGCGCCTCCATAACATAGACACCAAATCTACTAAATCCTTTACCAAATCCACTGTATCTAATAAAAAACCTACTAAATCTTTTACCAAATCCGTTGCTAAATCCACTGAATCCAATACCAAATCCATTGCTAAATCCACTGAATTCAATACCAAATCCGTTGCTAAATCCACTGAATTCAATACCAAATCCGTTGCTAAATCCACTGAATTCAATACCAAATCCGTTGCTAAATCCACTGAATCCAATACCAAATCCGTTGCTAAATCCACTGAATTCAATACCAAATCCGTTGCTAAATCCACTGAATTCAATACCAAATCCGTTGCTAAATCCACTGAATCCAATACCAAACCTACAAACTCGATTACTAAATCCACTGAATTCCATACCAAACCTACAAACTCGATTACTAAATCCACTGAATCCAATACCAAACCTATTTCTAAATCCACTGAATTCAATACCAAATCTATTGCTAAATCCGCTGAATCCAATACCAAACCTGCCATTTCCTTTGCTAAATCCGCTGAATCCAATACCAAACCTACCATTTCCTTTGCTAAACCCACTGAATCCAATACTAAACCTACCAAATCCGTTACTAAATCCACTAAATCCGATACCAAACTTTTTGCAAGATCCTCTGAATCCTATACTAATCCTATCAAACTCGTTGCCGAACCTAATTAACCCAAGGAGGTTTATGAAATCTCCTTCCACCCAGAAAAGTCATTACCGTACATAATAGTTAACAGTACAGCGACAGAACTTCCGCTGACGCTTCTCATAGACACCGGCTCTTCTATTAGTCTTGTCAAAGACACAGTTCTCAAACCCAATATTCCACTTCAAAAAGAAATCCTCAATCTAAAAGGTCTCACATCTACCATATCACAAAGCGACACTTCCCCACTTCAGGGTCCTTCAATTTACAATTATTCCTTAGCGACAAAAATCCCAAATATAACGTTACTCATAAGTTTCACGTGGTAAGCAATTTAGAATTCCCATACGATGGTATCATTGGTAATGACTTCCTCATGGAATCTCAAGGAAATATCGATTTCACATTTAGCATATTAAAACTTAAAAACTGCTACGCTCATATTCATTTCTCAGAACCTTATTACGTAATTCCTGCACGCACTGAGAAAGTAATAGAAACCACTGTCTCAAATCCCCAACTTAAGGAAGGACTTGTTCTCGACCAAATACCACATGAGAACCTTCTTATTGCCAACTGCCTAGTTAAGGTAAAAGAAAATAATAAAATTAATTTAACAGTTGCTAATCTCTCTGAATCTCCAATGATAGTCAAAACTAATCTCAACCTTAAACTTTCTAAAATGATACCCATCAATCTTAATGAAACAACTTCCGTAAACCACTCCGATCCTTGTCCTGAAAGTAAAAACTCTGCTGAAAGAACCCGTCAAGTCCTAGATCTTCTTCGTATAGACCATCTTAACAATGAGGAAGCCGATGCTCTCCTTCAACTCTGCGCCGATTACTCTGACATCTTCCATCTTCCTAATGAAAAGCTGACTCACACTAATGCCATAAAACATGACATTAAGACAACCACAGAACAACTTATTAATACTAAATCCTACCGATTTCCCGAAGTTCATAAAAAAGAAGTCGATAAACAAATAAAGAAGATGCTTGAGCAACAAATAATAGAACCATCCATATCTCCCTGGTCTTCCCCTATATGGATTGTACCTAAAAAACTGGACGCCTCAAACGAACAAAAATGGCGTGTAGTTATCGACTACCGAAAACTAAATGATGTCACAATTGGTGATACTTATCCTATTCCACAGATTACCGAAATTCTAGATCAACTAGGCAACAGTAAATACTTCTCTACGCTTGACCTAGCTTCCGGCTTTCATCAAATTCCTGTCAATAATGCCGAAAAAACTGCCTTTAGTGTACCTCAAGGGCATTTCCAGTTCAAGCGTATGCCATTCGGCTTAAAGAACGCGCTTTCTACATTTCAAAGGTTAATGAATACCGCCCTATCTGGCCTACAAGGCATCCGCTGCTTCGTGTATCTAGATGATATCGTTTCCTATTCATTTGATCTAAAAACTATGATCCTAAATCTAACTTCTATATTCCAGAGACTTCGTCAATTCAACCTTAAACTGCAACCTGACAAATGCGAATTCCTAAGGCGTGAGGTCGCTTATCTTGGTCACACCATATCTTCTGACGGAGTCAAACCTAATCCCGACAAGATTAAAGCTGTTCAAAGCTTCCCGACTCCTAAGTCAGCAAAGGATATAAAATCCTTCCTTGGCCTTGTCTCATACTATCGCCGATTCATTCCTGATTTCTCTAAAGTTGCCAAACCTCTAACCTTACTTCTGAAAAAGGACACTAATTTTAACTGGGAAAACCAACAACAGGTTGCCTTCGATATTCTAAAACAAAAATTAACTACTGCTCCTGTTCTTTGCTATCCCGACTTCACTAAACCATTCATACTCACGTGTGATGCCTCTAATTACGCCGTTGGCGCTGTCCTATCCCAAGGTCCTGTCGGCAATGATCGTCCTATCGCATACGCATCTCGTACTCTAAACAAAAGTGAAATGAACTACAGCACTACAGAAAAAGAACTTCTTGCAATCATATTCGGTTGCAAAACATTTCGACCATACCTGTATGGTCGAAAATTCCAAATTATCACAGATCATCGACCACTAAAGTGGCTCTTCAATCACAAAGACCCGAGTAGTAAAATGCAACGATGGCGATTAAAACTCGAAGAATATGAATACGAAATCCTTTATAGAAAAGGAAGACTTAACTCCGCCGCGGACGCTCTTTCCCGTCATCCCGTAAACCCTGTCATTCCAAACCAACCTGAAAAAGAAACTTCTAATTCCGATTCTACAGATGCTAATAACGATGGTAGACCCCGTCCATTTAGTCCTATGACACTTGATGATTTAGGTGTCACTATTCCTACAACACCTGACTATGACAGCAGTAGCCTGCCTTGCATAGATCTGTTAGATGATATCGATGAATTCCCATTCAACTATAGCCCCACTGATCCTACTAGAGTCGATAAAATAAAATCTCCTAAGTCTAATGAGCCTTTAGCATCTACAAATCCGGAAAACTCACCTGAGCCAACTCCTTCAACTTCAACCAGAGACCCTGCTATACCTACTACTTCAAATTCTGAAACCCAAGACCACTTACCTGAACAACCTTCACTGCATCACGAAAATTTGCAAGCTCCACTGAGTCTTGAAAACTTACCTTTACAAAATCCAACTCAAGATCCTTACTCACCAACGCAAGCACGCGACTCTCTTCCAACCCCTGATGATACTTACACCAATGACGAATACTCTAAATTCCTAAAAGAAATCAATGACAAAAAGAACCAATTTAATACTACCATTATCGAACATAACCAATCCCTAACTAAAACTCAATGTAAAAATATTATCATTCCCATTTCTTTAGATCTAGATGAATCAAATCCGTTCTTGTCAGGATTTCTAGAAAAAATAACAGATGAACTTCGTTACAAAGATAAACAATTGTATTCCTTTGAAAAAGCACAAACAGCTGCTAACAAAAATATCTATCTTATATTTACAAAGGTGCATTATTTTGATGAATGCACTTATCCAGAAATCTATCAAACCCTTAAAAACATTAAAACGCATCTGATGACAACTGGAGAAAATATCTCAGAAATTGTCATTTCAGATTTTAGAAATCCATTCGAAAAGCTATCCTTTGCCAAATTATATAACATACTAGTATACGTCTTTCACAACACAAATATACAAGTAAATATATATCATGATAATATCACATTTCCAACTCTTAGTGAAATAAAGAAAATCCTAAAAGATAATCACGATCTCCCAATTGCAGGGCATTTAGGTTGTAACAGAATGCTTAACCGTATCAAAGAAAAATTCTACTGGAAGGGCATGAAAGGTGACGTAGAAAATTACATTAAAGCATGTCTTTCATGCCAAGAGAACAAAGCCCTCAGACGACTCAATCGCGCACCAATACAAATAACTACTACCTCTACCAGTCCTTTTCAAAGAGTAGCATTAGATATTGTTGGACCTTTACCTGAATCCGGCCCTGCCAAATTAAAATATATCATGACCCTTCAGGACGACCTTACTAAGTTCTCTGCAGCCTATCCTCTACGCAGTGTCTCGTCAGAAGAGACCACAGATTGCCTCGTGCACTTTATTTCCCTGTTCGGTATCCCTCAGACTATTCTCACCGACCAAGGTACCAACTTCACAGCTGATCTATTTAAAAAAACCTGCAGCTTCCTGAAAATTAAACAGCTGTGGTCCACTCCTTATCATCCGCAAACCCAAGGAGCCCTCGAAAGGAGCCACTCCACTCTCAAGGAATATCTTAAGTCCTACGTGAATGAGAATCAAGACGACTGGCCCCGATATGTATACACTGCGATCCTAGCCTATAACACAGCTATACATAGCACTACAAACTTTTCACCATACGAACTATTGTTCGGACATAAATCTTTTATTCCCGATTCCTTATACAGCCAAGACCTTACCACATATCCTGACTACGTCAGAATGCTCCAACATCGCCTTAAACTATCCTGGGAAAAAGCATTCCAAAATATACAGCATTCAAAGCAAAGGTCAAAAACCTACTACGATACAAGAACTCAACCCATTCGATACAAAGTCGGTGATTACGTTTACCTGAAAAATCACCTAAGGCTCCGGAAAGCGCTTTCCCCTATTTGGAAAGGTCCCTACAAAATCCTCTCTGTTCACGGTAACAATACCGTAACATTATTAATAAATAGACGCCACGTAAGACACCACTTTGATGAAATCAAGTTAGCGGGCGTCTTCCCTAGTAATCCATAAAATATTATAATCTAATATATATAACATAAGAAAACTTTTAGAGGATATCTAAAAACTCATTTGTAAATAAATCAACAACAATAGTAGTTCAGAAATTATATAGGGATATAGATATAGAGATATATATGATCACATTATATTCATTTATTAAGATAAAATATATAGGTATATAATATAACTGTAAATGTTAAGCGTTAGTAATATTAAAAATAGCATGTAGATAAGCAAGTATCATAAAGCAAAGTAGATATTATAAATGAACTTACCTTAATTACTTTCAGCATCTTACCCGGGATCCACTGTCAACAGAAATGCGTGAAACAGATCAAATCAAGCCCTGGATTATACTTTGATTATCTTGGAAAACTTAAAATTAAAAATGGTCAGTTAGACGTTTTAATACCAATAGACATCGCACACCTAAAACCTCACGTGGAAAACATAAAATCTGCCTTAAGCAATACCGTAAAATTGTGTTTACAAACCCAAACAGTTGAATCCTCGGAATGTCATAACGTACTGGAACCTCTGATAATAATGTTTAATAGTACTATTCAAAAATACACCTCCATCTCGCACCTGCTTGATAATAGAAACAGACGTAATGCAATAATAGGAGGAATTGGCTCCGCGTTTAAATATATATTTGGTACATTAGATGAAGCAGATGGCATTAGATATAATGAAGCTATAGAAGCTGTAGAAAACGATCAGGAAAAATTAGCTACTTTATTGAAACAAAATATTCTAGTAACTACTTCCGTAATATCAGCATTTAATAATACCTTAACCAAAATAAAAAGTAATGAAGCTAAATTGAATGATGCTATCGACAGACTCTCAATTGGTTTGAAGAATGTGTCGATACAAACTGATGAGCTATTGATACAATCATATCAAAATCAGATTTTAAATAGTCTAGAAACTGCAATATTAGCAGTATCTCTACAAGTGGAAGACATAGTAGATGCCATACTGTTTTGTAACCAAAATGTATTACATCCATTTATATTAAGCCCGCAACAACTTTACCTTGAACTTACCAATAGTTATAGACACTTACCTGATAATTCGAAATTACCAGTAATATTAGATTTTAGTACTATTCATTTTGTTTTAAATATATCTAAGCTAATTTGTTATTATGTAAATAAGAAAATTGTATTCGTATTACAAATTCCTTTAGTTTCCCCTGATGAATTCATGTTATATCATAATATTGCATTACCTACACCGCATGATTTTAATAAGCCTAACACCTTTTCTTTAATCTTACCAGATTCCAAGTTTATTGCAATGACCAAAGACAAACTTCATTTTTGTAATTTAGATAGTATTGAACATTGTAAAACCATTACTTCCAGCAATTATATATGTGATGTAACCAATGTCTATGCAACCGATGCTAAACCCACTTGCGCTAGTGAATTAATGTCAAGAATAGTAAATAAAATCCCAATACAATGTAAAACTAATTTTATATATGGAAAAGTAGATATTTGGAAACCGATAAGTAATAACAGATGGATTTATATACAAACAGAACCAAACAAAATATCTATTGATTGTACAAGTAATAAATTGTATGAAAATAGTATTATGGGGACTGGCATAATTACCATTCCCAGAGGTTGTATTGCATATTGTAGAAGTACGACACTTTTACCTAAAAATAATGTTATTAATATTACTTCACCCATTCAAATCACAGATTTCAATCTTATTAATGATGCTTGCTGTAATATAAGTAAATTTAATATGAAAATAAATATTTTTTTTTTTTTATAAAAGAGGGAGGCAAACGAGCAGGCGGGTCACCTGATGGAAAGCAATCACCGCCGCCCATGGACACCCGCAAAACCAGAGGAATCGCAGATGCGTTGCCGGCCTTTAAGGGAGGAATAGGTTTAAGGAATATGTGGCTCCAAGGTGCTCCAAGCTAGGTGGGAATAAAGGATAATGCGGCTCCTGTTGAACTAACCAATATAGATTTGGATAATTTAGATTTACAAAAGAGAATTTTAATAGACGCTACTTCCGAGATTGATAAAATCAAGGATAAACCACATATAATTCAATATGGGACACATTATTCCATTTTAGTACTTGTTATAACTTTTATTGTAATTTCTTGTATTTTATATAAATTTTATAAATATATAACCGGCAGTCGCTCGCGCTTTAACATATTTAGAACTAAACATTTATTACCTAATTCAGATAACTTACAAACAGATATACAAAGTTCAAATTCGGAATCTATCCCACTACCAACCATTAAATCTAGAATTAAAGACTCAGATAACTTACAATCAGACATACAAAGTTCAAACTCTGAGACTATTCAATTACCAATCATTAGATCTAGAATTTAGTACAGAAACTTCTTTTTCTCCTAGAAGTTTCCTTTTAAAAGGGGGAGGTGTTACATCCCTATGATGTTAGTATATATGCTTACTGCTGCATCAGCATATTGCTATCCAGCCAGACGCGCCCGCTTCTCGAGCGCGCCAGTCTTATTCCAACCTCCGCGACGGCTGCCGATTTCATTCAAATCATTTTAATATTAGTTTTATTTCTATTTCCTTTTTTTTAAAACCCTAATCGCGAGACTCGTTCTAACACTTCGCAACTCAGCCCCCTTACCTCACCTCTGTTCAAAAATGTTTGGTAGAAAAGGCATAGGTGCCAGTTGTGACTTTTCTTATAATTTAAATGTTATGTTAAAGAAACCGTAAAATTTTAAATGAAAGGGCATATTTGCCACATAGGCCGTTACAACTTGAAGTCTGTCAAATATGCCTTTACTATTTATAAATCTTTATTCATTTGTGACCTTTTTACGTAATGTAAGCTAGATGTGCTCTTTCTACGTACTATCACAGAAAAAATGGCTCAGTTGTGCCCTTTTTGCTGTAAGTACTTTTGGTTTAACGTGCTTCTAAAATTTACAAAAAATATGAGCAGATAGGCCTTTTTCTCCTGATTCCAAATATGTATGTAACTCAAATTTGAAAAAAATGTTAGTTGTGCCCTTTTTCTTATGACGGCAGGGTAGGTAACGGAAGTTCAATTTATTCAAAATATTTTTGTAAAAACCAAGTTTTTCGTTAAAGATGTCTATGAAGTGATTAAAGTACATTTAATGCGATTTCAAATGACACATTGCACACGCAAATTGACGGCATAGGTGCCACAATTGAAGAAAAACAAAACCGTCGGCGGCCATCATTATGACGTCACTGCTGCCCCCTCCACCCCAAACACATCAATACCTGTTGTAGGTATTTACAAAACTTACATACGAGATTCGGTTTGGAGACGACTTTTTGGCGCTTGGCCGGCCTACTCTAAGTACTCCACGCCCTTTTCAAGAAGTATGCGAAATAGACCATAGTTTTCAGTATATTACGATCTAACACACTTTTTTGCTTCATTTACTCTCATAACATGAATTAGTTAATTTTATGACTTCAATAATGCAAACTGCAGAAGCACTACAACATAGGTCGTTATGAGGCTTCCGAGACTCAAAGGCAGCTTGGCGTCTATGCGGAACAAGCACCATGGAGCTATTGGAGTGAAGCAGATGCTGCCGACGCGGAGAATGTTCTTGCACATTTGTTTTTGTTCAACTGAAATGTTTCAACACAAGGTGTATCATATCATGTATCAACATTAAGACGGCACTGAGGAAATATTAGTGCTAAACACATTAAAAGACCAAAGTTGTAAAGGTTAGGAAAGATATTAGCAGACAACGAATTCGATGCTCTACACAGTTAAAGAAACTGGTAATAATATTTATTTAGAAGTAAAGCAACTTCTGCAATGCCCGGGTAAGTCCCGTAGAGAAAATGGACGATCATTAAAGCTAATTATGTTTAATGTTAACGTACCTGAACATAACTTCATATTCATTATAAGAATGCTTTGAACACAAGCATCGGTGACAGCTTGATATAACTTCTCACATTCATAGCAAAGGTAGCACACAAAAGCATAGACTTTTAATGAAACTAGTATTGTTAACAAATTCGCTGTCAATTGATTATTCTAAAAAAAAACAAGTGGACACTTATGACTCTGGCGTGGTGCTAGTTATAAGGTTAGAAGATATTTATAAAACACATAAAAATCTATTTAGTGACAAAATACATAACGTACAGTGAGTTATTAAAACGTAGCATTGTATTAATTGCGGATATTCTAGAACTAGTAACGATGTACTTCTGAAATCTATCAAAGAATGACTATAATTTACTTCTGTTTTTTTTAAATAATCTGTTTTATCCCTTTGATGAGATTGTAGCAAGACATGCACACTGACATCAAGCAAACCAATTCACTAGAGCACATAATAATCTATAAAATACAAAATGGTTAGTTATACGGACTTACATTAAAAAAACCTTCACGCTGTTCATTTCCAAACACCATTTGCACATGTAGTAAAATTTGAAAAAAAGTTCCGAATTGGTAGAGCAATATCTAAAAAAAATAACGATCAAACTGATTTAATTTCTCTTAATGGTGGCTAGAGCTCTGAACGTGAAGTAACGTACCGACATTACTATTACTCAGAATGGTTAACCAAAAATTAAAATAATAGAATTAAGTTTTAATTTAGCAAAATTTTATGTAAGCTGAGTTACGAGATTGATAAATGCCTTCCACACTTGGCTAGGCTTGACTCGTTGGAGTCAATTATTTTACAAAGCAAAGTAACTATAAGTGAATATTTGTCCTGAACAACAATTATACAAAACAATACTAACAACATTATACAACAATCATATAATAATGCGAATGCGAATTAAGAGTGCGTTTGTGTAAGAGAGTCAGAGTGTTAGAATAAAGCCCTGCGATTGACTCTTGGGATCGGACAGCAGTCAAGTGGCAAGACTGCCACTGCTGTCCACTATCAGCTGTTATAGTAGTACATAACTACCTTAAGTCACTAAAAGCTCGTTAATTACTAAAATGACAGTAACTAAGTGTGTGGCTTGAACATTCCCATTTTTTTTTTTTTTTTTATAGCAGAAGGAGGCAAACGAGCAAGCGGGTCACCTGATGGAAAGTAATCACCGCCGCCCATGGACACCCGCAAAACCAGAGGAATCGCAGGCGCGTTGCCGGCCTTTAAGGAAAGAATAGGCTCGTTTCTTGAAGATCCCTAAGTCGTAACATGTAGAGATACAAAGCATTGCATTGCAAACAAATGTACAATATCATATCAGACGGACTCGTGAGTCTTGTCACAAACTTCCATAATTGAGCTCTTAATTATTATTATTATTAAAGTCCCAAAAATTGATTCTAGTTGTTTTAGAAAGTACTCAAAAGACTCGAGTCCTGTCCAACACTAGTTGCAAGCAACCATGTTCTCTGATAGCCACTTTCCATGAGACGGGCCTTACGTTGGTTGGTAGGCCAGGTTAATTTGAAAATAGCTTTCGTAAACCACTTACCACGAAATTAGAAGATCTCTGTAAATAATAAAATGCTGCACTCAAGTCTTTAAACGCCGTTAAGAACTCACTACAGCTATATTTTGTTTTAACTATCGAAGAATTTTTAACAGCGAATGCTAACTCTTTTGTCCAGTTTTCAAGGCTTACTCTTAAAAGTTTTACCATTTGACTGATATATATGAAATATATATCGAATCTGAATACTACAAGATCTGTTAGAATAATCATTAAGTTACAAGACATCAGTGGCGACCAAACAAGTTTAGCGATAGAGACTTCGACTGTTAAGTAATACAACCACAAAAATAATGTCACGCCATAGTTTTCTAAGATCCGTTTGTTTAAATAATTTCCGTAGTGTACGAACACCTTTACAGCCGATTGAATTTTCAAAATCATTTGAGTTTTAGTTTCGCTTTTTAATACGCTGTCAAGACATAATGTTACTTCAATTACCATTACCTGAATGAAATATAATGTTGAAACGTAGATGTTAATGATGGTAAACAACGGACAATTAAATGTGCTAATAACGAAAACAATTAAATAAAACAAAGTGGTGATTAATGACATTGCTGTGGTCTTTTTTCCATTTGAAGTTATGAAACCATAACGTATGGAGTAGTGAGGTTTTAAATAGAAAACGTTTAAACTGATCAGCGGACGTAGAAATGCTTGAATGTCTGTATTTAAGCTGTTTTCTAGAAAACATTCACAGGTTAGTTTGGGCATTATAAAACTTTTGCCTTCTTTTCTGACCTCAAACAACAACTCTTAATAAACGATAATACGTAACGATTGTAAAGCACTTGGTAAAGTGATCAAGCAATTCTGTGGCATTATAAATTAATATGTAGTTTCTTTCAAACAAATTTATTAATCTCATTAAAATAATAGGAATTTGAAAGAAAGAAATAAAGCAATTGTAGTTAGTTGAGTGGTGTTTTATCATAACCTAACTAATATTATAAAAGCGAAGGTGTGTTTGTTTGTTTGTTTGTTACGCTTTAACGCTTAGCCTTTAAGCCGATTTTGGTGAATTTGGTAATAATGGTAGACGGTTATAGACTTCACTAAATACTAGGAATGTTCAATAAAAAGTGATAATGGGTAGACCGGGCCCTGGAGGCGGTTGAAGGCTATTACTAAATACTAGGGGTGTTCAATAAAAAGGTGATAATGAGTATTATGAAGCAGTTATATATACAGTGGATTCTAGTAACCGACACTTCAAGGGCTGGTCAAATAGCTTATTGCCTAATCATGTTCCACCAAATAAAAGAATTAGTTGACTAGATTTACCAATCTTATTCTACTTAACCCTTACAACTCATTACCTTTCTCAAATAATTACTTTACCAGCATTCAACATTACAAATACGTTAACAAGCCTATCTCACGTTTCCCCTTTTTTTTGTCGTAATGGGACTTTAAATAAAATAAAACTTTGACATTTGTTTTCGTATGAAATTTCTATGATAGTAAAGTTGTATTCCACGTTTTATAATTTTACATTTTAATTAGTGACCTCCTAATTTTTATTTGAACTTACCATATTTTGTTTTGACGTACTTATTTGGACATTGTTTTGTTGACATTTTGTTTTTGTTTTTGACATTGTTATTCTATGCAAGACTGGACATTTTGAATTATAATTTCTATTATTTATTGTTAATTTTAATTTTGTTTTGTATTAAGTATTAATTTCTTAAAATAGTTGGATATATTATAATAATGCATGACGACTGAAATGTTTGCATATCGCTAAAGCGGTAAAACATGCATGAACTTTACACTATCATGTTATCAAAAACAAAAATTGTAAGTACCATGTTTTCTGCGAATAAACAAATTCTATTCTATTCTATTCTTTGGATAATCAAAGCCTTTCTGATATCACGTAGTGCCTTTGTAAGTAATCTACTCATACGACCTACCTATTCTATCGAATTTTTGTTTTAGGATAACCCGTTCCTGAATCTACATTACGTATAAAACGTTTTTCCTCCACCGGCAAGGAAAACTCACCACTATTTGGTGCCTTAAAAAAATATTCGTTATCAATTTCTGAAAATTCATAAAATCAACAACTGATTGATGCCTAACACTTGCTGCACATCAATGTTCTTCTTTTCCGCGCCCGGCTCGGAACTTTCTAAAACAATTGCCTGATCTAGTATGTTCGATGACCTATTACACTTTTGTTCCAACTCCAACCTTCCTACACCAATTGTTTGACATGGAACATTCGATGACTTACCTAACTTTTGTCTAACAAGCGAACTCGATTTTTCCAAATCCTGTCTTGCAACAATAGCGGGTTCACCTATTTGGCTCGACACATTTGGCTGAACAGAATAAATATTTCCTAACTTTTTTCTAACAAGCGAACATCTTTCCGAGTCCTGTCTTGCAACATAAGCGGATTCATTTTTCTGGCTCAACACATTTGGCTGAACAGAATGAATATTTCCTAACTTTTGTCCAACAAGCGAACATCTTTCCGAGTCCTGTCTTGCAACATAAGCGGATTCATCTTTTCGGCTCAACACATTTGGTTTAACAAAATGAACTTTTCCTTAGGAAAAAGACACACAATTCTTATAAAAATCAATACACATTTTATTCTTTATTAAGACATCCTGACCTAAAACTACACTATACTTTAAGTCAACTATAATTATATATTTTGTTTAATGAAAAATCGCTGAAAGAAAACATTATATCGCATTTTCCATCCACTTTTAACCTACTACCATTAACCGCACTAATCCACCTATTTTCTATTTACATTTTACTCCTATCTCATCCGCGGCAGCTTGACTGATACAGAAAACCGTGGCACCTGTATCTACAAGAACTACAGAATCCACCTTATTGGTAGCTACCAAATACAAATAATACTACCAAATACAATAAAGCGGTCGGTATAACCTGTTGACTCGCTTCGTCCATCGCTTGCAATTTCACATCAGATGTGCGTGCTTACAAAAGACCAGACGACATCTCAATAATATCACCGTCGCGACATTTGGCCTTCTTTAACGTCGGCGTCGTTGAAAAACCGGCTGCGATTGCGTTTTCCTAAAATTAGAACGTAAATTATAACTATTTGAAGGTGCAGGTCCTGGTACAACGAGGCATTCATCTTGCACTTCTTGCAATTGCGAAGCCATTAATTAAGTTATAATAATAATATAACCTAGAAACGAAACCTGCAAACTCTCATTTACTACCAACAGCTTTATTTTTCTTGGTTGGCAAGTAAAAGAAAGGGATAAAAAGCCTGGCATGTGACCTCTAATTTGGCTCGTTTCCCACTATTCGTATTGGTAGCCGATATTGAGTATTACTGTTATAGATTAAAGTTTATTTTAGCAATATGGCATTTTAATAGTGCTCGGTCCTGTTACAGTATTAAGTCCATGGCTTTACCTGCCAGTATTTACATTATAACTTTTTATTGAACACCCCACATACATAAAAAAAACAGAGTCATGGAACTTTTGGGAACTCCCAAAACGGACGCGAGTAACTTTAACTAAACCCCCCTGGGTGACCCCTGGGTGGTGCTAAATGAGTGGCACTGACTGAGTGGTAGAGCCACGCTGCGTTGCAGCACGCATTGGGCCGGCTCGGCAGGCGTAATACCACCTTCTCACGAATATCCGGCGTGAAATAATGGCACTTGATGCTGTTGTGTTTCGTCCGGCCAGTGAGAGTTCTGGAGGCCCTTTTCCCCTCCCACATCCCCCTCACAATTCCTATTCCTTCCTTAACCCTATTCTTTTTTTAAAGGTCGGCAACGCATCTGCGACTCCTCTGGTTTCGCGGGTGTCCATGGGCGGTGGTGATAGCTCTCCATCAGGTGACCCGCCTGCTCGTTTGCCTCCTTCTTATAAAAAAAACACTCTCATGTTCTTTTATTTCTTTATGTAACTATTTAACTCCTGCAATAAAATGAACTAAAATAAAATAAAAATTACATCAACTACACATTATTGTAACAATTCAACTAAGAATTCTTAATTTATCGCACATTTAAGGAAATCGTTTGAGATCATCGGTAACCGAATTTGTATCATGTCTTGTGGTTGTGGCAGTCAATGTGCTTTTTTAATTAAACTTTTGACGTGACAACGTCTTATAAATTGGTTTGCCGGGTGACACTTCAAGAAACTGCGTTACGCTCCGCTCACGTTATGCGCTCACAATGAGAGCGAGTGAGAGGCACGCGTCCCTTCCACTCGGGCATGGTTAGCCCGCCTAAGAGCATGGCATGGTTGGTTAGATCCTTCTTCCTACTATACGAATGAATATTCACATTAAAATTATTTTACCACTCAAAGTCGTTGTCACGTTAAACTTTCGCCCGTATACCGACTTTACAGGCAACCAATTTTTTTGGCAGAAATGTTTGCATTAGAACTTTTTACAAGATCTATGACCATATAGATATTTAATAAAAAAGGGATAATTCGTAAAACAAGTCTCGCACAATGTGATGTTCGCTAAAATGATTACTCATACAACTCAATGAGTCTGTTAAAATAAAGGACGAAAACATAAATTCAATTAGCATTAAAATATAAATATAAATAACAAAGGAACAAACATCAAAAAATCTAATTAAATTAAATAATACGACAAAAGTTATATATCTGTTGACAATCATATTTATTATTTCACGAAATGTTTTAATAATCTTTATACCGCTTTTGTTTGTGACTTTCGAATGTAATTTTATAAACAAGACGTGTTTACCAATCATACACAATTTAGATTATGACATACTTCTTTTGCTTCCTTAACTCCCATTAACATGAATTTGTCAACTTTATGACTTTAAGTACACAACCTGCAAAAGCACCACAACATAGGTCGTTATGAGGCTTCCGAGACTCAAAGGCAGCTTGGCGTCTATGCGGAAGAAGCACCATGGAACTATTGGGGTGAAGCAGATGCTGCCGACGCGGAGAATGTTCTTGCACATTTGTTTTTGTTCAACTGAAACGTCTCAACTCAAGGTGTATCATTTAACATTAAGACGGCACTGTCAAAATATTAGCGCTATACATATAAAGATACCAAAGTCGTAATGGTTACGAAACATAAGTATTAGCTGCAGTCAACGAAATCGATGCCCTACACAGATAAAGAACTTTACTGTTCTCATTACAATATTTATTTAGAAGTAAAACAAATTCCGCAATGGCCGGGTAAGACCCTTGGAGAAGAGGTACGCTCATAAAAGCTAGTCATATTTACCGTGTGACGGGTAGGTATTTTTTTAATGTACATATGGAATTCTTTAATGCCATGCCGTCCTTCAGAGGCGTACCTGAACATGACTTCATATTCATTATAAGAATGCTTTGAGCAATGGCATCGATGACAGCTTGGTATAACTTCTCACATTCATAGCAAAGGTAGCACACATAGACATATACTTTTAATTGATTATTCTGAAAAAAAAAACTCATGATTCCGGCGTAGTGCTAGTAATAAGGTAAGAAGTAGAACTGGTATCTTTGTAAAACACATTAATGATAACCTATTTACTGACAAAACACACAACGTACAGTGAGTTATTAAAACGTAGTTTTGTAACAAGTGCGGATATTTTAGAACTAGTAGTGATGTACTCTTGAAAAGGACTCGAGGAATGACCATAATTTATTTGCATATCTTTTTAAATCTTCTATAACACTTAGGTGAGATGGTAGCAAGACAGGCACACTGACATCAAGAAAACCAAGTCACTAGAGCACATAAGTAATCTAATCTATAAAATACAAAATGGTTGATAATACGGACTTACATTAAAAAAAAACTTCCACGCTGTTCAAGTTCAATAATCATTTGCACATTTAGTAAAATTGTAAAGAAAGTTACGCATTGATAAAGCAAAATCTAAAAAGATAAGGATCAAACAGATACACTTTCCCATAATGGAAGCTTAAGCTCTGGACGTGAAGTAACGTACCCAGCATTACTAATACTCAGGATGGTTGAGCAAAAATTAAAATAATAGAGAAAAATAAGGTTTTGCTAGTTAAATTAGCAAAACCTTATGTAAAAAATGTGGTCATGTAAGTATCCTAGGACCAAATATTTTATAATCCTATAGAAATCCTATTAACGTTTACAGGACCGCATTTGGGCGCACTTTACAGGAGTATTGCGACATATAGTTATTTTGTTACAGTCCGGTAAAGTGCAAATTGATTTTATTACTATTTTATTGAGTGCTTCTACAAGATCACTGTGTCCTATAAAGATCAGGTACACGCACTGACTCAGCGTGATTAGTCCTGTAACAATCTGGCGCATGCCGCTACTGGTGTAATTTATCCAACAGTGGTAATTGTGATGTCATAGCTGGAGCATTATTATAGGTTATCACAGTCCTGGACACCATATTGTTTAATTGATGTCAACAGCTGATTACTCTAATAATAGCAAATGCAGGTCACATATAAGTAGAATCTTACCTATAATAGTAGCAGGACGTGCAACTTTGGTGCTAGAAATCCTATAGAAGTCACGACAAAGTCAAATCAATCTTATAATATCTTCGATAGTAGCTATACCTAAAACGTTTACAGAAGAACTTTTCTTATAGAAGCATAAAACAAAACGTGAACATGTTAAATAGTCTTGTTAAATGCATTTATAGGAGCTTTGATATTTATTTATATAACATGCACTTATAAGACTTAAGTTCTTATAAGCATCATATAATGTAATCCTGTAAACGTTTATAAGACTACGTAGTAGGATCGGAAGTGCTTGTAGCGTAGATAGTCTAATAAGATGTTCTCGTAAACGTCTTTAAGACTGCGCAATAGGATCGAAAGTGCTTGTAGCGCAAACAGCCCGTTAAGCTGCTTTAACAAGATCAGTGATTTTAATCAAAGCGTCTATTAGTGTGCTATAAGATGTTTAGTCTTATAAGTCAACAACTATAGGAGAATTTTGCTGCTTGGGAGCCGAGTTACGAGATTAACCAATGCCTTCCACACTTTGTTAAGCCTGACTCGTTGGAGTCAATTCTTTTACAAAGCAAAGTAACTAAAAGTGGATATTTGTCCTGAATAACAATTATACAATACAATACTAATCATATCATAATGCGAACGCGAATTTAGAGTTTGTGTCTGTAGGAACGATGTGTAAGAAAAATAGCTCTGCGATTGACTCTTGGGATCAGACAGTAGTGGCAAGACAGCCATCGCTGTCCACTACCAGTTATACACATACATACATATAATAACAACTATTATCCCCAAAGGTTTAGTCAGAGTCTAGGCAATGAGGACCGCAAAAGCAGTCCTCTGCCACATAGTCCACTTTTCTCCAAATAGCGACTGCACATGTGTTCAGCGTAACAAGTGGTGAGCCCATCGCCGCTCTATGCTTTTGGGTGTATGTGCAGTCTTTAGCCTTTAGTCGCCTAATACGATACCCAAGGGAAGAGAGGGGGTGGATGTCTTACTTCCTAGTGGGCCCCCCCGAGCTAGACTCATAAAACTAACGGCAATGTTTCAGTTGCTCAATGTACCTTTAGAATTTATTAACAGGATTCATTGTACCTTAACAGTTTTAACAGAAAGTACGATAAAATGCCTGATTTTCCCAGTAGAGCCCTTAGCTCTTTAACGCTCGAAATACATGAAAAATATATGTACCTTTAACGTACCCCCCGATTTATATATTAAATTCAAAAAATCCTTATTAGAACAGAAGAAATTCAGCTTGAAAAGTTTGTCTTCTTAGCGGGGCACTCTGTAATCAAAGTGAATACGAATAAAAAAGTATAACATTTTTATGTTTTTCCAATATACCTCTTAGTTCTTCGGAATTTATCAGATTTAGATACAAAATTATGATATTGGTAAATAACATCAGCACACGCTTGGTAAGGTATGGTCAGCAACAAGTAATATTTGCTGCAATGAGGGTAGCTGTGAATAGTTTGTCACATTTTTTTTTATCATCAGTTGGAAACGTAACACTGCATTATAATGTAAATAAATATTGTAGTGGAACAAACATAAAAAAAAATACATTTATAATTAAAACAACATTTTCCTAACAAAAAAGCAGTTATCATTTAGTTACCAACCCTACTTATTGTACACATTTAATAATAACTAAAACAACAACATACCTTAATATTTATTATTATATTATATATAAAAATTTATTACTTACTCAAAATAAAACTACCTAAACTAAACTAAAGTAAAAAAAAAACCTTTAAATAAAAAATGTCTTTCAACTGTAGGCTCATGGGTACGGTAGTAAGAATGCTGGCAACGTTACTTACCTCTTTGGATTGCCAGGCTGATACGCTGGCAGAGGTAGCTGAAAGCCTCGTTGTCAACGGAGGTCTCAATAAGGCGAGCACTTAACTCTTTAACGAGCTGCTTGGCCTCCGGCCCCCATAGACCCATTATCTCCAATGCAAACGGAACAAATATGTAGTTGCGGCCTAGGTTCGCGTACTTGTTCTGTTTGCGACTTTCAGCACTTACTACAGCAGCCCCGACATGAAGCGAGGTGGCTCGTACATGTGAGGGAGCAACGCTGTCTGCACAGGTCGCATCCTACACCAACGGCCTGCCAAGCTTCCAAGGTCCAAATGGTCATACCGTCAGGCCTCTTGCCATCGCTGGGAGAGATACCAGCTGGCTGTAAGATAGCCGGTACACCAACGGTGGCAAAAGCACTGCGAATGATGCTGTTAAGTAAGGTGTGCCGTAATATACGACCAGCACTGCAAGCGCATGAGAGGCCGTGGTGGCCAAGCTCGTCAACAGCCTCTTCACACACACAGCGATGAGAGTAGACTACCCTGACGCCAAGACGGAGGCAGACCGCTAGAGTGAGGGATGGCCCGTCCAACAAGGCACCGACATTGGCAGATGGTAATGCCTGGAGCCAGTGGCCTGATCTCCTCAATTACTTGTTTGCAAAGTGGCTCGTCCCATTGCCTAATATTGCTATAATATTAATTATGTATGTAAAACAAAGGTATATACTTAGGTACAACATTTACTTAGTCTAGTTATATTTACTTAAATAAACCTAAAGTTACTTTAATCATATTTATACTTACATCAAAATATCTATTTACACTAAACAATAACGATAACATATTTATTCCTAATTCTAATTACACACAATATTATTTACAATCATAATAACATGCGACAATGTTATCTACCAGACAGCGAGGCGCCGTGCTTTGGAAACGCGCATCACAAAAAACAGGCCTATTGTTCGGTAGGCACTAATGAGTTGCCGCCGGCGCCGATCGCTGTGCGCCTGCGCACGTACGCCAGTCGAGACCCTAACACGACGCGAAGCGCTTGCCTCTCATCTACCCGCTTTAACCTTGTCGCGACATCTGTTTATTGTCATTCACAAGTGCATTCACTAGTTTTACATTATAAAGTCGTTACGTAAAACTGTACACGGATAGGAATTGAGTTACATGTGCCTTGGGCACATCATTACTATTTTTTTTCTACGCACTAAGAAGAAACAGAACTAACAAATATTTATTTTCGTATTACCTACTCATAACGACGACTTGGGCAGATACAAGATGTCATTAGAATTATTGACTTTAACATGTACTTCATTGAATTTATATGTATTTTTTGTTGTATTAAAATAGTGTTTTGTGTAATTAATTAATTTATCATTATAATTATAAAAATACCATATTCTAAAAGACAGTAATACAAAACTACCCACTGTCTTGTAATGTTGATTCTTATTACAGACTGTAAGCAAGTTGTGAGTTTACATAACTTCTTTCAACAGTCTATAGCTGACAGACTTGGGTATTTAGTAAGCAGATCTATTAACAAGATTAGAGAATTAGTGTTAATACACTTTCCGCCGTACTCAAAGAAGGTGCATCAACTCCTCATGCACGAGGAACTGGTTGTGTATGCTAATGCTATTCTCCTTCTATTTAAATGTGAGTGTATTCTGTGTATTGTATGGACGAACATTATACCACCTTACGTAAGTAAGCCAGACTATTATTTTTGCATCAACACCCATCACATACACCTACACCATAACTGGTGACCCCGAACGAACACTTTTTGAAGATAGTGAATTTGCAACAATGAGTGACAGCAGTGATTCGGCAAAATCTGCGGCATCGCACGCCAGCCGACGTCACACACGAGAGCGCGTTTCCACTGCACCATCCGACATTTGCCGTGTCGGTGTACGAGTGCCGCCGTTTTGGCCTGAAGAACCAGAGATATGGTTTGCCCAGATTGAAGGCCAATTCGCCATATCTGGAATCACATCAGACCCCACGAAGTTTAACTACGTGATCGGACACTTGGATCCGCAGTTCTCTAAGGAAGTAAAGGACATAATCGTACACCCACCTGCAGAGAACAAATACGAGAAGCTGAAGTTTGAGCTCATCAAGCGTCTGACGGCATCCAGAGAGAAGAAGGTGCATCAACTCCTCATGCACGAGAAACTGGGTGACAGGAAGCCGTCAAAATTTTTAAGGCACCTGCAGAGTTTGGCCGGTTCAGAAGTGCCAGAGGACTTCATCCGCACTATATGGAGCAGCCGCCTACCCAGCAACATCCAAACGCTGTTGGCATCGCAGCCGACTACTTCTTTGGAAGCGCTAGCAGACCTGGCCGACAGAGTGCAGGATATTGTGACACCTACGCGTCAAGTCGCCGCCACAGCCGCACCTGCTGCATCGTCGAGCACTACGGAGACAATGGCACTAGAAATAGCGGAATTGAAACAAGCGGTGAAGAACCTTACTCTTCACCTGAATCGTCGCGATCGTGAGGCTAGACCACGCCGCCGTTCAAGGGACAATCAGCGAAGCCGTTCCACGACTCGATCAAGCTCCAATTACTGCAAGTTTCCCTTATGCTGGTACCATTATAAATTTGGATCGAAAGCGACCAGATGTGTGAAGCCTTGTGACTACGCGAAACCGGGAAACGCTCAAGGCAGTCGGTGATGGCGACAAACGATTGCCCTTCCTCCAGTGGTCGCCTTTTTGTCACGGACCGTACAACGAAGACCCAATTTCTAGTGGACACAGGGAGCGACCTCTGCGTATTCCCACGATCTGCACTACGCGAGCGACGTTCAAAGACTACGTACCAACTGTCAGCAGCTAATGGAAGTATCATCGACACGTATGGTTTCTTACAATTAAATCTAGATTTAGGCCTTAGACGAAGCTTTGCTTGGAATTTTGTAGTTGCTAACGTAACCAAAGCTATAATTGGCGTAGATTTCCTTAGATTTTACAATTTGATTGTTGATGTCCGTAACCACCGCTTAATAGATAATACAACTTCGTTATGTACTGTGGCTAATGTTAATTGTGTTTTAAAATCTGTGTTGTCCGTTAAGGTTTTGACTGGAGATTCGCGGTACCATTCTATTTTAAGGGAATACCCGGATATCACTCGCCCGTCTGGTACACCGCACATCACATGACACAATACAGTGCATCATATTCGCACCACTCCAGGCCCCACTGTCTTTTGTACCCCTCGCAGGTTAGCTCCCGACAAGTTAAAGATCGCGCGTAACGAGTTTCAGCTGATGTTAAACAACGGCACCGCGCGTCCGTCGGAGAGTCCTTGGGCATCAGCATTGCATCTAGCGCCCAAGAAGGACAACAGCTGGCGACCCTGCGGAGATTACCGTGCACTGAATGCACGTACCATACCCGACAGGTACCCTATACGTCATATTCATGACTTTGCTCACAGCATCGCGGGCTGCAAGGTGTTCTCCACAATCGACCTGGTGAAGGCCTATAATCAGATCCCGGTCTTCGGGGAGGATATTCAGAAGACCGCCATCACCACCCCCTTTGGCCTGTTCGAGTTCCCATTCATGACCTTTGGTCTAAGGAACGCAGGCCAAACTTTCCAAAGGTTCGTGGATGAGATGACTAGAGGGCTGGACTTCTGCTATTCCTACCTCGACGATTTCTTGGTGTTCTCGAGGGATCAGGCCCAGCATGAGAACCACCTGCGACAGCTGTTCGAGAGGATGACACAGTACGGTATCCTGGTAAACACCTCAAAGTGCGTATTCGGCGCAAAAGAAGTCACCTTTCTGGGATACCACACCTCAGCAGAAGGCACCAAACCTCAGGAGACCAAGGTCCAGGCCATAAAAGACTGTCCACCCCCTAAAACTGTTAGGGAGCTGAGGAGATTTTTGGGGATGCTCAATTTTTACCGGCGATTTTTGCCTAACGCTGCGCAGAACCAAGCTCCTCTCAACGCTCTTCTTACTGGCTCGGTAAAAGCTAAACATCCAGTGGATATTACCGGTCCAGCACTTGCAGCATTTGAGCAGTGCAAACAAGATCTCTGCAACGCTGCTTTGCTGTCCCATCCCGACTGCGACGCTCAGCTGGCGTTAGTCACGGATGCATCTGACGTGGCATTAGGAGCGGTTCTACAGCAGTTGAAAGACGGCGTCTGGCAACCTCTGGCGTTTTTCTCTCGCAAGCTAAGTCCAGCTCAGCGTAAGTACTCGCCTTATGACCGCGAACTTTTGGCTATTTATGAAGGCATAAGGTACTTCCGCTACATGCTAGAGGCTAGGCATTTTACAGTGTTTACCGACCACAAGCCGCTTAGCTTCGCATTTAGTGATCGCAAAAGCAACTGCTCCCCACGCCAGTACCGACACCTCGACTACGTATCGCAATTCACGACCGACATACGACATATATCCGGTCGGGACAACGTGGTTGCTGATACGTTATCACGTATCGAGGAAATCCACCAAGCCATTGACTACGAAGTGTTGGCAAAGTCTCAATCATCGGACTCTGAACTTGCCAACCTTCTTAAAGAAGAGACATCGATACGGCTGAAAAAGATGACACTAGAGGGCACCCGTCATGAAATATATTGCGACATAAGCAAGACACCTCCAAGACCTTTTGTGACCAAACCCTTGCGAAAACAGGTTTTTGACTGTCTGCATAGTTTAAGTCACCCAGGCACAAACGCAACTGCTCAATTGGTAGCAGAGAGATATGTTTGGCCCGGCATCCGCAAGGACTGTCGGGAATGGTCAAAATGCTGCATAGCTTGCCAACGCGCCAAGGTGAATCGCCATGTGTCTGCTCCATTGGGCACGTTCAATTTGCCTCGCACTAGGTTTTCAGTGATACACATTGACCTAATAGGTCCCCTACCACAATCGCAAGGCTACCGCTACTGCCTTACTGCTGTAGATCGTTTCACCAGATGGCCAGAGGTGATTCCAATCATGGATATGACAGCAGAAACGGTAGGCCGCGCACTATTATCGGGTTGGATTGCACGTTTCGGCTGCCCAACCGATATAATAACAGACCGTGGGCGTCAGTTTGAATCCAATTTGTTCGCATTCTTGGCAAAAATAGCAGGATTCAAACATCGTAGAACCACGGCCTACCATCCCGCGTGTAATGGCTTAGTTGAGCGGTTCCACCGCCAGCTAAAAGCCACCATTGTATGTCACGCCGATGGTAACTGGACCGAGTCTTTACCGTTGGTCCTGCTTGGTATCCGTTCAGCGTTCAAAAAGGACTTACAATCCTCTTCCGCTGAGCTGCTTTACGGTGAACCCCTGCGTCTACCTGGTGAATTTTTCCAACACCAGGTGGAAGCCACTACGGATATAACCGACTTCATCGCACGCATCCGACTATTTGCTGAGAAATTACGACCATCTCCTGCATCTCGCCATACCCATAATAAAATTTTCATTTACAAGGACCTCAACTCCTCTAGTCACGTATTCCTCAGGGAAGACTCACTAAGAGCCGCATTAAGTCCCGTATATTCCGGTCCCTTTGAAGTAATAGAACGGGGGGACAAAGTATTTAAAATTATGGTAAAAGGGAAAAATGTTACGGTATCAATCGATCGTCTTAAACCGGCGTATATTCTTATCGAACCCATCCATAATGACAGCAGCAATAATAACCCACGTACCAGTGAAAACGCTAAACCTAAAGAGGTAAATACTAAAACCACTCGCTCGGGCAGGCGCGTCAGGTTCCCCGATTTTTATCGCCCGTAGTGACGGTCTCTGGAGGGGAGTGATTTGGGCACATAATATTATCTATTTAATATTACTGCACACTACATACTATATTCATCAAAATAAATATCAATTATATAATATTAATTATGTATGTAAAACAAAGGTATATACTTAGGTACAACATTTACTTAGTCTAGTTATATTTACTTAAATAAACCTAAAGTTACTTTAATCATATTTATACTTACATCAAAATATCTATTTACACTAAACAATAACGATAACATATTTATTCCTAATTCTAATTACACACAATATTCTTTACAATCATAATAACATGCGACAATGTTATCTACCAGACAGCGAGGCGCCGTGCTTTGGAAACGCGCATCACAAAAAACAGGCCTATTGTTCGGTAGGCACTAATGAGTTGCCGCCGGCGCCGATCGCTGTGCGCCTGCGCACGTACGCCAGTCGAGACCCTAACACGACGCGAAGCGCTTGCCTCTCATCTACCCGCTTTAACCTTGTCGCGACATCGTATAGCTTATACGCCTAAACGCTTTCCGCGTTTTATTTGTTATTTTGTACTTTCTTCCTTCTGCTTTCTAAACTGTGCTGTGTTGTGTATGCTAATGCTATTCTCCTTCTATTTAAATGTGAGTGTATTCTGTGTATTGTATGGACGAACATTATACCACCTTACGTAAGTAAGCCAGACTATTATTTTTGCATCAACACCCATCACATACACCTACACCACATGTGTATAAATTTGGAATAGACAATCTGAATTTAAATTTTTAGCGATGGCATCATTAATAAAAGCCGGCATGGCAGCATCGAGAAGTGGTGGACCTAATAAAAACAATTAATCGTCGAATTTTGATGTTGGAGGCGGGAAGACTAAAGTCAGAAATAATTTGAGCTCTACGGGGCCACGGTATTATTATTACTACTACTATTTGTTTTGTTGACCTTACCTGACCAAGCGTGTATTGTTAATTACCAAGATCATAATTTTGTATTTAAGTTTGGTAAATTGCAAAGAACTAAGAGGTACACTAAAAAAGCATAAAAATGGTACACTTTCTTAATACTTTGATTACAGAGGGCCCCGCTAGGAAGACAAAACTTTCAAGCTGAAATTCTTCTGTTCTAAATAAGGTTGTTTTGAATTTAATGCATTAATGAGGAGGTTCATTGGATTGGAGGTATATTATTATTATATCAGTATGTTTTTTAACGATTTCGAGCGTTATGAAGCCGAGGGCCTAGCTGGGAAGATCAGGCATTTTATCGTAATTTCAGTCAAAACTGCAAAATTCTGTCAAAATTTCCATTACTTTTATGAGCCTAGCTCGGGGGGCCCCTCTAGGAAAGAAGACATAGGGGGGTGGTAGTATTCTTTCACCGCTACGCGACATACTACCAATTATAGTAGTTAGCATAAGTCACAGAAGGCTAGTTAATAACCCCTCGTCTGTTGAAAGAGCTCTAGGAGCTCTCTGTCAAAAACAGCTTCATTATAAAACTAGAGATATCGTCATTTTAATCACACGTGGTGCTATCGCGCGGGACCACCCAGAAGTGATGACACAGATAAGCCGATTCAGACAAAATGGCCGCCATATTTGACAGGATAACTGAGATGACAGTAACTAAGTGCATTGCAAATAAATGTACAACAACATATTAGGCGGACTCGTGAGTAATTTTTTTTATTTTTTTTTATTTTATTTATTAAGGAACAAACAGTTACATATAAACACATTTTATACAAAACAAAAAATACTTAAAAACCTATAGTTCCATAAAGTAGTACATATATGAGATAAATAGTTTAGCGTAAAAATATTTATACTATGTTAAGTTTTTTTTTCCTTATTTATTACAATATATTATAATAATTACATACTGATATAATTACTTATGTGGGATGACAACAGCACATTTCATGACACTGTGGATAAAATTTTTAAAGATTCTTTCTTAAATGTTCTTAAATTCAAACCAAACATATCAAGCTCATGCAGCATATCGTCGTAAGTTTTACAAGAACGTCTAGGGAAAGTGTTGCTTCCGTAACAAGTTTTTGTAACCGGATATGAGAAAAGAAAATTTTTTCGACAAGATCTTCCAATCGATCGGGGAACGTGAAAATATATTTTATGTATGAGTTCAGGAGCATCTATGAGATTATTTAGTAATTTGTAAAGGAATGTTACATCACAGAGATCACGCCGTAATTTCACAGACACAAAGGTATGAGCTCTTAATTTTTATTAAAAGTCCAAAAATTGAGTCAAGTTGTTTTAGAAAGGGCTCAGACGACTCGAGTCCTGTTCAACACTAGTTGCAAGCGACCATGTTCTTTAAGACAGAGCGTTTGTTGGTTGGTCGACTAGGTTAATTTGAAAATAGCTTTTGTGAACCACTTGCCACGAAGTTAAAAGAACTCTGTAAATTATAATATGCTGCACTCAAGTTCTTAAATGAAGTTAATAACTTACTACAACTAAATTTTGTTTCTACTGTCAAAGAATTTTGAACTTTGAATTTTGAAGTTTTCAAGGCTTACTCTTAAAAGTTTTACCATTTGACTGATATAAATGAAATATATATCAAATCTAAATACAACAAGATCTGTTAGAATAATCATTAAGTTACAAAACATCAGAGGTGACCAAACTAGTTTAACGATAAAGACCTCGACTGTTATGTAATACAACAACAAAAATAATGTCACGCCATGGTTTTCTAAGATCCGTTTGTTTAAATTATTTCCGTAGTGATCGAACATCTTTCCAGCAGATTGAATTTATAAAATCATTTGAATTTTAGTTCGCTTTTTAATACGCTATTAAGACTGTGTTCCCGCCAAAGCCGGGACGCCCATTCAAATGTTGACAGCCACCGCTGCGCGACCCGCGGCCGCTCGCTTCGTGAGCCGCCGGCGGCACTCGGCAAGCTAGCTAGCTACCGCGCACGCAACAGCCTGACCGAAAAGGTTTATAGTGACTCTTGAACCTAAAGTGAAGAGAACGCCTGAATGCCTATTGTGTAGTGTAGTGACTGTGCGCCAGGAAACCAACCTACCTCGCCGCCCGTGGTCAGCTCGTCTCCCGGTTCCAGCGACCTCGTCAAGCCTGCTCCCGGTAAGTTCCTTTCTACCTCCCGCCTAACCTTCTTTACTCTGCTGTATGTGGCGGTGTCTTCTGACCCGCGAATACATTTTGGTCCTTCGAGCCGGATACATCCCAGCAACAGTCCACTTAATATCACCCTACCCTACACATTTAATATTTTCGCCTCGACTCGTGCCGCCACCCATATACACCTACACATAACTACACATTCACAATGCACGCGCAAGCCGGGCCTAGCCCAAATACGCCCTACTGTCCCTATTGTAGGGAAAGGGGGCACAAGCTCATCACGTGCGCCCGCTATAATGCCCAGCCGACGCAGGGCCGGTGGGATTTTGTGGTGTCGCGCGAGCGCTGTCCCCGCTGTCTCGGACCACATTATCCGGACGAATGTAAGTCGGTGAAGGCATGCAGGGTGTGCCCCGAACACCACACTTCCCTCCACCGACCGGACGACACAACGCAGCAGTGCCAGCCGGAAGCGGCGGCGCGGTGGCTCCCGCCCCATCTGCGTGACACTCCGGGACAACGACCCATCGACAGCCCGCTGCATGTGTTAGAATTTTCAACCGGTCATTTGGTTTCTTTAACAAAAACTAATAGATAGCTACTGGATAATAGAAGTCAGAAAGCAAAATAAAGCTAGCTATTAGGAGGGATATTAAGAAAACGCATTTGTTTTTTTATCTAAAATTATATTGATTTAAAATTGGATGATTCTTATAACACAGAAACCCGATAATATATATAAAGTATATAAGGATTAATTCAGTATATATAATGATTCCATAAATAATACCCCTTATATACTTTACCCTTATATACTTTACCCTTATATACTTTCCCTTATGTACTTTACCCTTATGTACTTTACCCTTATGTATTATACCTTTACGTACTTTACCCTTGTGTTATTTAAAATTGGATAATTCTTATAACACAAAACCCGATAATATATATAAAGTATATAAGGATTAATTCAGTATATATAACGATTCCATAAATAATACCCCTTATATACTTTACCCTTATATACTATACCCTTATATACTTTACCCTTATGTACTTTACCCTTATAAACTATACCCTTATATACTTTACCCTTATGTAGTTTAACCTTATGTATTTTAACTTATACAAAGTAAATAAAGACAAGTACTTAACTTTATACACCAGCAAATCTTTTGTACATAAAAGACCTTATGATACTAAGACAGAGGTCTGTCTCAGTCGGCGTCCGGAACCACACTGCCCGTGCGACCGATCGTCTCGCTTTTATAAGGCGTCCCCGCCACTGAGTTCGCCCCGCCAAACAACACCTGGTGTTTACCGACAGGAAGCGAACAGGTGGCATGACAAACGTGTGGTGTTTAAAAATAATTGTTTTCGATTCTTTTAGTTAATTGTAATAACAATTCTCGCTTAAATAATCATTATTCTCTTTATAATTAATCTAACACGGCCATTCTGATAAGTACTTCGTTCTCCGAAGTACCTCTTTTATATACTATTAAATATTTAGTTTAGCTTATGACATTCTTCGCATCACAGTCTCACTTCTAACATTAAGTAGACCTTGTGAGCCACAACAGTTCAATGTCCTACTTTTCACATTAAGTAGAACTTTAGTTACTACACACATTCTCCGCATCACAGTCTCACTTCTAACATTAAGTAGACCTTGTGAGCCACAACACAACAGTTACATGTCCTATTTTCACATTAACTTAGTTACAGTTTTATCATCTCTTCATAGGGCTTAATCACATAAAAATAATTTTGTAAACTTCATTGATAGGCAATTTTTTATTAAAACAGGAAATACAGTATATACATTTCATATTTACCATGCATTTGTTTAACATAATAAGTTCATGCATAAATTATGTACATTAATTAGATTATTTTTTTATTAACTAACAATATTTTATTTAAAAAAAAAGATTAAGTAATTTTACATTTATACAATTTTTCCATTATTTTTTTTAAATTTAATATCCCACAAATTGAATCTGCATCTATCCATTCACCAGGCCATAGCCTTAATTTGTCTTTAGATACAGTCACATTTCTAAGATTGCCTACTCCTCTTAGAGAAAACCTATCGTATGGCAGTATCTCTGTTATCTGGTGTTGAAGAACCTCTTTGTGCGGCTCTATGAAAAACTTCTTTTTCTCGCACTGACATGAACGTCAGCTTTTAGTCACTACTTTTTTCTTCATCTTAAAATAATTATTATAACAAATTATATGTTCGCCTCTATTACCTTAATTAAAGCTATTAAGCTTGCTACAATATTAATTGTACTATTAAATACCTACTTACTACAACAAAGAAATTTGGGTTTTCATTGAAGACGCCCAAACATTGGTGACCCCGACGTGATGCATCTAACGGTTGACGAAAGGGAGATTTGTGCGGAGCTGGAGGATCGCACCACAGGGAAGTGACCCGGCATACCTACCTACGCAAATTGTTCTTTTTTTTTTGTTTTTTGCTCATTGCGCTAAATTGGAGTCAGATGTACTATACTTAATAAAATATCTACTAATTAGGTTCGCTGCAACCCTGTTTCTTGGTTCCCGCTCTGTGGACTACTCGTGAGTTGGATTCGCCCAGCGAGTCGACTGACCTTCGTTGCATGCGAACAGCTGACTGGTAACCGCTGATATCTTGCCGTATCGATACGGCCGTACAAGGTTGGTTGCATTGTTCAGTACTTAACTTACTTCACTATTACTTTAATAATTAAATTATTACCCACCTACCTGGTTGGTGAGGTAACTACTGGTGGTTGGTCTGTTCAGTTCGATTACTGTGCGTGCGTTCTTTTTGATTGTTTGAATTTAAACGCACATCATTCACCATGGCTACTGATATAAAAACTCTTATCCTTCAACGAGGATCTATTAAAGCCAGAATAACCACATTTACTTGGATACCATTAAACTCATTGAAGCAAAAAACTTTACCAAGGAAAAACTTGCAGAATTTCAACTAAAACTAGATAGACTGAAAGAATTGTTTAGTGAGTTTGACTGTTTGAAATATAAGATTGAAATTTTGTCTCCGGAACAATTACATGAAAATGAAGATATAGAAAACAACTTTTGTACTAACATTACATTAGCTCAGTGTTTAATTGATAATGTTTCTGCGGTTACTATACAACAGAATCCTCATTCTGGCTTCGATAGCTGTAGTGCTCATAATGATGATCGCAACAATAGTTACGTGAAGCTTCCTACTATTCAGTTGCCAACGTTTGATGGGAATTACATCAAATGGCTGGAGTTCAAGGATACTTTCGACTCTTTAATAAATAGTAACACGTCTATTCCAAACATAAACAAGTTCCACTACTTGCGATCATCATTGGAGGCCGAAGCGGCTAATGTTATAAAGGCAATCGACTTCACTGCTGATAATTATGGGTTAGCTTGGAAGTCACTTGTTCAACGCTATGATAACAAAAGAATATTGGTCAACAACCACTTGAAAGCTCTTTTTAATTTTGATGCGTTAACTAAAGAAAACTTTAAGTCTCTGCGCTACATGATCGACTACTTTACCAAAAATCTTCATGCTTTGGATTCTCTGAAGGAGCCTACTACTCATTGGGACACTTTGATTGTGTTTATCATGGCATCAAAACTAGATGGGGCCACCAGTCGGAAATGGGAAGAACACAGGTCTAAATTTACTTTATCACCTACTGTTGTTGAATTTTATGACTACATACGTAAACGTGCTGATGTTTTGGAAACGTTGCAATATAGTACGCATGATGTGACTAAAAAGGAAAATAAACAGACAAAATCTTTTACTTCTTCTGTTTATAGCAATAGTTGTGTTATTTGTTCTCAGGATCATTTAGTTTACAAATGTGACAAATTTAAGGCCATGTCGTTGGACGCTCGCTTTGCAGAGGTGGCTAAGCACAAGCTTTGCACTATTTGTCTTCGTATGGGACATTTTTCGTCGACTTGCCGGCACACTCCCTGCAAGATCTGCAACAAGAAACACAATTTACTACTTCATAAGCAAACTAATAAAAATACTACTAACTTACCTTCGGGTTCCTCTTCACATCAGGCATCCTCTTCTTCTCAAATGGAAGTGTCTTCTCAAGTAGCTTCGATTACTGTGCCATCACCTGCTGGTGCTGCTTCACTCACTCATCAGCTGTCTCCTGTGTCACTTTCTTCTGTGAGTTCCGGACAGGTTCTCTTGTGCACTGCTGAAGTCGATCTCATTGATACTAACACTAATAAAACTTACCTAGTTAGGGTTCTTCTTGACAGTGGATCCCAATCTTCTTTTATTTCTGAAAAAATACAAAGGAGGTTAAAACTTTCTTGTTCTGATGCGAACATTTGTATTACTGGAATTAATAATAAACTAACTAACACTACCAAGACTTGTAATATCAAGCTAAAATCTCGCATTAATTCTTCTTACTTTAATGTGTCTTGTCTTGTTATACCTGATATTACTGGTCGACTACCTTTAGTTGAGTTGAATCTCTCGCGCCTAGACCTTCCTGAGTCTATTAAGCTAGCGGACCCTAGCTTTTATCGACCCTCTGACATTGATGTCTTACTAGGCGCAGATGTCTACTGGGAAATAGTTGAATCTAAACTACTAAAACTGGGTAAGAATAAACCCACTCTACAGAAATGTAGACTAGGTTGGCTCGTCTCTGGCCCAACTGGTCAGGGGCCTAATACCACTACTCATTCTAACTTTTGCAAAGAAATTAGTGACTCTGTAGCTAAATTCTGGGAACTAGAAGATATTCCTACTCTCCCAACTGAACGTATATTCTCTAAAGATGAACAATATTGTGAAGAACATTTTATCACTAATACTGTACGCCTACCTAACGGCAGGTTCTCTGTTAAGTTACCTTTTCGGGAGGTCCCCGAAGACGCGTTAGGCGATTCCTATCATATCGCCAAACGTCGATTCTTAAACATAGAGAAACGGTTAACAAAAACTAATATGAAAGCTGACTACACTAACTTTATTAAAGAATATAAGCGTTTAGGCCATCTTAGCGAAGTAGCTCGCCCACCCTTCGGATACTATATTCCTTATCATGCCGTTGTGCGCTTAAAAGTGTTATTCAAAAACTTGCTGAAGGCTGTTTTCCTTTGCGAAAACTCCGGACTAATGCCCCTGATATTTTTGATGACATTCTTACTATTAATCAATCTCAAGACTTTTGTAAAGAATCGTCTGTTCTAGGTTTAAAATGGAATCCTGTCTCAGACACTCTTAATTTTTCTGTGAAACTAGAACAAATAGCTAAAGTAACGAAAAGATCAATACTGTTCAATTCTTGTAGAATTTTCGACCCGTTAGGTTTTCTATCAGCCTCTACAATTTTCCATAAAATCCTTCTACAGAAACTATGGTTGCTTAAGATTGACTGGGATGACGGTATTCCAGAGAACTTAAAAAGGTCTTGGATTGATTTCTATAGTGAGACGAAATACTTTGAAAATGTTAGGATTCCTAGGTATGTTCTTTGCGAATCTCCTACTAGTATAGAAGCTCACTGTTTCACAGACGCATCTCAGGACGCCTATAGTGCGTGTATATACTTAAAATCCAGAAATGACGCTGGTGTTGAATGTGTTAACCTACTCTGTGCTAAAACGAAGGTCAGTCCAGTCAAAACGGAAACAATACCGCGCTTAGAGTTGCTAGGTGCGTTACTTGGTGCTAAACTGCATTTTGAAATTCTTAAGTCTCTGCGAATAACTGTTTCACGTTCAGTTTTCTGGACAGACTCAACTATAGTATTAGGATGGATACACACTCAGTCTAAAACGCTTAAAACTTTTGTTTGTAATCGTATTGAACGAATTAGGGAACTCACTGAAAAGGATAACTGGCGGCACGTACCTACTGAAGTAAATCCTGCTGATTTAGCGTCTAGGGGGTTTCCTCCGCGGCTTCTCGCTGATAGTAAATTTTGGTGGCACGGTCCTAATTTCTTAACTACGTCTGAAGATGAGTAGCCGCAATCAAGATATAGTTCCTCGGATTTACCTGAAACAAAAATAAGTTTAAGTACTAAAATCCTAACTAACGAAATTATTTTGTTTGATAAATACTCTAAACTTTACACACTACAAAGAATATTTGCTTACGCACTGAGATTCATAAATAATATAAAAACAAATGCTACTAAAATACATGGTGAACTTACCTGTGTTGAATTGAATTACTCATTGACTATGCTAGCTAAAATGTCACAAATAGAAACCTTCTCTAAAGAAATTCACTCACTTGAAACTGTGAAAACTTTGAACCGTAAATCACCTGTTCTCTCTTTAAATCCGTTCTTAGATAAAGACGGCATACTGCGTGTCGGTGGTCGAATCGACAACGCAGCCTATTGTCCCTATGGGAAAAGACATCCCATTTTGTTAGACCCTAAACACACTTTCACTAAACTTTTATTTCAACGGGAACATCTTCGTCTACTACACTGTGGTCCGTCACAACTCTTAAATTCTATTCGTGACCACTTCTGGCCTACTGGTGGCAAGGTACTAGCTACTGCCACGGTAAGAAAATGTATTCGCTGTCAAAGATTTAACGCTAAACCTTTAAACCCTATAATGGGAAACTTATCTCAGCCACGTGTAACTCCTGCTCCACCATTTCAAACTTGTGGCACCGACTTTGCTGGTCCTTTCCTTATTCTTAATCGTAAGGGTCGTGGCGCAAAGACTTCAAAGTGCTATTTATGTATCTTCGTTTGTTTTATTACAAGGGCTGTTCACTTAGAAGTGGTTAGCGACCTAAGCAGTGAAGCCTTTATTCTTTGCCTACGTAGATTCATCTCAAGACGCGGTAAACCTCAAACAATCTACTGCGACAATGGTCGGAACTTTGTCGGCGCCTGTAAAGAACTGAGCAGACTGCTAAAACAATGTAACAAATCGGTCAGCGAATTTGCGTGTAACGAAGGTATTGTCTTTAAATTTTCTCCGGCATACGCACTGCATTTCGGTGGTATCTGGGAAGCAGGAGTGAAAAGGGCAAAATTTCATTTAAAGCGGATCGCTGGCAATTATAGTTTAACTTTTGAAGAGTTATATACATTGTTTTCTCAAATTGAAGCTATTATGAACTCACGTCCGCTTACTCCGATGTCGGCGGATCCATCTGATTTGACACCTCTTACGCCTGGTCACTTTCTTGTGGGTCGCCCTTTGACCTCACTGCCTTCGCCTGTTATCGAGCGAGTCAGCATAACCCGTTACGAGCTGATTGAACGTTTAAGAAAAACACTTCTGGTCGCGGTGGACGAGAGACTACCTAGCAACTCTGCAACAACGCGTCAAATGGCGAACACAGAGGAGAAATCTTCAGGCCGGCCATCATTTTGTTATCGTCATGGATGATCAACTTCCGCCCATGCAGTGGCTCATGGGCCGCGTGCACAGCATCCATCAAGGGACGGACGGTGTCTGCCGAGTCGTCGACGTCCTAACTAAAGGCGGAATAAATTAAGAGAGCCGTCACTCGTCTCTGTGATTTAGAGGGAATTTCCTGAGCTCCTTGGAAAGCAAGTTCCCAAGGGGCGGGAGCATGTTGAAGAACCTCTTTGTGCGGCTCTATGAAAAACTTCTTTTTCTCGCACTGACATGAACGTCAGCTTTTAGTCACTACTTTTTTCTTCATCTTAAAATAATTATTATAACAAATTATATGTTCGCCTCTATTACCTTAATTAAAGCTATTAAGCTTGCTACAATATTAATTGTACTATTAAATACCTACTTACTACAACAAAGAAATTTGGGTTTTCATTGAAGACGCCCAAACATCTGGTATGGCCCTTTAAATCGAGGACTCAGTTTATTATGGCACCTGTGATCCTGGTTTACATATACGATATAGCCTACCTCAAAATACTTACTGTCCCGTCTTACATTGTCAAATCTATTTTTAAATATGTCTGACTCACGATTTAAACGTTGAAACGCTAATTCTCGATCGGCTCTTAGATCAGTATTTGGTTCTACGACCTGTAGCTCATTCAAACGAGCTTAAATACTTGGTATATTACTATTGCAACCTATGAGCAAATGGATAGGACTGAAACCTGTAGATTTTTGGACAGTGGTATTAATTGTTTGTTGTACCTTCCACAACCCGCTTGGCCAATCTGACGACCCATTACAACTGGTGTTCAACATATCGGTCACTGTACCTACATATCGTTCTACCTGGCCGTTCCCCCTTGGTGTACCTGTGGCGATCATGTGGTGTTGAATATGTAAATCTCTGAATAAGGATGTTATTTGAATGAAACTAAAATTAGTACCTCGATCGGTGATCACCCTTGCAGGAGTACCAAATAAAGTGATAGTGTCTCGGATAAGTGGAACTAATTCCTGACTTGTAAGAGTTTTAAGCGGTTTCAATAAGGCATATTCAGTAAAACCATCTACTAAAAGTAATATGTATTTATATCCTTCAGATGTCTGGGAGAACGGACCAGTGCAATCTAAATGGACAGTATGGAAGGGCACTGGAGTTTTTTCTATGGGATGTAAAAAACCCTGTTTTGGGCCAGAATGACTTTTTCTTCCACACATATTAAACAGTGTTTTAAGTACTTACGGACGTAAGCAACCATATGAGGGAACTAAAAGTGTTCTTGAAGTTCAATGTTTTATAAAATCCTGTATGACAGTTTTCATCATGAAACATTTGCATTAAACCAAATCTACATCCCTTTGGAACGTAAAGTTTAGGTTTATCATGTTGAATTTTATAAAATGACAAATTGTTACGCAAAAAGTATCTATTTGGGTCTAGGTTTCCAGCCACTATTTGACTCATTAAATGTTGAGTTTTGTGATGTATGTAGGTATCTTGGCATTAATTATTATTGTGTATGTAAGGTAGATGTAAAAGTGTGTATGTCGGCCCCTTGTCTCGCATTATATGGTTGTTACGTGAAGACGTGTTTTATTGCTCCGTACACCTAAATCTAGATTTCTCAGTGGCGACGAGTTTGATACGAACCATAGTGAAATAAGTGCATTATAGGTGTGATAACAAGTGCGTGAAATTGTCGATAGGTAGAATTTCAGAGTTTAACGTGCGCTCGGACAATTCGATGATGTATGTGGAAAGGTTAGAACAATACTTCGTAGTAAACGAAATTCAAACCGAAAGACAAGTGCCGACGCTTATCACAGTAATGGGAGCAGAATGCTACGAGTTACTGGTAAATCTATGCACACCAGACAAGTCATCAAATAAATCGTTCAAACAGTTAACGGACATTTTAGAAAAGTATTTGCAACCGAAACCTAGCATATTATCAGAAAGGTACAAATTTCGCCATAGGAAGCAATGTAACAACGAAACGATCTCGGAATATGTAGCTGTTTTAAAGAAAATGACGAAAACTTGCGAATTTGGCAGTTGGTTAGAAGAAAGTTTGCGTGACCAATTAGTATGCGGCATCAGCAGCGAGACCATACGGCAACGCCTGTTCACCGAAGACAGGATAGATTTTGGGAAGGCGTTTACTCTCGCCGTGAGCATGGAAGCGGCGGAGAAGGATGCGGCGGCGGTGGAGGGCCGAGCTAACTCTTCGAGCGGCGACATCGCGGCGTGCCGGGCGGTGGCGGGCACGTGGCGTGGCGGCGGCGGCAGTAGCGGCGGCGGCGGCAGCAGCGGAGGCCGGCCGCGGTACCCGCCAGCGCGCGGGCGCGGCGCGTGGCGCGGGCAGCGTGCGGGCAGCGCGGGCGGTGCGGGCAGCCAGCCGCGCCCTGCCACCACGCACAACCAGCAGCAGCAGTGCCGTGCGTGTGGCGCCAATCACGACGTGGCCCACTGTCACTTTGCTCGTTACGTGTGCAGAGTGTGCAACCAGCAGGGGCATTTAAGACGGGCCTGTCCTTACCTGGCTGGTCAACACAAAGTCGACGTAGCGGCCTCGACGCAAGAAAACGGCGCAAACAGTGAGGATAGCGATGAGGTATTAGCAAAAGCTGTTAATCAGTTGTCTATCACGCAATGTAGTCCTTTAATGATAACACTCAAGGTGGATGGTAAAGAGATCGCTATGGAGTGTGACACGGGCAGTGCAGTGTCTTGTATAAGTTCGGAACTTTATTATAAATTATTTAAAAACTTGGAAATAAAAAAATGCAATTTAAAGTTGAGGTACTACACGGGGGAGTTAGTGCGGCCCGTGGGAGTTATAAAACCTTTAGTTATGTTTAATGATAGCAAAAAATATTTAAACTTGTATGTTATAGAGGACGCTAAAACGTCGTTACTGGGCAGACAATGGTTAATGGAACTAAACGTACAACTACCTAAATTCAAATGTGTAAATAACTTAATTGGTAATGATTTTAACATAAACGATTTTAGTTCCAGATACTCTGAAGTGTTCGCTGACGGGTTGGGGCGATTCACGGGCGGCCAGGTTAGCATTTACGTGCGCTCGGGCGCGCGGCCCGTGTTCATGCGCGCGCGGCGCGCATGAACACGGGCCGCGCGCGCATGAACACGGGCCATAAATAAGGTTATTGAAGTCGATCGTTATCCGCTACCCAAAGTAGAAGATTTACTAGCACGCTTGCACGGTGGACAAAAATTTAGTAAAATTGATTTGTCTCAGGCTTACGCGCAATTTGAATTAGACGAGTCAAAAAAATACACGGTTATAAACACGCATAAAGGTTTATTCATGTATAACCGTTTAGTCTTTGGTCTGTCATCGAGCCCGGGAGTATTCCAAAAGCGTCTGGAGCAATTGTTCGCTGATATACCCTATGTAGGAGTGTTTCTCGACGATATCATAATATCCGGGATTGAGGACCAGGATCACATTAGTAATTTACATAAGGTATTTGAACGTCTTCGTTTACATGGGCTTCGAGTAAAGAAAGACAAATGCGCTTTCTTTGAGGACAGTATAAAATATCTAGGTCATATTATTGATAAAAATGGGGTTAAAACTTGTCAGGATAAGGTGGCGGCCATTTTTAACACCCCAGCCCCCACGAATATTTCAGAACTACGCGCATTTATATGTATGGTTATGTATTATTCAAAATTTATTAAAAATATAAGTACAATATTAGCGCCTTTGTATAATTTACTTCGCGCCAATGTCAGGTTTGTATGGAGTGAGGAATGTCAGAGGGCGTTTACGCTGATCAAACAGCGCTTAGGGTCAAGCGAAGTGCTGGTGCACTACTCGCTGGAGCAGCCGCTGGTGCTGACGGCGGACGCGAGCGGCGTGGGGGTCGGCGCGGTCATCTCGCACCTCACGCGCGACGGCGAGCGCCCGGTGGCGTTTGCCTCTCGCTCACTCACTAGCGCCGAGCGGGGGTACGCGCAGATAGATAAGGAGGCTTTGGCTATTGTGTATGGCATTAGGAAATTTCACCAATATTTATATGGTCGTAAGTTTACGCTCAGAACCGACCACAAACCTTTGACTTACATATTTGGCAATAAAGTGGGCATTCCTGTTATGGCGGCATCTCGGCTACAAAGGTGGGCCGTCTTGTTATCGGGATACAATTACGAAATAGAATATGTTGCATCGAGTAAAAATTGTGCTGATGCGTTATCACGGCTGCCTCAAACCGGGTCCGAGCGTATAGTAACCGAAGGGGTAACTTATATTAATTTTGTCGAACAATTTTTACCGATAACAAATGATGACGTCAGGCTAGCTTCGTCTAAAGATTCTTTACTAAGCCGTGTTATGTTGTACGTTCAATCGGGCTGGCAAAGTAAGTGTAATGACGAGACGATTAGAACTTTTTATAGCAAACGAAACGAATTGTATTTAGATCGGGGGTGCCTTATGTGGGGTTACAGGTTAATTATACCTCAAAGTTTAAGGGAAAAGGTGTTGATGCAGTTACATACAAGCCATATGGGCATAGTAAAGACCAAGTCGTTAGCTCGAAGCTACGTATGGTGGCCAAATATAGACGCGGACTTGGAGGCGGTCTGTAGGCAGTGCGAGACGTGCGCGGCGGAGGCGCAGGCGCCGCCGCGCGCGCCCCCGCAGCCGTGGCCCTATCACGCGCAGCCGTGGAGTAGGATTCATATAGATTTCCTCGGGCCATTAAACGGAAAAACTTATCTCATAATCGTCGACGCTAGTTCGAAATAGTTAGAAGTTTTTGATATGCCTAGAACAAATGCGGTGACCGTTATAAAGGTATTAAGGGCCACGTTTGCTCGGTTCGGACTGCCCATGGAAGTGGTATCAGATCAGGGACCTCCATTCACGAGCTGTGAATTTCAGAACTTTTTAACGAATAATGGTATTCGCCAATCTTTTTCGCCCATTTATCATCCGGCTTCGAACGGAGCGGCCGAAAACGCGGTCAAACTGTGCAAGCGGGCTATTAAAAAAGCTAATAGGGACACATTGGACACAGATGCCGCTTTGCAAACATTTTTGATGAGCTATAGGAATAGTATCCAAAGTAGCACAGGCGACACGCCCGCCATGCTGCTGCAGCGCCGGCCGCTGCGCTCGCGGCTCGACCTGCTGCGCAGCGCCAGCGCGCGCGAGCAGAGCGTGAGCCGCGCGCGCAGCCGGCAGCTGCGGCACGCGGGCGGCGTGCTGCGCGCGCTGCAGCTCGGCGACCCCGTTTGGGCGAGAGGCTTTCGTCACGCAGACAAATGGCTAAAGGGCACAGTGGTAGGTACGCAGTGCTCTTGTAGGTACTTAGTGGATAGCGGTGGCGATCGACTGATGCATAGACATATTGATCAAATCAAGCGCAGGGCGAGAATGTCTGATGTTCCTTGTCCTTCAGGGGAGACTAGTGAGAATACGGAGGGTGTAAATGGGGTTGAGGATGACGTAGCAGTGCGATCAGAGAACGGAGATGTGGTGAGTGAGAGCGAAGAGGGACTATTTACCACTCCTTCGAGTGATAGTCACGTTCCCGTGGATTATTACCGAACACCACCCACAGTGAGTCGAGCTCACCGCAGCCGCCCTCGCTTAGTTCGCCGCGCACGCCCGTGAATCGTCCCAATCGAGTGCGCAAGCCCGTACTGCGTTACGGCATAGATTATTAAGCTAAGTAATTAATTAGTTATAAGTTTTTATTGTTTGTATTTTATAAGTACTCTTTTATGTAAGTATATGTTAGTGATTTAAGTTGGGAGGTGTGATGTATGTAGGTATCTCGGCATTAATTATTATTGTGTATGTAAGGTAGATGTAAAAGTGTGTATGTCGGCCCCTTGTCTCGCATTATATGGTTGTTACGTGAAGACGTGTTTTATTGCTCCGTACACCTAAATCTAGATTTCTCAAGTTTCAGGGTCGTTTTGTTGAGCTGCTTCTAACCAAGATTGAGGTTCGTCAATAAGGTAGACTATTTTATTGGGACTATCTAATGTTTCGACGTTGTGTGAAGGAATAGTTCCAACAGGATTACGGCTAAGAAAGTCTACATGTCCAAGATATTTGCCTTTCTTATATACAATTTCAAAGTCAATATCTTGCATAAACGTCCACCAACGAGCAACACGTGGGGAAAAATCCTTTTTGGTCATAGTTGATTTGATAGAGTTACAATCCGTAAAAATGATAAATTTTATTTCTAAAAGGTAAACTCTGAAATGTTTTAGAGCATTATAGATTGCCAAAGTCTCCAAATCATAGGAACAATACTTGGACTCCACAAGGGTAGTTCTTTTGCTAAAGTAAGCTACAACCCTTTTATTTTTGTTAATTGTTTGCATTAGCATAGCACCATAGCCCAAAGAACTGTATCAGTATGCAGTTCAGTGGGTAGCTTGTGATCAAAGACAGTCAACAACGGTTTGCTAGATAGGTGTCTTATGACATAATCCCGAGCGTCGTTTTGTTCAGGGCCCCATTCCAATTTTTGGTTATTTTTTATTAATTTGCTTATTGAAGCTGTTCTAATGGCAAAATTTGGGATAAATTTGCGAAAATAACTTGCTAGGCCCATAAATTGTCGAATTTGCTTGACGTTAGTAGGGGCAGGAGAATTCACTAGTGCAGCTATTTTTGTTTCACTAGGTCTTACACCTTCTGGTGATATAAGTCTACCCAGATATTCAATATGATCTACAAAAAACTTACTTTTTTTTAAGTTAATAGCAAAACCCGCAAAACAAAGTGCCTCAACAGTTTTTACTAAATAGTCTAACCCTTCATCTATTGTTGAAAATGTTATAAGAATGTCGTCAATGTATACCAAAACAAATTTTAGATGTTGCACTGCTTTTGCAATTGCCCTTTGAAAAACTGCTGGTCCAATACCAAACGGCATTTTAAGGAATTCATAATGCCCATTTGGCGTCACAAAAGCAGTGTATTTAATTGACTCTGTCAATACAGGAATCTGGTAAATCCATTTTTCATGTCTAAAGAAATGAAGAAGTTCGCGTTCTCTAGTCTATCAATCTGGTCCTCTATGAGAGGAAGTGGATATCTGTCCTTTTCTAGATATTTATTTAATGCTCTAAAATCTACGCATATCCTGTCAGTGCCATCCTTTTTTTTTAACCAATATTACAGGACTTGCAAAAGAAGAGTCACTTTCATGAATAATTCCTTTGTTTAAAAGTTCCTGAACTATTTTATCCATTTTGTCCGCGCGCCGTATTATAAGACACCGAGTCTTTAAATGCATTAGATGCTTTCGATGCCGGGCACAGCCGCAAGCGCCCTTCATGGCCGACCTGCCAGCCGATAGAGTTACGCCTCAGCCAGTATTTAGTTAAGTCACGACCGATTTTGCCGGCCCATTCCTCGTTTAATCTAGTACCCTACGTATTGTTAAACTCTTTAAAGCGTACTTTTGTATATTCGTGTGCCTCTCCACTAAGGCGGTTCATTTGGAACCGGTCTCGGACCTCAGCGCGGAAGCGTTCCTCGCGGCATTACAGCGTTTTATAGCACGCCGCGGTGCCCCGGTTCTCATCCGTTCGGACTGCGGTACAAATTATGTAGGCGCTAGAAATCAGCTCATCGAAGTACAAAACTTTCTTGCCTTGAATAATGACACGATTGCGCACAAGCTCGCTGGTCAGCACATTACTTGGTTGTTGAACGTCCCTAAGGGACCATGGTTCGGTGCGTTACATGAGATCAACGTAAAATCAACAAAGCAACTGAATAAAACTGCAGGTTTCTGTATGAGTATGAATTTAATAAAAATATCTTTGCTACTTGTATGTATCAAATAAACGAAACCATACCGTGATTCAGGGAGCTGACGCACAGCGCCATCTATTGGTTTGACTTGTAACTAACAGTTTATATAAGTGTAAGTTTTATGGGTTTAATGTTACAAACGTTTATAAGCTATCAGAAATCTATTTTACTTATTTTAAATAACTACAATAAAACAATCTTTATAATGTTATCATCATTATAACGTGCAAGCGTTATACATTCCGCCCACCATGGACAGAATGTCCATCGTTCCCACCCACCATGGTCTAACAATTTCATAAAAACAGTGGACTGTATTAGTTAGAAATGGAAATAGGTATAGTTAGATCAAAGTGATTAGGAACAACGTTAAGATTAAAACATGGTACAAAATAAAATATGTAAATTCTTAAAAATTAATCAAACCTTGTACATTTCAATCCTCAATGGTTACTAAATATTGTACAAATAACACATTAAAAATTATAGCACTAAAGAAAAATCTAGAACACTTATTAATTTAACCATAAGCGAAAGGATTTACTTCAATCCGTAGTAGGCAGCAAACATATTATTTTAGTAATTGGTCGTTTTATGGTTATGCCCTTACATTTAAGACTCACAACTCTCGTAATATTGTCCAAGCCCGGGTGTTTATTGATAATAATACCTAAGAGCCACCTCGCGGGAGGTAGGCCGTCCTCCTTGACTAACACTATATCACCGATGTTAGGTTCGGGAGTTTTAGTTGACCATTGATAGCGATGTAAAAAATGCGTTAAATACTCGCGAGACCACCTTCGCCAGAAGTCTTGTAACATTTTTTGTGTCAATTGCCAACGTTTAAGGCTAGAAATGTTAGAACTTTCATAATTATTTTCAGGTATAAGCATTAATGGTTCTCCTACTAAAAAGTGTCCCGGAGTTAGGGCACTAGGGTTATCTGCACTTAGATTAAACCGGGACAATGGTCTGGAATTAAGACAGGACTCGATTTGACATAGTAAAGTTGTTATCTCTTCAAAAGTCAGTGTGGCGTTACCGATGACTCGTTTCAGATGGTGTTTGGTTGACTTTATCCCCGCTTCCCAAAGTCCTCCGAAGTGTGGAGCATGAGGTGGAATGAAATGCCAAGTGGTTCCGTTGCTTGCTAAACATTCGGCGATTTCCAAAGTTAAGTTTGATTGTTCTTTGTTCATTAAAGTTTTAAGTTCGCGAGCGGCTCCGACAAAATTAGTACCGTTGTCACTAAAGAGGTCGGCGCAACGTCCTCGTCTGGCTACAAAAACAGAAAGCCTTGTGACGTAAGGTCACTTACGGCTTCTAGGTGTATGGCTCTCGTTGCCATGCACACGAACAAACATATGTACCCTTTGTAGGCACGTTGACCTCTTCCCCTCCTCATCTGAATTGGTCCAGCGTAATCGACGCCGCTCTTATAAAAAGGTTTTATCGGTGTCACTCTAGGTTGAGGTAACTGCCCCATAAGTTGTTCTCTTGTACGAGCTGCTTGACGTACGCATACAACACATTTGCGCACAAACCATCTTACATGATTTTTTGCATTCATGATCCAGTATCTAGAGCGAAGATAATTGATCATCAGTTGTGGTCCTCCGTGCAATGTTTGACTATGTGCATCCGCTATGACAAGATCGGTTAAGTGAGAACTTACAGGTAATATCATCGGATGTTTAGTGTAATAGCTGATACTCGCTTCGTCTAAACGACCACCGACTCTCAAGATACCAGCACCATCTACAAATGGGTTAAGTGAGGTGAGTTTGCTTTTTTTATTAACTGTTCCTTTATCCTTAATGTGTTCAATTTCTTGTAAAAATGACTCTCTTTGGCATTGTTTAATACACATGAGTAGAGCATCGTTTAGTTCTTTGCTGCTCAACCAAATAGTAAATACTACGTTTGCTTTCTGTGTTTTTTGAATAAACCTTCTGCAGTAAGCCAGCACTCTAATTAATCTTTTTAATGAAGAGAATTTGTTCCATATGGTAAAAGTACTCTCTTGCAAAACATGGTAAACCTTTTTTGATCGTTCTTCTAATTGAGTGTCAGGTATATTGTTTCTAACATATTCTATAACTTTGTTTTTCAACCAAGAAGGCCCTGTTTTCCACAGTTGAAGTTGAGAACATTCTGATGGGTCGACTCCTCGCGATGCACAGTCTGCTGGGTTATCACATGATGACACATGCGACCACTGACTAGAGTCCAAAACATTAAGAATTTCTGATACTCAATTGCCTATGAACGTTTTCCAGCGACTTGGATGACTGCTCAGCCAAGCCAACACAACTGTGGAGTCGGTCCAAGCGTGAATGTAGGGTTTGGATATGTGCGACACTTCTGACACCTCTTGTAAGAGTTTAGCTAACAAGAGCGCACCACATAGTTCTAGTCTAGGAATAGAAACTTGTTTAATGGGTGCTACTCTTGTTTTAGAAGCGATTAAATGAACGTGGACTTCATCAGCATCATTCACAACTCGTAGGTAAACAACGGCAGCAAATGCTTCGCAGGATGCATCGCTAAAACCATGCAGTTCTAATGCAATGCATTGGTTGTTGACGTTTGTCCACCGTGGAAGACGGAACTTCGTAAGTTCGGTAAGACTGTCACGGTAAGCAAGCCAATCATTTCTTAGTTTAGCTGGTAACTCCTCATCCCATGTTAAGCCCGCAAGCCACAACCTTTGTATAAATATTTTAGCTCTTACGATTACAGGTGCTATCCATCCCATAGGATCGAATAGCTTTGCAATATCAGAAATTACTTTTCTTTTTGTTACAGGTTCGGAGATTGGTGGTAGCTGAACCGAATACATAAAATCGTCAGCTCTTCTATTCCAGGTAAGTCCCAGTATCTTAATCATTTCGTCTAATTTTATTTCCATACTATTTTTTGTTGCGTTGTTGTTATTGCTTATTTCACTTAGTAGTTCTTTGTTGTTGCTTGACCATTTTTGTAGTTGGAAACCTCCCTTTTTCAATAGCATGTTCATTTGCTCAATAATTAGTTTGCTTTCCGTTACAGTTTGACAGCCAGTCAGCAGATCATCTATGTAAAAATCGTTTAAAAGTATTTCAGATGCCAATGGAAAATAGTGGCCTTCATCATGAGCTAATTGATGCAGAGTTTTAATTGCTAAATACGGCGCTGAAGCCACACCGAAAGTAACTCGAGTAAGACGAAGATGTTGAATATTTTTTGCAGGATCAGTACGCCACATCAAACGTTGAAAGGTTTGATCTTCATCAGCCATCTTTACTTGTAAATACATTTTGATAATGTCCGCTACTAGGCAAATAGGATGATTTCTCCACCGCATAATGGTATGACGTAGTTCTGGTTGTAAAGTAGGACCGACCATTAAATCGCCATTTAATGATGAACCATAGCCGTCCTGACAAGAAGCGTCAAATACGACTCTTAATTTAGTTGTACTCGTAGTTTTATCTGTTCTAACAACTGCGTGGTGAGGTAAATAAACACTACCTGCTTTAAATGTTTCTTGTACTCGTAGTTTTATCTGTTCTAACAACTGCGTGGTGAGGTAAATAAACACTACCTGCTTTAAATGTTTCTTCTGACGGCACCGTTTCCATGTAACCAAGTTTCAAATATTCTGAAATTACGTTTGAATACTGTAACTTTAATTCTGGTGACCTTATAAAACGTTTTTCTAACATATCAAAACGTTTCATTGCTATTTCAAATGAGTTTCCATTCTTACAATTTGGTGCAAGATCTTTAAACGGTAAGCGAACAACATACCTACCCAACGAGTCACGTTTGGTGGTTTTTTGGTAAAACTCTTCACAAAGTAGTTCTTCAGGAGTAAATTGATTTCGATGGTTTGTTTCAGATTCTAATTCCCAAAACTGTTTTAGGTTAAAATCTTCATTGTTGATGCGAGTATGCATGATTATGATACTGTTCGTGTTCGATTCAAGTTGGTTATCAGCAGAGACCACGCCAGAAAGGATCCAACCTAGTCTTGTATTCTGAGCATAAGCGATCCTGGTGGTCCTCTAATCAAGCCTTCAGATAAAATACGACAATAAATTTCAGCTCCAAGTAACATGTCAATTTTGTTAGGTACATCAAACCCTTTATCTGCTAACTTTATTCTTGGCAAACCAGGCCATAGATTAACAAATAATTTTCTTTCCGGAAGGATCCTTTCTTGGACTTCCTAGTCATTTTGTTCAAAACGTGGGCTTTGACACAAATTTTAAATGTTGGGTCACTATAAGATTGTAAGTTTACATAGACAACATACCTAGATTTTAGTGATATACTGCTATCACCCCCAACTCCAGATATGGCTCTCTCACTTTCAAGTTTTCTAAGCCCAAGCAATTGTACTGCAAAAGAGGCCTGTGATCCTTGGTCTAATAGAGACCTTAGTGTCATATCCTTACCTAACGTGCCTTCAACTTTTACTAAGGCTGTAGTCAATAAAACTTGACTTCTCATATTTGAGAAACAAGTGGTTATATCTTTTTCGCCACTCTCTTCTTGCGAATCCATTGTCGTTGTTGCTACGACATTTACATTATCAAAGGTCTGTTCATTTGTTTCCGTATTGTTGGTTGCTATGGGGTTGGTATTATTTGAATGTAATAAGGAATGGTGTTTTTTGTTACAAATTTAACATCGGGTAGGTAAACGACATAAAATGACAGAATGATTTGGACCCAAACAGTTAAAACACAACCTGGAGGTTTGGACAAAATTACGACGCGATAATAAACCTTCCTTTGAAAACATTTCACAATTTCCCAGTTTGTGGTCTAATTCAGAACAAAAAATACATGATGCAGGTTTGTACATACTGTTAGTAACAGCTGCATGATTAGATGTTTTAAATTTAAGAACCTTAGTGTCACCTCAACCTCTCAAGTCTTGTTTCTATATACAAATCAGTCAGCCTTTCCTTTGGTGATTTTTTAAAATTGATAAGGCATCTGTATATTTTCTTATAAACATCTTCTTGTATTCTTATTAAAGAATCCATTTCATAGATATTTTAATTTTTCTAAGTGTTGTGAATTTTATTTGAAAATTTTCTAAGTGTTTGAGAGTGTAGTGCACACTTAAGCAATTTCGGGCATGGATTCCCCGTCTCAACCACTATTTGGCGAAAATTTCACAAGTCCATTCATTCAATAATAATCGTCTCACGTTAATTATAAAGTACTCACAGTTATGTTTCCTTTACCATTTATCTTCCAATTCCATCGATATTAATTGTTAGTTTTGTTCGTTACCTTGATTGATACCCATATGCCTTCCTTTGTTGGTTCAGATAAAAATACTTCATTCGGCTACGACGGACCATGAATAAAACTGCAGGTTTCTATATGAGTATGAATTTAATAAAAATATCTTTGCTACTTGTATGTATCAAATAAACGAAACCATACCGTGACTCAGGGAGCTGACGCACAGCGCCATCTATTGGTTTGACTTGTAACTAACAGTTTATATAAGTGTAAGTTTTATGGGTTTAATGTTACAAACGTTTATAAGCTATCAGAAATCTATTTTACTTATTTTAAATAACTACAATAAAACAATCTTTATAATGTTATCATCATTATAACGTACAAGCGTTATACAGCAACTTTTATATCGCGTAATTGGCGAACAACACCTCACATTCGAGGAATTCTCCACACTTTTAGCTCGAATCGAAGCGGTCCTTAACTCTAGACCTCTCTGCCCACTTTCGTCTGATCCTTCAGACTTTACAGCCGGACATTTCCTTATAGGCCGCCCACTAACGGCCCTTCCCGAACTATCCGTGGAAGATAGGCCGATCTCCACACGTAGGCGATTCCAGATGGTACAGGCCCTTTCCCAGCGCTTCTGGACGCTGTGGACCCAGTCCTACCTTCATACCCTCCAAACCCGCTCCAAATGGTTGTCCCCATCCTCCCCTCCTCGAGTTGGCGAGCTCGTCCTCATCAAGGAGGACAACCTGCCTGCCCTCCAATGGAGACTGGGGCGCATTGCTCGCACCCTGCCTGGGAAGGATGGCGTTGTGCGGGTGGTAGACCTGGACACCGCGAATGGACATCTTCGGAGGCCTGTATTCCGGATCGCCAGGCTCCCATTGGATGAGCCCACCCTGGGCCCCGGAGGATGTTCCCGCCAAAGCCGGGACGCCCATTCAAATGTTGACTCAGCGGTTGTTGACGACCGCGTCCGCCTATCTGCCGCGGCGCCACCGCTGCGCGACCCGCGGCCGCTCGCTTCGTGAGCCGCCGGCGGCATTAGGCAAGCTAGCTAGCTACCGCGCAAGCAACAGCCTGACCGAAAAGGTTTATAGTGACTCCTGAACCTAAAGTGAAGAGAACGCCTGAATGCCTATTGTGTAGTGTAGTGACTGTGCGCCAGGAAACCAACCTACCTCGCCGCCCGTGGTCAGCTCGTCTCCCGGTTCCAGCGACCTCGTCAAGCCTGCTCCCGGTAAGTTCCTTTCTACCTCCCGCCTAACCTTCTTTACTCTGCTGTATGTGGCGGTGTCTTCTGACCCGCTAATACAGACTGATTGTTACTTTAATCAGCATTACCTGAATGAAGTATAATGTTGAAACGTAGATGTTAATGATGGTAAACATAGGACAATTACATGTGCTAATAACAAAAACAATTAAATAGAGCAAAGTGGTGATTAACGATATTGCTGTGGCCTTTTTTCCGTTTGAAGTTATGAAACCATAACGTATGGAGTAGTGAGGTTTTAAATGGAAAACGTCTGATCAGCGGACGTGGAAATGCTTGAATGTCTGAATTTAAACTGTTTCCTAGAAAACATTCACAGGTTAGTTTGGTCATTATAAAACTTTTGCCTTCTTTTCTGACTCCAAACAAAAACCTTTGAGATAATACGTAACGATTGTGGAGCACTTGGTAAAGTGATGAAGCAATTCTGTGGCATTATAAATTAACATGTAGTTTATTTCAAACAAATTTATTATTCTCATTAAAATAATTGTAATATGAAAGAAAGAAATAAAGCAATTGTAGTTAGTTGAGTGGTGTTTTATCATAAATCAAACTTATATTATAAAAGCGAAGGTGTGTTTGTTTGTTTGTTTGTGACGCTTTCACGCTTAAGCCGTTATGCCGATTTTGAGTAATTTGGAAATAAATGTAAAAAAAAATAATAATAATAAATACTTTATTTGCATAAAAACATTGTAGACCGGGTTCTGCAGACGGTTATAGACTTATACTAAATACAGTAAAAAGCAGAGTCATAGAAATCTCATGTACTTTTTTCTTTATGTAACTATTTAATTTTCTGTAATGAGATCATAGTTTTTGAAGAACAAACATACATATACATACATTATAATTACGACTTTTATCCCCGAAGGGTTAGACAGAGACAAGGCAATGAGGACCGCAAAAGCAGTCCCCTGTCATAGTACACTTTTCACTAAATAGCGACTGCACTGCACATGTGCTCAGCGTGACAGATGGTGAGCCCATCGCCGCTCTATGCTGTTGGATGTATGTGCAGTCTTTAGTCCGTTATTCGCCTTTTACGACACCCAAGGGATGAGAGGGGGTGGTAGTAGACTATAGCCGCTACGCGACACGGCGTTCTTGAAGTTCTTTTAGCGATATTATCGCAAAAATTGCAAAGTTAGACTAGTAATTTTTGCGTTAATATTAGCAGTCTGTACACCTTAACTGAATGTTAAAATTGTTACAACAACAAATTATAAAAAGTGTAAAAGAATTTTGTTGGACGTAGAAGAATTTTCAATAAAATTACATAAGCGAAGCCAGAAGCAAAAGCTAGTATTATTATGTTTACTTTTTTGTAGTCAGGTTTTTTCATTGAGAGCCACTGTCATAGCTGGATATAACGATATTCATCATCATCAGCCTATTAACGTCCCACTACTGGGCACAGGCCTCCCACGTGGACAATAGCACGTGGGGATATTGGGCCATAACCCACCACGCTGGCCCAATGCGGGTTGGTGGGTTTTAACGACTGTCATCTTACGACAACAACCGGGACCAACGGCTTAACGTGCCTTCCGAAGCACGATACTAGATACGAACGATATTAGATACTACTAAATATATACTTTTCGACAAACCTTGGCAGGGCGAGGTGGTAGCTAGTAGTCTAATAGGTTGGTATGATGGTTGCTAGGTAGGTTTCCAGGCGTATCTATGAATTGTTATGCAAACACTTGATCAAAATAAAATACGCTTATAGTATTCTGATTATTTATTATCAAATCCACATTTCCAACATGATAGTTAAAAATATATTTAAAAAATAAATTGATTTCAAAAAATAAAAAAACTAAGAGGAACAAAATAATAGTGTCGTCTTGAGTATCTTAATTTAATCCCTACAATTATACTAGTAAAGTCGGTGTCAAACTTCGAAATATACTCTGCCTCTGCCTGAATACAATTTAAGAATTCGGTAGGCTTAGCTTTATGGAAAACACGTAGACTTACATATTTAAAGGTGTGTTGGAAATTGTCTTGTAAATCACGAGAACGTACTAACACAACGTACGTAATACTTTTTATATATTTTTATGGATTTAATTTGACTTGACACCGTCTTCAAAAGTATGTAAATATGATTAGGAAATGAAGAAATGCAAAGATTAGAATCTTATTTCTGTTATAGTTATATTGCTACCTTTCTCAAACTATTGACAGTAAAATTTTATTTAGTAGAATATTATTAATTTCTCACTTTAATTGGCTTGGTTAGCATTATTTTTAATAGCCTTATGTCAACTTTTCATAATTTTGTACCTACAAAAATATTGCTTTCTTCGATGAAGGGGCGTTAATTCTTGAGTAGTTCTCTTGGTGGTTTACCATTGGATCCACTTTACCATAAATATTGCTAAAATATTTAGTATGAAGTAGTTTTGTTGGCCGTCTGTGCTCATCATCATCATTTGCACTTTACCAAATAGTGCTTTTCGAGGATTAATGCCCAGGTTAATGTAAATACCTAAATCGCTATTGGTTTGCCTATGTTCGAAAAGTTCCCTCAATTTCTCTAGGATTCCGTCATTAGATTCTGACCTTATGAAAATGGGACATTAATATATGAAAGTACATCGTTTCAAACAAAAAAAAATCGGGTCAAACGTCTTTGAGTTATGAGGAAACATACATAAAAAGCTCCTGACAAATTGAAAACCTTTTCCGTTATTTTGAAGTCGGTAAAAAATTTAAAAGAAAACACACACATACAGGATCTAGGATCATATAGATATTAAATAAAAGAGGCATTATTCGTAAAACAAGCTTCAGCATAATATAAATTATTATGCTAATTGAATTTATTTATCCGTTCTATCCCTTTACAGGCTCATGTTGTTCAAGTAATCATTTTCATGTAAAAATAAATGCAATAAAAAAGACCTAAAAATCTTTTAGAAGAAAGAATTTTAGTAAATCTTATATAGCTTTTCTTTGTGACTTTCGAACGAAAACTTTATTTCATAAACAAGTGTTTACCAATCTTACACACATATTTTTTTTTTGTCATAGTGACTGCATCCTGCCTGATGGTAAGCAGCCGATGCAGTCCAAAATAATGAGAGCACTCCCCACCGTAGAATAAGCACGATAACGAGCGCTCCCATTCATGACGGCCTGCATAAATGCCGTTTCACGCCCGGCTTAAAAGACCCGGGACTGCAGGGGCAGGGAAACACACGCGCCGGCAAAGAATTCCAAAGCCAAATGGTCTTACAGAGGAACGACTTGCCAAATTTTTTGGTACGAGTACTGATAGTCTGTACAGTATGATGGTGGCTCCTAAGACCAGCACGTGTAGTCCGGGAGAGGAAAGGAGAGGGCGGGATAAGATTAAAAAGTTCTTCAGAACACTCTTCGTAGTAGTTCCGGTAGAAGACACTGAGAGAAGCAATGTCTCTACGCAGCTGGAGGTCCTCAAGGGAGGCTGTAACCTCAGCATCTCCAATAATGCGTACCGCTCGCCTTTGCAGTCTATCAAGTGCATCGAGGAGGTATTTAGCGGAGTCGTCCCATAGATGGGAACAATACTCCATACTCGATGGCACCTGAGTTTTGTACAGCAAACAGCGCTGCTCGGGAGTGAAAAACCGCCTCACCTTATTGAAAATACCCAACTTCCGGGAGGCAGTTAAAATAGCACTCTAGATGTAGCATTTTGGATTCAGTTCCTGGCCGATGTCCATGCCAAGAATGCTGAGGTTCACCAAAATGGGTAACGGAGAGTTCTGAAGAGAGGGAGAAGTAAGGAAGTGAGTTACCTTGGACGAGAATGTACAAACCCGGGTTTTGCTAGCATTAAACTCGACCAGGTTTTTAAATCCCCACTTAGAGACACGATCGAGAGTCAGGTTCAGTTTGGCAACCAGTTCTTGCCTTTTCACCATGATATCGGCTTGCTTTGCCGCAGGATGTCCCAAGTACCGCTCATGCACCGTGCTGTCATCTGCATATTAATGACATGTTGTCCTTGGGCAATATTCATTAGTGTAAATAAATAGAGTAGGTAAGAGCACAGAACCCTGCGGCACTCCGGCATTGACTTTGTAGAATGCGGAGGAACTACCCTCACAAAGGACACGAATCCTCCGCCTTTCTAGAAAGTCTGCAAGCCAGGCGCACAAACGGGGCTGCACACCGAAGGCCGGCAACTTGGAAAGAAGGGAACGATGCAACATTCTATCGAAAGCTTTGGCGATATCAAGGCTAACTGCCAGGGATTCGAACACCTTGCACAGCACAGAAGTCACAGCGATGGGTCGACTGTTGGCCGGATCCGAGCGATCCCCTTTTTTGGGGATGGGTTGTGTCATAAGACTCCTTAAACAATCGTGTCAATACAGGAGACAACTCAGCCACCCATCTGAGCAGCACAATCGCCGGAACACCATCCGGTCGCTAGCCTTCCGCACGTCGAGCGACCGCAGCACGGCACGTACATCACACTGCCTGATACGAATATCAGGCATGGTGGCTCCACAATGTGCTATAACAGGTGGAGCGGCGCCACAATCGTCGACGCGCGAATTGGCCGCGAAAAGTTCAGCCAACAAGTTCGCCTTCTCAAGCGGCTGGTAAGCCAACGAGCCATCTGGATGTTTCAACGGGGGCAGCGAGGGGGAGCAGGAGTTGGCCTGCACGGCCCTAGCGAGCCGCCAATAGCTACGGCTACTCGTAGGGCGCGAGATCAACTCCCGCCCTACCCTTGCCACTCTTTGTGCATCCGCTCTTGCGAGAGCCTTCTTGTTAGACTTAGAGGCCTTGTTGAAGGCCGCCTTCAAGAAGCTGGTACTAGGGTCATTTAGAGCGCAAGCCTTCGTTCAAGCATGATACGCCGCCTGCTTGCATTCAGCAGCTTTGGCGCATTCGCGATTGAACCAAGGCCGTTGTCTGCCAACGCTTTCAAGATCTGAGAATGGAATATAATATTCCATACCCAACAAGATCTCATCAGCGATGGCAGAAGCGCACTCCAATATATCCTTTCCAAGAAAGCAGCTCTGGCCCCATGAGACGGATGCAAAGTAATCACGCAATCCGTCCCAATCCGCCGACGAGTAGTGCCACAGACGACGTTTGGTCTCCACCGTTTTTGGTGGACCAACGTTGTGCAGTGCTGTGGCAATGACCAAGCAGTGGTCTGACGAGCCTAGAGGTGCATGCACCGACACTGTATACCCTGCAGGGCGACTCGTCAACAATAAGTCCAACAAGGAGGGCGCGTGACCTACGATATCTGGCATCCTGGTGGGCTGGTCTACCAGTTGCGGTAGGTCATGCGTCAGAGCGAAGGCATGAGCGACTCTACCAACGTGATCAGTTTTGGATTAACCCAACCATGTTTCATGGTGGGCGTTGAAGTCCCCCAAAATCACCACCTCGTCGATTGGGAATCGCTCCTGCGCGACATCAGTCACTCGGCCGAGGTGGTCAAAAAGGCTGCTTGTGTTAGCATCTCCTGTGTGGGACCAATATAGGCACGCAAAGACACGGCAACGGGAGCCGAATTCAATGCGCACCCAAAGGATAGGAAAGGAGGGGTCTTCCAAACAGTGCAGACGACGACAACAAATGTCAGCCCTCACGTACAGACATACTCCGGTTTTCGCGCGGAATTGCATCTCAAGCTGATAGCCAGGGTACCTTAAATAAGACGTGTCAGCAGGGCGACGAATTTGAGTCTCCGTCAGAAAAAGCAATGCAGGCCGCGCCGTCTCGAGGTGTTGATGGATGGCGTTGAGGTTAGAATGGAGCCCACAGATGTTAGTGAACTCCACCTCAAACAGCGAATTGGTGGTGGGAGAGGAGGAAGCCGCTGTATTACCTGCATTCTTTTTAGGCACTGTCATTGGAAAAGGGTAAGGAAGGGACGTGAACAAGGAGCCACTACTGCTGCAAAGAAATACTAAATAAAAAAATACTAATACACAATATATAGATTCTGACATACTTTTTTAGCTTCATTTACTCTCATAACATGAATTTGTCAATCTTATGACTTTAAGTATGCAAATTGCAAAAACACCACAGCATAGGTCGTTATGAGGCTTCCGAGACTTAAAGGCAGCTTGGCGTCTATTCGGAAGAAGCACCATGGAGCTATTGGGGTGAAGCAGATGCTGCTGACGCGGAGAATGTTCTTGCACATTTGTTTTTGTTCTACTGAAATATAACACAAGGTATATAATTTAACATCAGGACTGGCTCGAATCCAGACCGAAGAAAAATTTGTGCCAATGCGCTAATATACAACTCATATGTCTAATTCATTAAATAGAAAGTTATTTCAGTTGTTAACAATTACTTAAAAGTCAATAAGTATTAGACAATAATTTTGCTTCATGTAAAGTGAAGATTAACTTTTTTTACTTAAATTATGTTATGATTACTAAAACGTAATGAAGAGTTAAAGAACCTGCTCTCATTATGAAATAATTTTCAAAGTTTGCAATGACAGGGTAAATAAATCCTGTGAAAAAGTAGGACGGCATTAAATGTTCAATGTTAACGTACCTGGACATGACTTCATATTCATTACAAGAATGCTTTGAGCACAGGCATCGGTGACAGCTCGATATAACTTCTCACATTCATAGCAAAGGTAGCACACAAAAGCGTAGAATTTTATTGAATTCAATATTGTTAACAAATTAGTTACCAATGCATTATTCTGAAAAATACGAACTAGACACTCATGACTCTGGTGTGGGGCTAGTTATGACATTAAAAGTAGTACTAGTATTTTTGTAAAACACATCAATGAAAACATATTTACTGACACAACACATAATGTACAATGGCGGACTCCGTCGCTTTGCCAGTCTAAAGCTCAAAATCCTTTGCCCACCGCCTCGTCTATTTGGTACGGGCACGTACCCGGGTGGTCGGTGCGCTTCATACGAAAATCGCTGCAAAGTGGTAAAGCGACGGTGTCCCCGACCGTACCTTATTGAATTATTAAAAACAGCATTGTATTAAATGCGGGTATTTTAGAATTAGTAAGGATGTACTCCTTAAAAAAGGTGTACAGGAATGACTGTTATATAACTATTAGCATGTTTTTAAAAACTATTTGCTTCATTACCTTTATGATATTATGGTAGCAAAACAGACAGACTGACATCAAGCAAAAACCAAGTCACTGGAGCACTTAAGTAATTTTTAAAAAACAAAATGGTTGGTTGTACGGACTCACATTAAAAAAAACCATCACTCTGTTTAGCATCAATAATCATTTTCACATTTAGTAAAATTTGAAAGAAAGTTCCGAATTGGTAAAGCAAAATCTGAAAAGATAACGATCAAACAGATATAATTTCCCTTAACCCGTGAGAAGGCGCGCTATGAGCAATTTGCTCACACATAAATTTAATTCAAAAAATTTTTGTCTTTCCCTTGCCACACCAATTCAAGCACTTAAGTACCTTCCTAAATATTCACCCCCTCTCTCCTGACGCAATTCTCGATCCGCTCAGTGGCGTTGCGACCGCGCAGCAAGGCGTTTGTGGAGGCCGTGTACCAACGTGCCAAAAAATTTAATTAATACTAGGTTGTTTTGTTATTTGCGTTAGAAGTTGCTATTATGTTTAATAGTTTTGATTAAAATACTTGTTTTCTTACTTACTAAACCTTGTGTTATTTATTTAAATACATTATAAGCCAATCAATATAGAAAAACTAAAAATATGAACATTTAAGCCTCGTATTCACTAGGCGACAAATCGTCGCAGAACCTGTCTAGGCACATGTCGTCTACGTGTCGCCGCGACGTCGCGCTCTGTTCTGCGACGTCGCACGCGACTATACAGCGACATCTACGTGTCGCAGAACAGGTTCCGTGTTTTAGCTCGCGAGACAGAACTTCCTGCGACATCAGTCCTGCGACCGCTGTTGCAGAGTGTGGACGCGTGCGCGAATTCTAGCATCAACATGCCCGTAGAGTGGGGAAATCAATTAGTTCTAAAACTTATTGAGCTTTACGAAAGCAAAGGATGTTTGTGGGACACGAATAACCGTGAATACAAAAATAAAATAAAGAAAAATGATGCTTGGGAGGGGTTAGCCAATGACCTTCAAATACCAAGGAAAGATGTTGAGGCGAAGATCCACAACCTCCGCTCACAATTTATGCGTGAGAAAAAGAAAATAGCTTCTTCGAAAGGCACGGGTAAAGCACGGGACGAAGTTATAGAATCAAGTTCTTGGTTTGCCTACGATGCCATGAAGTTTTTATTGAGTGGGGCGACAACTTCTGGTGGCACAGATACATTGGAGACACAAGTAAGTCACAATTTTAAAATAAATTTATTATACGAGTAGTACCTTTCTAATAAATAAGCATTAACAATAATTATAAGAGAATTATAAAGTCGTTTTTAGGGTTCCCTACTCGAAGGTTGACCAACGGGACCCTATTACTAAGCCTCCGCTGTCTGTCTGTCTGTCAACGGGTTTTATCTCATGAACCGCTATAGGTAGGTAGACACATAATGAAATTTACAATTCTTATTCTAAATATTTGTTTATTTCTAAGCTACATTGTTTTGCCATGGAACACTTCCTTCCGCAGTGATGAAATATTCAGCGAACTTGTTCCTTGTTACCATAGCAGATTGAGCAGATGGTCTTCCAGATGGTTGCAAATCCAACAAAATATTAGGTCCAAATTCTCTGCGCCAAGATCCTCCCACAATGTTATGATCCGAATCCTCTGAATCAAAGGTTCCACGTGGGGTGTAGAGTGCTCTCGATTGCTTATGACGCCTTAGAAAATTGTGTAGGTATACACAGGCCATTACGGCAACTTCAGCATTAGCAGGTTGGAGCGCAATTGCATTGCGAAACATACGAAACACGACACATAAGATTCCGAATACGTTTTCTACAATTCTTCTCGCTCTCGAAAGCCTGTAGTTAAAAATGCGCTTTACATTTCCCACCTCATGGTAGCCTGGATATGGTTTCATCATTTTTTCGGTGAGTGCAAATGCACTGTCTCCCACGAGTACAAATGGCATGTTTGGTTCATGTCTCAGTGGCTCCGGTTTTGGCCAACTAAGTTGGTTTTCATTCATAGCTTCATAAAAAGAAGTTTCTTGAAAAACTCCACTGTCAGATGACTTTCCTTTGGCACCACAGTTAGCATATATAAAATTATAATCAGCATCTACAATAGCCAAGAGGACAATGCTAAATTGTTCTTTATAGTTGTAATAATCACTACCAGAATTTGCAGGTGCCTGAATCAAAACATGCTTGCCGTCAATAGCTCCAACACAATGTGGAAAGTTCCATAGTATTTCATAATTATGAGCCTTTTCTTTCCATCCTATTTCAGTATTTGGGACCTGAAAAATATATGTAACATAACATAACATAAAAATTATTTCAGGCACAACGCCAGGACACCGATGACCAATACTCCAAGCTTTCCTCGGAAAATACTCAAGAAACTCAAAATTCCATCCAGTCGCAACCTCAGGCTCCTACCATGGAAGCATCACCGCGCCCTACCTCATCTAAATCGTCGAAAAAGAGAATGTTAACACAAGAGGATAAATTGGGAGAGGCGTTTGAAATAATGAGGTCCGCCAAAAATAAGATGGAAGCTACCCCTGATGAGTTTGATGTGTATGGACGATATGTTGCCTCAGAGCTACGTCTCATTAAAGACGAACACTCCGCCCTCATGGCGAAATATTATATTAATAATATATTAATAGAAGCTCGCATGGGCAAATACAAGCAAGGCTACAGTACCGCATCAACCACACCATCGGAACATCAGGACAGTGTTACAGCATCCAACGACAATCTGAATAGCATTCCACAAACAACTGTACGTGAAAATCTGGATTTTCAATTTGATAACAGCCAGGAACCATCTGATCATGACATAATTCCATCTTTTCTGCGGGAATAATTTTTCTTTCTAATAATTAAAAATAATATTAATAAAACATTCGTGATTTTACCATGTCTTTGTACTCACCATGACATATATTTTCAACGCTTTTATGAGTTCCTTACAAACTTCTGGTACTATTTTGCTGATCAGTTGTTTTGATACTCTAAATGTATACGACAAGGAAGCATAAGAATCTCCGGTCGACAAGTATCTCAATGTTATTGCAAGTCTGATGTCAGGACCAACAGCATTCCGTAATATTGTGTCTTGTTTAGCTATGGCAGGCCCGATCATTTCTAGTAAAACTTCAAAATCAGTCGATGTCATTCGAGTGAAATTTACAAATGATCCATCAAACATTCGAAGATCACGTAAGATATTATCACTGCTTTCTCTTTGTGATAAGTAGTTTCGCACCCACCACCTTTTCTTTTTATAACGTTTCGGTAAACTACTCGATAAAATATAAATGTACGCAGCACTAACTGCCACGACTTCCTCGGGCGACATCTCGGCGGAGACTGACGTGTGGACAAGCAAAATGTATCACGACATGTTACCAAAATGTTCTGAGAACACGCACCGTAGATGTTCTGTAACAGTCTCAGAACTTGTGCCCTACTTGTGCCCTAGTGAATTCGAGGCTTTATGATAGTGTGAGCAATTTGCTCGCGCGCGCCTACTCGTGTAAGAAAATTAGGCGCGCCTTCTCACGGGTTAATAGTAGCTTGGGCTCGCACCGCACCAAACGTTGCCAATACTTTACAATATTTCTTTATTTATTTATTTATTGATTATCATATAAATTACAAAGTTACAAATTAGCAGGTTCATAGATAAATTACCTTATAAACTAAAGTTGTTACTTAAATAAAATAATAAAAAATTACTTTTTAGTTAGACCCTGATGTGTCAGAGAGAGGCCTCCTGGAGGTCGCTCTTTACCCCGTCATATTAATAGTTGAATTGTGCTCATCAAACTATTGCTATTTCTTTTGTCTTTGTTTTGATGTATAGATTGGGACAAAGACGGTATTACAACGCCACAGATGTTTTAATACGGCGACAAATAGAGGATCTGCGCGCGCCTTTTTATATGGGTGTCTTTTTATATGGTATCGACCCGTGTCTGTAATCGCCCGGTACTTACGCGCCAAATCTGGCGCTTATAAAAAAAGAATGGCGAGGATTATTCTGTTTTAACATATTCAGACCGGCAATAATTTTTGTATAAAAGTTTAGTTTTTTTAACAAAAGTTTATTAAAATATACCTATAGACTCTAAAAAAATAGAAAAAAAAATCATATAAAAGGGGGGGGGGGGGCCACAGAGGGGGCGTACCATATGTAGTACAGTAGGCCTATAAGCATACAAAACACCCAATTGTACCAAAAAGACTTTTATTCACTTTTTCGTGAGATAGGTACATAATAAAACATTCAACGAGGACATCAATATCGCACTTGACAAATCTTGTAGCGCATTGTTTGTGGCATTGTCCACACCTGGTTCGCTTCTCCAGAAGAGAACCAGGGAGAAAGAAGTTTTCATGATAAATACCCATTTGTTTCATCAGTAAGCATCTCAAACACATCTTCCGAAAAAAACAAAGAAAACCATTCCATCGGACTTCTTTCAAGAGGAACATGATAAAGTGGTCGCCAGCTGATAGGCTTAGATTGATAATCTTCTTTTCTCAAATTATACTTCTTGACGCGCTTTTTAAAGGGTTCATTACATTTACAAGCACCTTGGTGCTCGAAGCAAGCTTGCAAGCAAATTATTTATGTCTACGACATCTTCGTTCCCCGAATCTTCGTCAGTCTGTTCATCATTGGCGGTATCAGGTAGAAGCAAAAAAATACCAATATCCTGCCCCTCGGAGAAAGAATCGCCATTTTCCTCAAAAATCGAGGCAATATCATGAAGCGACAATGTCCTAAAACAACAAAAATCTAAATAATACATCATCATCATCATCATATCAGCCATAGGAAGTCCACTGCTGAACATAGGCCTCCCCATTGACTTCCACTTGGATCGGTTGGTAGCAGCCTGCATCCAACAAATAAATACAGTTAGCTTACGCATAGACCTACTGTACCATATACGGTACACCTAATTGAGGTTTAAATATACCTAAGAAAAATAATCTTAGCCAAACTTTCTTTCTTGTAATAGCATCTACTTCATTCTGAACTTCACAATAATAGTGATAAATAATATAATTCATAATAAATAATGTGGAACTTACCTTCTTGAAGACATGGTAAATATTGTTTCCTTTTTTGCCAGAAAAAATCAATTAGAACTGGAATGCACCTACACGTAACCTGTTTGTAATATTTTTATCGTAAGACTGACACTTGAGCCTAATTGCCACAATCATAAAAAATTATGATCTACCCACAGGTTCGTCAAAATAATTTTATGACATTACCGTACCGAATAGGGTACGGTAGGTCTATATGGGTTAACGTGTATTCCACATTGTAAATATAACAAATAATACTCATAATAATTATTACACCTTTCATGCTTTTATTTATAATTAAATTTATTATTTTATATGAAATCGGAGGGAAAAAAAAAGTACTTTCACCTACTTTCATATATTTTTGCAATTTATTATATAATCTAACTATACTTAATTATACATAGCCAGATAGCTTATTTAATAAGGATTCCAGTGATATAAGTTTTTTATTATTGTCTCTATATAAAAATTTTATAGAAATCGTCATTATACCTAGACCGGATATAAACAGGAAGTAATACGGAAGTAACTTGACACATGCGGCCATTTTGAAAAAAAATGGCCAAGAGGTCGCTTGACACATAAAATCAAGCGCATTTTTTTCCTCTTTTATATTCAGTTCATCTATTGAGTTTGCAGAAACTGAAGCCTGCTAAATCATTAAAAAATATGAGAAAAAGGATGTGTCCCAAAATGGATTCATGTGGAACGCGTCTTTTTCAAAAAAAAAAAAAAAAAAAAAACATTGTCCACTTTGACTTAAATACGATTTCAACATTATCACATAAGGTTATTTCAACAAACTGCTTGCGATCAGACAAATAAGATTGGAACAACTTTAAAGTATCTCTAATTCCATAATGTTCTTACTTTTGTAGTAGTATCTTATGATTAATTGTATTAAAAGCAGAACTTAAATCCAAAAACAGAACTCCAACTTTTAATTTCGCATTTAAATTACAAACTACATTATCAACTAAGGTGTGTATAGCATCTATAGTACCTACAGATACCAAAACTGTATTTTACTGATAATTTTATTGTAACGCAAATGTGCGAGTAGTCATATCTTTGTCTTATCATAGCCGAAGCTACGGTGATGAGCGAAAACCATCTGCGACGATAAGCTGGCGTGGAACCGCTGGAGTCCCGCAGCACCAGAGCCGTGACAGAAACCATGCCTGCTGCATGCTACATGCCTGCTTGCATGCTGCATGCCTGTTACATGCTTGCTTTCATTCTGCATGTCTGCTTGCATGCTGCATGTCTGCTTGCATGCTGCATGCCTGCTTGCATGCTGCATGCCTGCTTGCATGCTCCGTGCTTTGCTTGCGTGCTGCCTGCCTACATGCTGCAAGCCTGCTAGCATGTTGAATGCTTGCTTGCATGCTACTTGCCTGCTAGCATGCTGCATGATTGCTTGCATGCTGCATGCTTGCTTGCATGCTGATGCTTGCTTACGTGTTGCTTGCTTGCTTGCATGCTGCCTGCTTATGATATGAATAATATTATAAGGTTAGGTTAATTATTAGTCTTCTTCACATTAAATACTGTTTTAAAAATTAACTTTGCTATCGCAACATTTATTCACATGTTTTTCTTCTTGTATTGCACTGTGCTTACTTGTTCCACTTTTCACTTTTTCTCAGAAATTATTTTCGAGAAAGCTTTGTAAAAGATTATTGATGATCGTTGTATGTCTAATTAGGTATTAATCACAAGTTTAGGTTTTATCAGTTCTAATAACTAATTTTAAAACATTTATTTGTTCGTAGCTGAGTTTACAATGTCACTGACTGACAGCTTATGAGGCTCCGGCTGCGGAGACAGCCGGCGCGGCGTGCGCGCAGCAGTGCGATTCTCTAAGTTAAAGCCTTGGTAGCAGCGGCTGTCGCAGCGCTGCAAATTGAGTCTGTCTCTTTCATATTCACAGAATTGGAAAGAGATAGCAGATCACAGCCTTGCGCGCAGCGTCTATGTGTCGCTTAGAGAATCGTATAGCAGGGGCAACGAGGTCGGCGTCGTGAATACTGACTCGAAATTTAACCGCGGCGCGTCGACGTTTGTTTGAGTTATCGACCGACCTACTTACTGCTAGTGATGCGCGCAAACTACCCACTTCCTTGCACAACTCACTCACAGTATTCTGTGATGCTTCGTACTTTAACAATACGTCCACCAAACCCGCCTTGGTCACAATGTCCTTCAGTAAGCAGGTTACGTCGATATGGTCGAACGTGACGAGAGGGAGCTTGTTTTGGTCCCTCACCACAAACGTCGGCACGTTCGTAAGATCGGTCTCCTTCAGCAGCGTGATTATTTCCTGCAAGCTCTTCGGTGCCCATCGCGGCGATGAGACACTATCTGGTCACTCTTGTTTACTGATTCAAACAGAAGCATCTTGGCCGCAGATATTATATCGTCCTTGCTGAGGCTGGACTTGCAGATCTGCACCGCACGTACTTCGTCCATCACGTCCAGCTTCTGTTGGAGGAAGGCGAAGAACTCGTCAACCACCAGTCTGTCGCACATGGTGGTGGTAAGCGTGGCGACTTGCGCCGCGTTACGTGTCTGATATACGATTTAAGTTAAAATAAAATCACATTAAACACAGAATGGCGCGTACTGTGATACTGACTCCAAACTTAAAATGGGTAAATAAAAATAAAATAAGTTATATGTCTAGCATAAGTCAATGAAGGCTCGTTAATAACTAAGATGGCAGTAACTAAGTGTGTGGCTCGAACACTCCTATGTGGAGATACAAGTCATATTAAGCAGGCTCATGAGTCTTGTCACAGACTAAAAGGTTTGAGCTCTCAACAAATTAGGAGTCCCAAATATTGAGTCTAGTAGTTTTAGAAAGGACTCAGAAGACTCGAGTTCTGTACAACACTAGTTGCAAGCGACCATGTGCTGTGGTAGCCACTTACCATAATACGGACCGTACGTTGATTGGTCGACTAGGTTAATTACAAAATAACTTTCGTGAACCACTTACCACGAAATTAGAAGATCTCTTTAAATAATAATATGCTGCACTCAAGTCCTTAAACGACGCAAAGAACTTACTACAACTATATTTTATTTTAACTATCGAACAATTTTGAACTGCGAATGCTAACTCTCTTGTCCAGTTTTCAAGGCTTACTCTTATAAGTTTTACCATAAGACTGATATAAATGAAACATATATCAAATCTAAATACAACAAGATCTGTTAGAATAATCATTAAGTTACATGACATCAGTGGCGATTAAACTAGTTTAGCGATGGAGACATTGACTGAAAAGTAATACATCCACAAAAATAATATCACGCCATAGTTTTCTAAGACCCGTTTGTTTAAATAATTTCCATAGTGAACAAACGCCTTTCCAGCCGATTGAACTTTTAAAATCATCTGAATTTTAGTTTCGCTCTTTAATACGCTGTCAAGAAATAATGTTACTTCAATCAACATTACCTGAATAAAGTAAGATGTTGAAAGGTAGATGCTATTTATGGTAAACATAGGACAACTTAATGAACTAATAATATAAATAATTAAATAGAACAATGTAGCGATTAACGACATTGCTGAGGCCTTTTTTTCGTTTGAAGTTATAAAACCATAACGTATAGAATAGTGAGGTTTTAAATAGAAAACGTTTAAACTGATCAGCGGACGTAGAAATGCTTGAACATCTGTATTTAAACTGTTGTCTAGAAAACATTCACAGTTTAATTCGGTCATTATAAAACTTTTGCCTTCTTTTCTGACGCCATACAACAACTCTTCAAAACATACCATACGATTGTAAAGTACTTGGTAAAGTAATCAAGCAAGTCTGTGGCATTATAAATTGATACGTAGTTCTTTATCTTTCATACTATTTTATTATAATCGTTTAAATAATTGAAGTAGGAAATAAATAAATCAAGCAATTTTAGTTATTGGAGTGATGTTTAATCATAATTCTTACAAATATAATAAAAGTAAAAGAGAATTGGTTTGTTTGTGACGCTTTTACAATTAAGCCGTTAAGCAGATTTTGATGAATTTTGATTAAAATAAATATATAATGGATAATTAAATAGTTAATAATACGATGTAATTTGATAAACGTGGCTGGAGACGGTTATAGGCTACTTACTAAATACAACAAAAAAACAGAGCCATAGAATTCTGATGTTCTTTTTTTTCTTATTGCTTAACCTGTTATAAGAATCGTTCGTAATATTTAAAGTTCGTAAAATTTTAATAGCATCCTCAGCTTAACTGAATGTTTAAAATGTTGCGACGTGGTTCAAGTCTCAGCCACCTGATAAAGTCGATCTATTTTTGAAACGTTTTACTAATTTAAGTTTATCGGTTTTACGCGAGTGTGTCGATTGACAAACATGATTGATTGACGAAATCGACATTAACACTAGCGAAGTCGCGGGCAAAATCATAGTAGGATTATGTTTATTTTTTTGTTGTCAGGTTTTTATTAAGAATCACTATCATAGCATAATCTAACGTTATATAAACATTATTTTGTTTGAATAATTTCATTAATTACAACTTTTGATCATCTAAGATTAAGACCGTAGCACGGTCTTACAACGTGCGATAAAATTTCTAAGTTATTCAAATTAGGTAAATTTTTATAAATATTAAGTTTTAGCAAATTAATAATGTTGAAAACGATTTTAAAATGAATAATGATGAATAAAATACTACAAGCTTACTGCGTGAATAATCTCAAGGGACACACTGTGCACAATCACAAATAAAAAATAAAAACTAAAATTCACTGACACGCACTTTTCGCTGTTAAAAAAAAAGATTAGTAAGTAATTAAAGAACGACACAGAGCGAGCAATCCTGAGCGAGTTGGGCGCCACTGAGGCGGTTTAGTCCCTACTTCAGAATAGGAATAAAAACTGCGAATAGGTTACAAAGTTTATTCCTATTCTTTTAAATGCTCTCTGGTCAATGTCATCATAACGTCATGGATTTTTATCGGAATTTTATTTTATTTCTATAACTTGATTTTTTAATATTAATTTGATATACAACCGTTTAAAAATATAGTTTGAAAATAACAACAATGAAAAACAACAAAAATGTTTGCAAAACACTGGAAAAAATCAAAAATAAGGAAAAACAATGTGACGTTTACACGTCAACGACCAACTAATATGAAAATTATTATGAAAATGACATGATGCAAACAAGAGCCAAGCGAAGCGCACGCCCTCCACCATCGCCTGCTCCGCCAACCTCAAGCTCCTCGTCTGATGACTTCACGAGAGACGAGTCGAGCAGCGCGAGCGGGCGATCGCCGTCCCCGCCGCCGCTACAACGACCTGCGCGACGTGGACGACCACCGCTGCCGGCACGCTTGGGATCAGTGGGGCAATCTGCCCCACGTACGACCCCCGCTACCGGTGGTGTAGTGCGCCGCATGCGATGGACTCAAGAAATAAATGAGAACTGCATGCGCGCCTACTACAGGGCAACAGAGGAAGGAATTAACCTTACTGCGTATCGTGTTAGGATGCTGTCTTTGTTTCAGGCCCTTGAACCGATCATCGACGTGTCTGCCCAACGACTGTCGGATCAAGTGCGGGTGATCCAGCTTAACAACTTGCTGGATCAGTCAGCACTTGATCGGCTACGCCTGGAGTCACTACGTATTTGTACGGCTTCTTCTTCGGTGCAGGATCGGCCTGCCCCACAATTACCGGCCGTGACGCCGGTTTTGGTGGCGCGAGTAGATCCGGTACCCGACGATGAAGACTACATAAATACGAATGTAAGTACACAGGCGAATGAGCAAATGAGGAGCGCTTTGAACGATGCCATTCTACAGTATCGTGACACGCGTAACTCTAGGCCGCGTATACCTTGTTTGCCCACGAATAGGCATAATTTGGCGTTAATGAGTGCCTTGAACGATTTACTGGTACCTTATCTTGGAACCAGTAAAAATTTAATTGATACCCACTCAATCCTTTATTGTGGGGCCATCGCGGTGTGTCGCGTTGCTCGTGTCAAATTCCAGGATTCTGACCGAGTACCGCGGCGAACCGGGATTGCCCCTGCTTGGCAATTGAGGATCGAGGGACGTATCAATAAGTTCAGGACACTCATTGCAAAGCTAATTTGCTTCAGAAATGGCAATAATCGGCCTCGCGTCATGCGATTCGTCACACAAGCCTTTGTCGGGACTGATGTTCGACCGGAAAACTATATGGCTTGTGTGACGGAACGTATTGACTTTCTGAAGCAAAAAGTCTATGCATGGGCAAACCGTATACGTCGCTACAGAGTGCGTGTGGACCGATACCAACAAAATCGCCTCTTTCAAAGTGACCAAAGAAAAGTATACAGACGGTGGGAAGGAGCTGATCAACGTGTGAGCGACGGGCAGCTACCGGATGTTGATGCCATGACTAATTTCTGGCGCAACATTTGGTCGGTACCCGTCGAGCACACGGAAGGTGAATGGATGAGTGTTGTCAGTGAGGCGTGTGAACCTATCGAGACCATGCAGCCTATTATTATTAGTACAGCTGACGTAAGTTGTGCAATGCGTACGGTCCAAAATTGGAAATGCCCAGGACCGGACGGATTGCACAACTTCTGGATCAAATGGTTTCGATGTTCACACGAGTTACTGGCAACGCAATTCCAAGAAGCCATAGAGCTCGGCTCACTCCCAAGTTTGTTGACTACTGGTGTCACTTTTCTGCTCCATAAATCGGGTAGTACCACGGAACCGAAAAATTATAGACCCATCACGTGCTTACCTACTTTATACAAGCTCCTTACATCCATTCTGAGAACAAAAATTAACTCGCACATTGTTGCAAACAATATTTTGGACGTGACTCAGAATGGATGTAGGGTTGGGTCCCGTGGTACTAAGGAGCTTCTCCTCATTGACATGACCATATGCCAGAAGGTTCGGCGTGGCAGAGGGACTCTCTCGACAGCCTGGATTGACTATAAGAAGGCCTATGATTCGGTGCCGCATACATGGTTGGTGAGGATTTTAGAGTTATATAAAATTGATATAACTTTAAAATCCTTTTTGATGTCATGTATGCGGCAGTGGACCACGGTCTTGCGTCAACCAGGATGTCGAGATAGTCTTTTTGCCACGCAGGATCTTATAAGGATAGAGCGTGGCATATTCCAGGGCGACAGTCTGAGTCCTTTATGGTTTTGCCTAGCTTTGAATTCTCTCAGTACTTTGTTGAGAAATTCAAGGTTAGGATGTCGACTGCGGAGAGGGGGTGAAGTTATGTCGCATTTGTTGTACATGGATGACCTCAAGTTGTTCGCACCAAACCGCCAAGACTTGGTGAAACTGCTGAAAATTACTGAGACTTTCAGCAGTGCCATCAAGATGGAGTTTGGTGTGGATAAGTGTGCGGTTATGCATGTACAGCGTGGGAGAGTAGTAAATTCAACCAATTTACAACTCTCCGAAACGATAAACTTCAGATCTCTCTCTGAAGTTGAAACTTATAAATATCTTGGTATGTCACAGTCTTTGGGTGTTGAGGACAGGGACATAAAACAGTCATTACGAGAGCGATTCTTTTGCCGCCTGAGAAAAGTACTTAACAGTCTTTTATCGGGTGGCAATAAGTCGCGTGCTTTTAATGGCTGGGTTATGCCTCTGCTCACATACTCCTTTGGCATACTAAGATGGACTCAGACCGAATTGGACGCCTTGGATAGAAGAGTCCGTCAAATGTTCACGACTTCCAGAATGCTACACCCGCGCTCATCTGTTATGAGGCTGTACATCCCGCGGAGATGTGGGGGTCGCGGCTTTTTAAATGCCAAGGACCTACATAACCGTGAGGTGTGCAGTCTCAGGGATTATTTCCTTAACAGTGAGTGCGGGATGCATTTGGATGTCGTGGCAGTTGATAGACACTTTACGCCGCTCTCCTTGGCAACAGAAAACTGGCGCAAACCAGTGGTGCTAAGCACTCTCGATCGCAAGGACATATGGAAGAGCAAGGTGCTACACGGGCGCTACTATCGGGCTCTAACTGGGCCTGATGTAGATTTGCTTGCCTCGGCTACGTTTCGGTGACCTCTTTGGGGAAACCGAAGGTTTTGTCTGTGCCATTGAAGATGAAGTTATCAAGACGAATAACTACCGGAAATATATTATGAAGGACGGTACGGTCGACATCTGTCGGGCATGCCGCCGTCCTGGAGAATCACTCCGACATATTATTTCCGGTTGTTCTCATCTTGCTAACGGAGAGTATTTGCACAGACACAACCAAGTAGCCAGAATAATTCACCAGCAACTTGCTCTTCAATATGGCCTTGTTGAATCAGAGGTGCCGTACTATAAGTACGCACCTGCGCCAGTTCTCGAAAATGGTCATGCAACGCTTTACTGGGATCGCTCTATCATCACGGATAGGACTATTGTCGCCAATAAGCCTGATATCGTGGTGATCGACCGATCTCAGCGCCAAGCAATATTAGTTGATATTACCATACCTCATGACGAGAACCTCGTGAAAGCCGAGAAGGACAAGCTCAGTAAGTACCTTGACTTGGCTCACGAGGTTGCCGCCATGTGAAAATGAAAATGAAATGAAAATGAAAAATGATTTATTCGTTAACATATTAACAATTAAACAAAAATCAGGGCAGACTACTTCTATTGAACGCGAAATGCATCCGTACCAGAAGTAGCCACTCCTCCATAGCTTACAATTTAAAACAAAATAAAAAAACAAAATAAACAATTTTTTTTTCTTACTTCAAATCAAAATACACAAGTATGTGTGTGCGTGTGTGTATGTGTGTGGTGTGGGGGTGTGTGTGTGTATGAGGGTGTGTATGGGTGTGTGTGTGAATGTGTAAATGTGTGTGTGTATGCATGTGTGTTTGTGTGTAATAAAAACATAAATATCCACACACTAAAGTCCAAGTTGCATTAGGTTTTCTACCTCAAAGTAATTTAGTGTTTTCAGCCATTCAGTCAATTCTCGCTTACAATTACGATAAGTCATTGGATAAATGTCTAACATCTTATTAATTTTATTATATAAATGACTAGAGACGTTTTTGTATTGAGAGCGAGCAAATTTGGTTTTAGTAGTATTTACTGCAACGGCTTTATCTTTTCTTCTTTTAGATAAAATATTATGATCGAAATTAATAGACGTATGTTTTTTCAAAATCACGTGTAATATATAAAGTTTACGGACTGTCAGTAAATCGGCAATATAATATAATGAATTTGTTGAGAAAAGGCGTGGTTTAAAATACATAATTTTTAGTAATCCTCTTTGAGCTCGTTCCACTTGCATAAAATGAGTTTTTACAGCGCCTCCCCATATCGATATGCAATATATCAAAATAGATTGTGCCAGTGCCACATAGATCTGATTTAGTAAAATTTTATTTGCAACATATCTTAAAGTTTTGAAAATCCACATTAACTTACGCAGTCTGCCAGCAACCAAATCAACATGAGGCAGCCATGAAAGTCGTTGGTCCACTAAGATCCCAAGATACTTTGTCGAGGTCACTCTATTTATGGTTGGGCAGTTGCAGTTTGCATTGAATGACGTATGACAGCTATGAATTTTTATACCATTTGTGAAATCAGGTAGACTGCTTTTAATAGAAAACAAAATATAGTTTGTTTTAGCACTGTTTAAAGTGAGCAAATTGTGATTTAGCCACTCCGCGACCATCGCCAAGCCATGCTCTGCAACACCTTTTACATTACTCAAAGAGTCTCCAGTAAAAATAATGGCAGTGTCATCTGCATATGAGAAAATGCGGGCATTCGGGATCTTCATGTTACAGAGATCATTAATATATATTAAAAACAGGGTGGGCCCCAAGACGCTACCTTGTGGTACACCGTAGGTGATACTAGTTTGTGTACTTATATGTGAACCTATTTTTACTCTCTGAGTCCTACCAGTAATGTAACTTTTAAGCAAATCAAGGGGCACACCCCGGATACCAATGTATTCGAGTTTCTGCAAAAGAATGGAGCTAGATACGGTGTCAAATGCCTTCTTGAGATCGAGAAACACTGCGAGGCATTTGAGTTTACTATCAAGATTATCAACAACCACAGACGTTAGAGCTTCTACAGCATCCTCAGTCGATTTGCCAGCCTGAAATCCAAATTGTGAACTAGATAAAATACTAAACTTATTGAGAAAACTTACAAGCCTTTTGTTGATCAATTTTTCTAAAATTTTTGAAATCGCTGGCATTACCGAAATTGGTCTGTAGTTAATAACATCCTCCTCATCACCACCTTTATGTACCGGCGTTACAAGAGACTCCTTGAGCAAAGACGGAAATACACCCTCACGGAAGCAAAGATTGACCAAATGACAGAGAACCGGAACGATTTCGGCTCTTGCTAGTTTTAAGAAACTTGTTGGAACATTGTCCCAGCCTGGGGCACTGTTTGATTTTAGTGACATCAGAACTGAGTGTACTTCTTCCATGTCAGCATCATAGAGGGCAAAGGAAGATGCTTGTGAATTTGAAGAAGGAACACTTATGAAGCTACTTCTGTTTGACTGTACAATTGCATTGGCCAAATCCATGCCCACACCGCTAAAAAAATTATTGACCTGATCGACTGATTCTTTCGCGGAGGACCCAAGTTGCAACAATTTTGTATTATCAGTTTTAGATTGTTTTCTGTATGTCACTTTGGCTACATTTCTCCAAAGACTCTTAGAATCGCTTACCGAATCCTCTAACAATTTCTTTTCATATTTTCTTTTTATATTTCTAATAAGATTCTTGCAGTAATTGCGGTATCTTCGATAAGAGATTCTGAGAATCTCGTCCTCCGGATTTTGACGAAGCTTAAGCTGCAGTTTATTTCTGTGCCTGATACATCTTAACACTCCTGGGGTCATCCAGGGTTTAATTATGCGTTTATTTTTAGGGACTTGTATCAATCTAGTATTATTTTTTAAAGATTCCATTAATATTCCTAATAATATATTGGTTAACACATTTGGGTCATTATATAAAAGAAGCTCAGATACATTTTTATTTTTTAATTCTATTAAAGCTTTTTCAAAATCTGTTACTAATTTCGTTTTATTGTTAATTTTATTACTTTTAACATTTTTTACATGCAATAAAACCATAGAGTGATCAGTTATTGTCGTATTTATAACAGCAACCTGAGCCACCTCTTCCTGTACAAGTTTTAACATCATGTGATCCAAGGAATTAGATCCCCGCGTAGGAAAACTATGTCCAGTCATTAAACTATGAGTACCTAGCATATTCAAATAATTCAATCTATTGTTGCGTTCCTGACTTCGTTCCGAATCTTTAGGGATAATATTAATATTGATGTCACCAGTCACTATTATGTTTTGATATGAGCTAAGAGATTCCAAATGCTCATTTAATGAATTCACAAAAATATCATAGTTTGCATTGGGTGATCTGTATATAGCCAAAATAGTAATACTTTCTATTTGTACTTGTAGGCAAGAAGCATTTGGCAATAAAATTTCTTTAACACTAACATCGATATCATTTTTGATATATACAACCACCCCATCATTTTGATTAAAATATCGTGTTGTAGAATATGCCACATAATCGGTTATAGTAGGTATAGCCTTATGGTCCAAGAGCCAACATTCGGTTAAAATAATCACTTTAGGGCTAGACCTAAAGTTTGTGAGTGAGGTTAGCAGATCATCAATATTACAATAAACACTGCAAATATTTTGAATTATTAATGTGAAATCACCATATTTTATATTTAGTAACGTTTCAACATGTTCAATATCGCATTCTATAGAGCGAGCAAATTCTAATTGGTCTACGTTAGATAAAATATTTGTCGACCTATTCATTGATAACAGAATTAAGTGAAACCAATGGTATTAAATAGTGCATCTGTATTATAATACTTTGGATATCTATGTTTATATCTCTGTAATTTTGTGTAAGTATGCATGTGTGATTTATTAAGAACGTGTTATAGTGCGAGATTGTGTGTTTGTGTGTTATTGATTGTGTAAAGTGTGAAATAAAAATTAATATAGTGTGTTTGAGAATAAAACTGCATGCAAACATTTTTCCTACCATACTAACAAACCCCAAATGAGTAACATCCTTAGACTTGCAAATCAAAAATAAAAACAAAAACGACCTCTTACCAGTGCAATTAATCAGCAAACAGCATTTTTTTGAATTATAAAAATACAATATACTATCAATGAAATAAAGAAAAAAGCAGTACCCCACCAATAACAGTCACCTATTCATAAGTTGCTGCACCTGAGCTTCCGACTTAATCGCAATGACAGGAGCATCATCAGCCTGCCGGACATAAACTTTGCCATATGCAGTCCAGCAGTATTTGTACTGCTTAGACTTAGCGAGGTCTCTGGCGAGAAAATGCAGGCGAGCGCCTTTCGAAGTAAGTTGTTCTGATACGAAAATAGGCGTATCCTCTGAAGTACGAAAGCCCAAGTGCTTAGCACACAGCTTACTTTTAGTTTTAATGTTAAAAATCTTACATAATTTTAATATATCACTTTTGACCAAAGTTGATCCAGTTTCAACTATAATCGGAGCGTTAAGAGAACCTTTTTTTGCACGAATTCTGTAAATATCTTTAATATCAGATTTGAGCAAGTTACCTCCTACAGTCTTCGATAAACATAAAGTCATCTCGATCAAGTCTTCCTTAGTTTCATTACTCTTTTTTGGTACATTTTTAATTTCCAAATTCGGCTTACGGCTCCCTATCTGCAAATTTTCCACCTTCTCTTCCAACAAAGTAATGCATTCTTTATCTTCTTTCGCTTTGTTTTCTAAATGCATAATTTTATTTGTTAATTCTTGATTTTGAGTGGTCAGCAGAGCAATGCAATTTTCTATACTTGAATAAGTTTGTTTAATATCCAATAAAGTAGATGAAAAGTTTTTAAATTCCTGGTGTTGGCTTGCAAGTTTAGAGTTTAACGACTCAATCATTTTCTTCATTTCCTCTTGAAAACCCTTAAAATCATCCGTAGTAACGTTCCTAGTCCGAGCGTAAACAAACGGCGGCGTCGTCACATCGTTACGTGACTCATCGATCTCACAAACCGACATATCGGCGGCACCGCCTCGGCTCATTCTACCAGGCGATCAGGAAACTATAAGAGGCACGCTCGCAGGGACACTGTGCAGGACACCTTATTTTGTATGCGTTTTCGTCGTTGGAGAATGAATTAAGGTACTTAAAAGACTCAATTATTTGACGGAAATCCAATTTTATACCTGAAGAACGATGGGCTTGTAGCACAGATGATTAACTTCGTTGATCGTGAAATTCCAGGAGCTTTTGTAGTGCTATTTGCCAGAGCAATGTACCAGGGTCGCATAGGTTATCAGATGTGAAATTATGGCTGCGGCGGGAGAATTCAAATTTGAATTGTCAACTATCAGATATATGACTGATAGCAGCAAACCAATGTCATTACAAGGGTTTCATACTCTTGGGGTGGTCGCATGGGTGGGGCGCCACAAAATTCAATTTATTACCATCAAAGAATGTAAGATTGTAGACGGCGAAGTACCAGGGTCTCATAAACACGAAGTGGTGATCCGGTGTCAGAGTTAAAATTACTATTTTATCAATTATTATTAAGATTAAAATCCATGGATTGCATGACAAAGTACCAGGATCTCAATAGGTTTGAAGTGTTCGAGCACGGGAGCACAGACTAAATAATAATAGCCCAATGCAATCCGTGCTTGTAGCCAAACTATGCAATATCAAAATTGAGACGATGTACTAGGCTCTCATAAAGATGAGGTGATAATAGCGCCAAATTCAAAATGTCTGTGCAGCCGTCACCATTCAATTAATTTTCGTTTCGGATCTCAGAGCACACTATCACAAAGACTCACTCTATTACATAAACTTCAGTGGCTGGCAGTGCTGTGTTGGCGTAAAGTTCAAAAAAACCACGCTTGAAGAAAATAGAGTTTTCTTTCAATATTAAAATATTTCGATCTCCAACCTGTAGTACCAGGATCGCATAGGACAGCAGCGGTGGCTCGATTCGACGTGCAGCCGGTAGTTGAGTCAGTGTGGGTGCAACTCACAGGTAAGTAGCAGAAGGCGCACACGCACGACGTTGACGTAGCGGTAGACAGATTCAATCCAAGTTCGCGGTAACTCTTGACTGTTTATGCACTCCTAATTTTTTACACCGATTTTATGTTTTAGAATTTTTAATTTATGAATTAAAATTTGAAGAATAAAAGATTCAGATGCGTCTACTCGTTATCGAGGTCCGGGGGGAAGAGGATGGATGTGGATTCAACTATTATTGTACCGATAGTCGTTTCGGCACACGGTCTTATAGCTAAGAGCCTCGATCAACATCTAGAGAGGCTCTCGCTAAAAGGTTGGGTCAAGAGTCAGATACAGAAGGCAGTACTCCTTGACACGGCACGTATTGTGAGGAGGTTCCTCACTCTGCAGCCCTAACCACCGATAGCTTGGGTCTATCCCCGCTGCCGGTGGCAACCTAGGTTAAGTTTTTTATAATATTTTATATTGTAAATATGTTTTTATATAAAATATTGTAAAAAAATTTTCTTAAGATATATGTTAAATAAAGAGTATAATAATAAATTACGTTTATTTCTCCTCAGAAAAAACATAACAGTGGGTACAGTTAACAAACATCTTAAATAATGTATGTGAGGAGCTGTTGTCTGAAATGGGTTTAACCTGTTCTTCAAATCACGAGGTCACCACCCCACGGGATTGACGGACTATTAACAATTAATATTAACAGTTTACCCTCTAATTTGATGATAGTTACATCATAGTAAGGAAATTGAACCGTGTAAGCGTGTGTGTACGAGTGTGAGGGTGTGTTTGTGTGAGTGTATGTGTACGTGTGTGTGCGTGCGTGTATGCGATTAGGTGTGGTGTAAGATTTTTTAATTTAGACTGGTATTATGATTATGAATGATTATTTAAAGTAAATACAAATACAAATCTCTTTAAAGTAACACTTCTGTAGAGTTGTAGCTTAATTTTTGCAACCATTCCTTTACTGCTGATTTAAATTTACCTTTAGGTAAAGAGTAAATTGATAAAACTCTAATAACTTTGTTATACAAATTTGAACTTTGATAACAGAAAAAACGATGCGAGAAACTACTGTTGAACTTTCTCCTGTTACAAACTAAGTCTTTTCTCCTTTTTTTTTGAATTATGTGTGGCTCATAGTTTAAGGAAGAGCGTTGTCTAAGCAGAGTCTGTAAAACATAATATGTTATAGTTGGCGCACCGTCAGGACTCCATTCTTTTTGTACAGGTCGGTGGTAGGGTGACGGTACGGCAACGACATACTGACTTTCAAAATTGCTCTCTGTGCTCTTTCGACTGTCAAAAAATTTGTTTTTGGAGCACCACCCCACGCGGCTATGCAGTATGTAAGTACAGACTGGCAGAGTGCATAATAAACGGACCTAATCAACTTTGAGTCTGCAATATGTCTGAGGTTCTTGAAGATTACTATAAGTTTTCGAACTCTCGAAGTTACCATATTAAAATGCGACTGGAAATTAAGTTTCTTATCTATCATAACACCCAAATATTTAATACTCGTTGTTTTCAGCAATCTTGCGCATGAACATGATGGATCATTGTCATTATTGCAGCTATGGGATATTATGGAATGGTTATAGGTACCAGGATTATTGTCTCTTAAGGAAAAGGTCATAAAGTAGGTCTTCTCTACATTTAGTGTTAGACTGTTCGCTTTTAGCCATTGCGTCACTTGATTGTATCCCTTCTGAGCGCAAGAAAATGCTTCTTCCCAAGTGTCCCCACTAAAGAGCAATGCTGTGTCGTCAGCAAAGGTAATCATTTTTGCATTAGAGAGAGCCAGCTGAAACAGATCATTAATATAAGTAAAACATACAATAGCTCAGGGCGGGTTCATGGATCGCTCACTTGGCCCGCTTGAGTAGGACTTAAAAGACTTAGCTTTAGGCTATTAGGCTTTCTTCGTCGAAGGTTGCTACCCGTAACCTGGAACCGGCGAACTCAGTCTGCGCGCAGGGACGAAAGCTAAGTCGTGTACACTAGGCAGGCTGGTCTCGCACAGGAACTAGCAGGCAGAGAGCAGCGAACAGGCCCAGGGGGTAGACTCCGGTGCTGGAACCTGAGATCTCGGGTTAACTTATTTAACTTGTGGTGACACAGTTGTCAAAGTAAGCAAATTCGTTCTCGGCTAGCGTTGATTGAGCAGTCATCCCTGAATCCTCGCCTTAGGTACTCGCGCGTCTGCGTTACGCGCCGCGTCGTATTACGCAAATGTAAAGTGTCTAAAAGTAGCTTTTATAGAGTTCAATATTGTTTATCCAAGAAAAACATTTTTGTTCATAATGACGCAAGAAACTGCAAAAACAGTTTACGGAGAGTCATTAGAAATGGCTGAAGAACAACCTTTGAGTACGATATCGGTGACAGCAAAAATACCCGATTTTTGGCATGATGCACCACGACTTTGGTTTATCCAATTTGAAGCTGTGCTTAAACCCCAGCATGTGTCGGAGGAAGCAAATTACCACTTGGTCATATCAAAGCTGGGCAAGGAAGTAATCACGAAAGTTACAGATATATTAATTGCTCCACCAGAAAAAGATAAATATAAAACACTTAAGCACCGATTATTAACAATTTATGAAGAATCACAGAACAGACAAGTACAGAAGTTAATCGGAGAAATGGAGTTGGGTGATTAAAAACCTTCTCAATTGCTTTGCCGTATGAAAGATCTGGCTAGAGATAAGGTATCCGATGAAGCCTTGCAGACTATGTGGCAAAATCATCTACCATCTACTGTGCGAGGAGTGTTAGCAGTAGCAGACTCTAAAGACCTCAGCACATTTGCTTTGATTGCTGATTAAGTGTTGGAAACAACAAACAAACCTTTAAACACAATTAACAGGATAGATCAGAAACAGCCGAAATCAGAAAATAAAGATTTAATTGCCGAAATTCGCAGTTTGAACAACCGCATTCGTAACCTGGAGATGGACCGCGGCAGACCAAGACATCGAGCTTTTCAGAGGAATTTTTCGTCGTCAAAAGGGCGAAGTCATAATCGTAGTGCCAGTCGTAGACGTACTCCTGAGGATCCAAACTGGTTATGTAGCTACCATTTTCGTTATCGGCATATGGCAAATAAATGCGTAGAGCCATGCAACTGGAATAAACGAAAATGGAACTAGCAAGGTGACAGTAAGATAACGAAACGTAATGAGGAGCAGGAAAACTAAAGACAGTGCAGGCGACGGCGGACCCCTGCGCTGCTACAGTCAATCACCGCCTCAGCGTAAAAGACATCAACACAGGTTTGAGTTTTTTAATTGATAGTGGCGCGAATGTTTCAGTGTTTCCGTGTATGTTATTAAAAAATCGGTTAAAAGTGAATAAAAGTGAAAATTATAAACTGTATGCAGCCAATGGAACTCAAATTAAAACATATGGAGTGAAAACTTTAGATTTAAATTTAAAATTAAGACGCAATTTTCGATGGATGTTTATAATAGCAGATGTCAAGCAACCTATAATAGGTGCAGACTTTTTAACTAAATATAGATTATTAATTGATTTGGCTGGACGTAGATTAATCGTTCAAATTACAAATTTAAATGTAATAGCATCAATCTCAAATGCTAATGAACCGACTTTAAAAACAGTAGATAACTCGTGTTCATTTTTTGATTTATTGCAAAAATATCCTGACATAACCTAAACCTTTTTCGTATAAAGAAAGTTGGAAACATAATGTGTTTCATCAAATTGAGACTACTGGACCGCCAGTGTTTGCTCGAGCTAGACCTTTACCACCCGATAGATATATTAAAGCAAAGAAAGAATTTCATATCATGCAAGAATTAGGCATTTGCCGGCCTAGTAAAAGCGCTTGGGCCAGTCTCTTGCATATTGTTCCGAAAAAAGATGGTAATATAAGACCGTGTGGTGACTATAGAAAGTTAAATGCTGTAACGAAACCCGATAGGTATCCAGTCCCACGTTTACAAAATTTTACATAGGTACTTGCAAATAAGAAAATATTTACACGTCTTGACGTAATTAGAGCTTTTAATTGTATTCCAGTAGCCGAATCTGACATAGAGAAGACTGCAGTAATCACACCGTTTGGATTATTTGAATTTACAAAACTGCCGTTTGGACTTAGGAATAGCGCACAAACTTTTCAAAGATTTATGGGCAATAGTGTTTTAGCAGGTCTAGACTATATTTTCGCGTACGTTGATGACGTAATAATTTCTAGCGATGACGTCATCAGCCATAGACGTCATTTAGATGAAGTTTTTAAAAGATTTAACGATTTTGGTATAACAATTAATATTTCAAAGTGTAGTTTCGGACAAACAAAATTAGAATTTTTGGGTTATGAGGTAACAAAAGACGGTATTAAACCTTTAAAAAATAAAGTCAAGGCTGTAGGGAAGCGATGGTGGTTAGATTGGATCACGTCGGGGTCACCACTGTAGGGAAGCCAATGGTGGGTAGGATGGATGCCACATTGAGGAAGGCAAAGGGAAGATCTTCCTCCGAGCTGGGTGGTATAGCTCGGGGACCGAGGTCCAACGGATGTTAGTTGGAGGTGACATTTATGGTGAAGGAGGTGGTGAAACTTCGCTACCGCGATGCAGGCTTCCCATACTATTTTTCTGTTAGTATGGAGATGTCGTTGTGTTGGTTTTTTGTTGCGCCATCTGTTGACACGGTTGGAAGGTGTTTGCTTCGTGTCGTACTATGTGCGGCGTCATGCAGGTAGGTGGCGCCGCCACATCACTCCCCCCCTGAGACCGGAGGTCGATGTCAGTGAGTGTGCTCAGCAGTCAGCGCGTCAGAGCTTGCAAGTGCCAGTGGAGAGTGCTGCTGCAGGATGCCCCAGTCTACGGTGAGTCGAGACGGGTGGGGTGAAGGCGCGTTGCCAATGATGCAGTGTGCTGCTCCTGTCTGCGGTGAGTCGAGACAGGTGATGACGGTGGCTCCGAGCTGCTGGTGTGCAGGGCTGCCACGCCGGAGTGATGCGGCCGACATTGATGCACCGGTCGTGGGCTGCGGAGATCAGGTCGGGATGATGCCGTCGAGTGTGCCGGAGGTCCAGGAAGCGTCGTCCAAGATGCTGCGGTGGAACCTTGAGGCTTGATTGCTGGTTTGCTGTGTCTGCTGGCGAAGGTAGACCTGATGATGGATGAGGAGTGATGTTGTAGGTGCTTTTGTGCTCCGTAGGGGTCACCACTGTAGGGAAGCCGAAGGTAGGGAGAATCAATGCAACTTTGAGGAAGGAAAAGGGCAGATCTTCCTTCGAGCTGGGTGGTATAGCTCGGGGACCGAGGTCCAACGGATGTTAGTTTGAGGTGACATATATGGTGAAGGAGGTGGTGAAACTTCGCTACCGCAATGCAGGCTTCCCATACTATTTTTCTGTTAGTATAGAGATGTCGTTGAGTTGGTTTTTTGTGGCGCCATCTGTTGACACGTTTGGAAGGTGTTTGCTTCGTGTCGTACTATGTGCGGCGTCATGCAGGTAGGTGGCGCCGCCACAAGGCCATAATAGATTTTCCACAGCCAACCACCGTAGAGGAGTTGCGCAGATACTTGGGTATGTTAAACTTTTACAGACCACTTATTCCGCACGCTTCAGATCAACAAGCTGAAATGAACAAATATCTGCACAAGTCCAAACGTAAAGATAAGACAAAAATAGAATGGTCGCAGAAAGCTATAGAAGAATTTAACCTGTCTAAAGTAAGTTTAGAAAATGCAGTTATGTTGTCCCACCCTTCTACAAATAGTCCTTTGATTTTGATGACAGACGCAAGTAATAGCAGTGTAGGCGCGTCGTTACAACAGAAAGAAAATAATTCGTGGAAACCTTAAGGATTTTTTTCAAAAAGATTGTCAGTTACTCAAAAGAAATATAGTACATACGATCGGGAACTTTTAGCTACATATCTAGCAATAGTTCACTTACGATATACGAGTATGATAGAAGATCGCGATTTAATAGTTTTAACCGACCACAAACCTCTTACGTACATGTTTGATAAAATAAACAGTGAAAAAAAAACACCACGTAGAGCCAGGCAAATAATGTTTATTAGCGAATTTACTAGTAACATTATTTTTTTAGCTGGTAATAAGAATACAGTGGCAGATTGTTTATCTAGAATAGAAACTATTTCCTGTCCAACAGTAATAGATTATTCAGAACTCGCTATAGCACAGGAAACCGATGAACAATTATTAAGGTTGTTCTCAGAATCAAGTAACAATAACAAGTTTAGTTTCAAACGGATCACATTACCAGGGACCGACATTTCGGTGTGGTGTGAGTTGTCAGCGAAACAAGCGAGACCGTGTTTAACAAAGGAATTTACACGCGTAGCATTTGACGCAGTACATAGTCTAAGCCACCCATGTATTCGAACAACAAAACAATTAGTAGGTAAGCGATAGATATTTCTGGATAGGTATGAAAAGAGACATAAGTAATTGGGCAAAATCATGTGTACGATGCCAGAGGTCAAAAGTTTTGAAACATACTGTGTCAGACTTAGGGCAGTTTCAGTCTGTAAATCGTTTTATGCATGTAAATTTAGATTTAATAGGCCCTCTTCCTATCAGTGTAGAAGGCTACAGATATTGTGTAACAATAATAGATAGATATACAAAATGGACGGAAGTTATTCCTACAAAAGAAATTACAGCAGAAAAAGTTGCAAAAGCATTTTATAATGGGTGGATAGTGCGATTTGGTTGCCCAGAAAAACTGACAAGTGATCAGAACCGCCAATTCGAAAGCAATTTATTCAAACAATTAATGTCATTATTAGGGATAAACAGAATTAGAAGTAGTCCGTACCACCCGCAGAGTAACGGAGCTATAGAACGTTTTCACCGTACCCTGAAGTCAGCTTTAATGGCTCGACTCAATTTCACTTCTTGGGTTGACGAGTTGTGATGTTAGGGTTACGTGCAGCTAAACGGGTTGATACAAGTGTTAGTCCAGCAGAGTTAACATATGGAACCACAATTAGGTTACCTGGTGATTTTTATGACGAAAAAAGTAAATGTGATGATTTAGACTTAGAAAGTTATGTTTACAAGTTGCGACAAACAATTAAAAGTTATAAACCTGTTAATCGTGTTAATAAAGATTCTAGAAAAATATTTATTCATAAGGATTTGAAGGAATGTCAGTATGTTTTTCTAAGGAACGATATGGTGCTAAGGTCATTACAAACATCGTATGACGGACCTTATCGCGTATTAAATAGGAAAAATAAAACATATAAAATTCAAATAAATGATAGGCAGATTCATGTATCAATAGATCGTTTAAAGCCAGCCTATGTATTAGCAGATAATGAATGGAATAATATTGTTTCTACAAGTATTGTTACTAAGACTAGTGAGGAAAGTAGCAAGAATCAAACGCTAGTGTGTACATCAAATAAACATGATAGTATTAATGTTAGCGGGAATCGAACCCGGGACTCTGATAGTGCGAAGGCTGAAACGCCTACATGCGCTACGCCTACGTGTGCTACGCGCGCTACGCCTGCGTGCGCTACACGCGCTACGCGCAGCGGTCGCATCGTAAAGCCGCCAGTGCGATTTCGACTTAATTAGTAAGTACGTAAGTACTAAAGTACGCATAAAATAGTTATAATGTATTTTAATATAATGTATTCAATGTAAAGGAACTAGGTCGATGAACTGTGAACGAACTTTGGCAATTTTTCGAAGTAGTAAAGTTTAAATACATAAAAGTAAATTTACATTTAATTTCTATTTATTTCGCGTTTGAAGCTCATGATAATAACAATGGGTAAAAATCAAAGTAAAGAAGTAAATAAAGATCAGATAGTCATAGCACAAGCTGGTGCAAACTCTTCAAGTGTTGAAGCACAATTAAGTCAATTTAATGTGGTAATATCAGTGATTGTTTTTTTTTATAGCAGAAGGAGGCAAACGAGCAAGCGGGTCACCTGATGGAAAGTAATCACCGCCGCCCATGAACACCCGCAAGACCAGAGGAATCGCAGACTCGTTGCCGGCCTTTAAGGAAGGAATAGGCTCGTTTCTTGAAGATCACTAAGTCGTAACGGTCCGGAAATACCGCCGCCGAGAGCTGGTTCCACAACACTGTAGATCGAAGCAAGAAATTTCTTGAAAACCGCACAGTAGTAGACCGCCATCCATCAAGGTGATGTGGATGGAATGACAGTCGATTGCGTGTAGTGCGGTGAAGGAAATCAGCGGCAGGGATCAAGCCGAACAATTCCTCAGAACACTCCCCATGATATATACGGTACAATATACAGAGACACGCAACGTCTCTCCGAAGAGCCAGTGGATCGAGCCGACCTGAAATATCCACGTCGTCGATAATTCGAGCAGCTCTGCGTTAGATGCGGTCAAATGGAAGGAGATGGTATTGGGGTGCTCCAGCCCAAAGATAGGAGCAGTATTCCATATGCGGCCTGATCTGTGCTTTATACAGTTGTGAGCGGTGGGCCGGCGCGAAATACTGACCCGCTCTATTAAGCACACCCAGTTTTTTCGAAGCTAATTTAGCTTTACCTTCCAAATGACCACGAAACTGAACGTCACTCGAAATATCGACGCCAAGGATTCCAATAGTCGGATTGGTATCAAGGGGAGCTCCCTCAAAGTTTAGAGGTACGACGAAGGGATGTTTTTTTGCGGTAAATGCGCAAACTTGTGTTTTTGAGGGGTTAAAGTGGACTAGGTTATGTCGGCCCCAATTCGAGACATGACTTAACATGTTCTCGGCGTCAGTCACAAGTTTATTCCGGCTCTCGATGACGCTTTCCAGAGAAATATTAGCTCGCCCGGTGTAGAGCATATCTCCAGTACTATCGTCTGCATAGCAATGAATGCTGCTGTTATGCAACATGTCATTGATATGCAGAAGAAACAGAGTAGGGGACAACATACACCAATGCGGGACTCCAGCATTGACGGGCTTAATGTCGGAGCACGAACCGTCGACTGCGACTCTGATGCTATGCCCAGTAAGGAAGCTGGCAACCCATGAACACAATTTCTCAGGAAGCCCGTATGATGGAAGTTTAGAAAGAAGAGCCCTGTGCCATACCTTGTCAAAGGCTTTCGCTACGTCCAAGCTAACTGCTAGTGCCTCCCCTTTACTCTCGACTGCCTCCGCCCATCGGTGAGTAAGGTGAGGTGGTTAAAGATCACCAGCCGAACGACCGCGACAAAAACCATACTGGCGATCACTTAGTAGCTGGTTCTCTTCTAGGTACCCCAAGAGCTGGCGGTTTATAATGGACTCCATTACTTTGGAGAGTAAAGAGGTAATAGCTATTGGCCTGTAGTTGGACGGATCTGAGCGATCGCCTTTTTTTTGGGTCGGGTGGATAAGGGCTGTCTTCTAAGAGCTCGGGACGACGCCAGTAGTGTAAGAAAGCCGGAAAAGGCGCGTTAGAACTGGTGCCAATTCAGGAGCACACGTCCGAAGCACAATGGGTGGAACTGCATCAGGCCCACTCGCCTTATGGATATCAAGGGAAAAAAGAGCCTTACGAACTGACCTTTGCAGGAACTGAACGTTTGGCATTGTACAAGCGCAATGCGGTATAGTTGGTGGAGAGTTTTCCCCGTCGTCCAAGGTCGAGTTTGATGCGAAAAGAGAGCCCAAGAGATCAGCTTTCTCCTTTGCAGTGTAGGCCAGGCAGTCATCTGTCTTGTGCAATGGTGGTAGGGACGGCTTACAAAAATTCCCTAAGATAGCTTTGGCGAGAGACCAGAACGCACGCGTCCCCGAAGGAAGACGCACTAGCCTCTCGCCGATTCTACCTATGAATGATGACTTCGCCTTGGCAATGTCCTTCTTAAAAGACCTAGCGGCAAAGTTGTACTTCTTTTTGAGCGCACTGGTGTTTGGATCTTTTGATGACACCGCATTAGCCCAGGCTTGGTAATGTTGACGCTTTTGGCGAGACGCCATTTTGCAGCAACGACCAAACCGTTGTCATATTAATAATTATCACGGCATATTTTTTGTACAAAAGATGCCACAAATCCGGGAAGCCATGGGTACAGTCACGAGCACCAATATGTATATACATTGACTCTTATTCCATTGTATTAAGAGTTACAATTGTTTACATATTTTTGCTCGTGACTGTACATCGACAAGTACTAGCGGCTACACCGCAAGCGTTACAAAGTATGCTAGGAACAACGTCGATTGCAGTGCCTGTGACGTCAAATTCGACGCCGCCTAAAGTGAAAGTTGTAAGCATATAAGTAAGTTCACTGTGCAACGATATTTTTATTTAAAAAAAAATTGTGTTATGATTCTAAATTCAAAAAGGACATAACTTAAAAATGTGATGTTTTGTGTTTTGTTTGTTTAAAACTAATTTACCTACCTAATATAAGACAAAGGTAAATGTGAGAAGATAAATGATTTCCATGTTTTAATGACTAGAAAATATTAAGTTTACAAATGTATAAGTAAATAAAACAAGTTGTTAGTCTATAAAAAAGGAATTTATTGTTTATCGATTGATTAATATGTATTCAAAAACAAATATAGTAAGGGTTATATTATCTAATATGTAATAATTAAGTTAAAATGTACAACATGTTTCATTTAAAAAAAAAATTTACAACAAAAAGTAAGCAAATAAACAATGTAAGTAACTAAAGGTAAATAACAATGTAATTTTGAAAAAAGCATAACAAAGACGTACAATGTTAAATCGACATATTATTTGTTTATATAAATAGATTGTTCATATTCATAATTCAGTTCAATTGTAATGTTTTGTTTCACAGAAATAGGTACTATAGGTAGCAGTATATTGCATCAACATTCCGAGCCACAGCGACCAGCGATAACGTTACACTCTGTCAGCATTTCCGCTGTGCAGCGCATTGTTTGTAGACTTTTAGCATGTTTAAATATTGATGTTATAACTTTGTAGAGAGTTTCAAAAATTTTTTTTTTAAAAAGGGGTGGATTGATGTGGTGACACAGTTGTTAAGGTTGCGTGTAAGCAAATTCGTTCTCGGCTAACGTTGATTGAGCAGTCATCCTCGCCTTAGGTACTCGCGCGTCTACGTTACGCGCCGTGTCGTATTACGTAAATGTGAAGTGTCTAAAAATAGCTTTTATAGAGTTCAATATATTAACTGTTGTGCATAACTAACTGTTTCATTTCTTCGACCCGATACTCACTCCAGACTGATAGCAGACACGATCCTTCTGATAACAAAGAATAGACTAAAGTGAATATATTACTAAAAACTGATTACTTGAGCAGCGTGACGACAAATAGTATCGCGTTGTAAGGCAGGGATGGAGCAGCAAAAAGAGCCTTCTGAGGAGGGATCTGCTTTTTATATCAGCTGAAGCCAGCCCCCCAGAAAAAATACTCTGACAGTTATTTCAAATCGCCCAGCGTTACAATGATTATTGCATACTCAAGCAAAGAAAAAAACTAGTGACCCGACCACAAGGAACACAGAGCATATTACACGGGCAGAATCTATGTTACACAGTCTACACATTTACCGAATGCCACAAAAATTATAAGTAGTATCTTATGGTGTAAGACACACAGAAAAAATCCATGATGTTTTTTTCAATATGTCTCATCCCAAAACACTATTCAATTAAAAGAAATTAGAAATTAGAATTAGAAAATTAATCATTGAAAACCACTTCAACCCGGCTAGAACACGCTTTCACCGGCCTAACGTAACTGGCTAAACGACAGAATATGGAGGGTAAGAACAACCACTGTTATGCGTCTTTTTTTATGCTAAGCCCGGCAAATGACCCCACTCCACCTGATGTTAAGTGGAAATGAAGTCCAGGCGCGAGGACTACTGATGCAGCGTAAGAGCGTAAGTAACACTGCGTTTTTAAAACGTATTTATTTTATGATTGTCAGCATAAAATAATCAAAATCACCGCCATGTCGCATGTCGGTTGTTTCCGTTCGCCGCCGCCTACGCTCGGCGACTAAGCACCCCGCGCGCCGCGCCGCAATGTTCCTCACCTCCCCTGTGGATTTTAACCGGACACCTGTTTCTGACTTGAAAGCGTGTTCACGCCACTCAGCTGCGCGTGCGCACACTCGTAAACTACGTACAGCAATTATTATTTAATTCTTAAAATTTTGAGTACTTACCTTATTTTAAATTCTGTGTTCCCATACTGGGTAAGTTGTGCAAATTGCTTTCTAAGTTTTATTGTAATTTTAGTTATTTAGATAACGCTTATTTGTTAGTAATGCTTGGCAGATTTTAAAAACGGCTGTATGCAATTCCTATTCTCATTAGTTTAGTATTTCTCTTCATTAAGTATGTAGCTGTATTTGCAAGCTTTGTTATTAAAACTGTGTTACAAAATAAAACGAATTAACCGTCATTTTAAATTAAATAATGAGCCGCCTAGCCGTTTCTGATGTAATTTATTTAGCCACCTTCATTTTCATTCTTTTAGTGCTTAACTAATTAGTAGTCCCAGAATGCCACATAATCCATAGGTCTTTAATTATCTATAAATACCAAATCGTAACCTCCTTGATTGGTGCGACTTCAGGAACACTTTTGGGAGTAGCAAACCGCGACTGGCGTTGACAGACTGTCAGCCCTAGGAAGGTCGGTTCTGCTGCTCGAAGCCCAGAAGAACCGTTTGGAGGGAGTTACCACCTGGGGGAAGCTGGCAAGCTGCTTGTTGGAGGACGACCGACCGAGGAGAGTGCGGTACTTCTGTTGGTTGGCGAGACACTAGTGCAACGGCTCGGCAAGGTCGTAGACCTGTGACCTAGGCTTAAATAACTAGATTAGACTAGAATAAATTTGTTATTATTATCTTTATTTGCCGCTTTATTTAACCTTAAAAAGTAAATACGACATGTGCGTGATGGAATGTTAGAGACTGTAAATTGGTGACTCCGGAGAGCAGCACGTGTACTGCTATGGAGGAAGGGAGAAGGAGGTATGAGGTCAAAGAGTTCTTCAGAACACTCGCCATGGTATAAACGGTAAAAGACGCTGAGTGACGCAATATCTCTACGCAATTTCAAAGGCTCGAGAGTTTTAGTGACCTTCGCATTGCCGATAATGCACACAGCGCGGCGCTGCAATCTGTCCAAGGCATCGAGAAGGTACTTTGCGGAGCCGTCCCAAAGGTGAGAGCAATACTCCACGCAAGACCGCACCTGTGCCTTGTATAATAGACACAACTGATCAGGCGTGAAGAATCGCCGCACCTTGTTCAGGACACCGAGTTTACGTGAGGCATTTTTAATCACGGTTTCGAGGTAGTCCTTTTGGTTCAGATCGCAGCGGATATTTATACCGAGCATGTTAATACTGCTCTGCAGGCCTAGAGATGTACCCTGAAGAGAGGGAAGGGGAAGGAATGGCGACTTTTTCGCTGTGAACGCGCACACCTGTGTTTTCTTGGCATTGAACTCCACCAGATTATCGGAGCCCCATTTAGAAATGAGGTCCAACCCCCGATCGAGCTCATTGACAAGATTTGCTCGCTTTATTTCGGTGTCTACCCGCCCAGCCGTTGGGTGACCGTTATATCCCCCATGCACTGTGCCATCATCAGCATGGCAATGAATAGTTCCAAGAGGAAGCATGTCATTGACATGCAGAAGCAACAGCGTGGGGGATAGAACAGAGCCTTGAGGAACACCAGCGTTCACTGACATGAACCGCGAAGCGCATCCATCCGAAAGGACACGGATTCTACGCTCATGCAGGAAGCTAGCAATCCAGGTACAGAACCGAGCGGGCAAACCATATGCCGGGAGCTTGGAGAGAAGAGCTTTGTGCCAGACCCGATCAAAAGCCTTGGCTATGTCAAGGCTAACGGCCAGTGACTCGCCACGCTTGTCAATAGCCTCACCCCAGAGATGCGTGACGTACGCTAGAAGATCACCCGTTGACCGTTTTGGCCGAAACCCATATTGACGATCTTGAATGAGGGAGTGATCTTCTAGGTATCAAATAAGCTGTTTGTTCAATATTTGTTCTAGGATCTTACACAACACTGAAGTTACGGCTATAGGGCGGTAATTAGTCGGATCTGACCGATCTCCTTTTTTAGGGATCGGTTGCACATTAGCTTCTCTCCAAGATTCCGGCACACAACCCGAAGAGAGCGAGAGACGGTACAGACGCGTTAACACAGGGGACAACTCCGTTTCACACATTTTCAGGACTATTGCTGGGATGCAATCAGGACCGTTAGCTTTCCGGACATCAATTGACTGCAGCTCCTCACGGACATCACACTGCCTGATTTAAATATCAGACATTGTGTGGCCACAGTGAGGAATTGAGGGTGGTTGTGCATTACAGTCATCGATCCGGGAGTTAGCCGCAAAGAGTTTGGCCAGGAGATCGACCTTTTCCTGCGGCTTGTGAGCTAAAGTTCCGTCAAGACATCTCAGTGGTGGCAGCGAGGGTTGGCAAAAGTTGGATTGCACGGCTTTGGCCAGACGCCAGTAGCTACGGCTGCCCGTAGGATGCGTCAGGAGTTCTTGGCCTACTCGTGCAACGCGCTGGGCATCCGCTCTAAAGTAGGCCCTCTTACACGACTTGGTGGCATTATTATAGGCTGCTTTTAGCGAGCGAGTTTCGGGATCCCCATGAGCTTTACCTCTGATCCAAGCGCGGTATGCCGTCTGTTTGCGCTCAATAGCGCTGGCACACTCGCGATTGAACCAGCGGTTGCGTCTGTCTTTGCTGATAACATAGGAGTGTGGAATATTGTATTCCATTCCTAATACTATGTCATCAGCAACGGCAGTGGCGCTAGCGGTCGGGTCCTTCCCACTAAAGCAGCGCTGCCTCCAAGGGACGGATGCAAAATACTCCCGCATACCGTCCCAGTCTGCCGACGCGTAGTGCCAAATCTGGCGTTTCGAAACCGCTGTTGGCGGGCGCGATGCCAAGGGCACTGTGCTGGATATCAAACAGTGATCCGAGGAACCTAAAGGAGCTCGAATCTCCACCTGGTATTCAGCTGGGCAACTCGTCAGCAGAAGGTCGAGTAAGGAGGGCGCATGGCCAACTATGTCTGGGATCCTGGTGGGTTGGTTCACCAGTTGCGTCAGGTCATGCGTGTAAGCGAATGCGTGGGCAGTTCTACCAGCATGGTCTGTTATGGAGGAACCCAACCACAACTCATGGTGGGCGTTGAAGTCCCCCAAAAACACCAATTCCGCCGATGGAAACCGTCTCCATGTCGCCGTTATAGGATCGGTAGACGCAGACGTAGACACGACAATGAGAGCCTAAGTCGACGTGTACGGAGGGAGAAGGAAGGGTCCTCCAGACAGCGCAGACGGCGACAGCAAACATCCACCCGAACGAATAAGCAAACTCCGGCTTTGGCTTTGAAGGATTCTTCAAGCACAAAGCCGGGATAGTTCAGGTAGGTGGTGTCAGCAGGGCGGATTATTTGCGTCTCCGTCAGGAACAACATTGCTGGCCGTGCCGTCTCAAGATGGTGGTGGACGGCTTTGAGGTTTGCATGGAGTCCGCGGATGTTAGCGAACTCCACCTCAAACGGTAAGGTTGTGGTGGGGGTGTGCACCGCTGTAGTACCAATTTTGTTGTTAGGCGCTGTCATTTTAGGAGTGGAAAGAGAGAGGCGTGAATCGAGAAAATGATGCCGAGATGCGAATGGTCAAAGTGTGGTGGCCTGTTTCCTCAGGAATTTGCCCACAGACGAGTATTATTAACCTGCCGAACGTAAGGGCCCCCAAACCCCCCCGGGAATGGCCGCCGGGACCCCACCTTCCAGTCACCAACCGGCACGACGGACCACCCCGAGATTATGCGTGGCATGGTGAGGCAGCCTCACGAGCTGGTTAGGTTCGCTTGGGCCCCTGTACTGTGCCACGGGCGGCCAGCGGGACAACCGTTTCTACGGGTCTCCCTGGTCGGCAGGTTAACGAAGTCCTCCTGGCACTGGTTTGACGGAAGCCTCCACAGACCAAATACATCGCAGCATCATACTATCGAGCTCTGGTTATACGCTTGCTGATCCCGAAACGCGACCGACAAGCAGTCACTTGACGGGTTTTACACCATGCGTACGGTGGTCACCAACCAGACGAGTCAAGCCCTACCCCTACCACCAGTGGAGCAGATCATTGCTCGAAAGAGTCCGTTAGTCGCTTCTTACGACACCCACCGGACGGAGAAATGGGCGGCGATTGGTATTCTTTCTCCGTCACCGCACGGATAAAAAGTCTTTGGCAGCTGTCAAAAATCAATGTTTATTTGTTGGCTAATCTGATTGTAAATATAGCTAATTTAATATTATGTGTCCAGCAGTGGAACTTTAATAGTAAGTTTATTGGATTTGATATGATAATATGGAATGAACAGCAACGTAAGTACTCCAATCAGCACGAATTCATTCATGACCATCATTGTATGTTTTAAGTTCGTTATTGCACAGCAGCACAATTCAGGATTTGTGGTTAAACAGAAGTGTTACAAGATACAACTGTTCGGTCGTGAAGAATCGCCGCACCTTGTTCAGGACACCGACCTGCATCTCTCATATATACATCTCTGGATGTACCCTGAAAAGAGGCAAGGCGAGGAAAGGCGAAGGAATGGCGACTTTTTCACTGTGAACGCGCACACCTATGTTTTCTTGGCATTGAACTCTATCAGATTATCGAAGCCTCATTAAGAAATGAGGTCAAACATCTGATCAAACTCAATAACAAGATTTGCTCGCTTTATTTCTGTTTCAACACGCCCAGCCATTGGGTGACCGTTATATCCCCCATTCACTGTGCTATCATCTGCATAGCAATAAATGTTTATTACTTATTATTGATATGCAGAAGGAACAGCGTGGTGATAGAACGGAGCCTTGAGAAATGATCAAAAGCCTTGGCTATGTTAATGCTAACATTCAGTGATTCGCCATGCTTACCTATAGCCTGACCCCAGAGATGTGTGATGTAAGCTAGAAGATCACCCGTTGACCATTTTGGTTGAAACCCATATTGACGGTCGTGAATTAGAGATTAATCTTCTAGGTATCGGACAAGTTGTTTGTTTAATACACGTTCTAGGATTTTGCACAAGAATGAAGTTACGGCTATAGGACGGTAATTAGTCGGATTTGACCTTAGATTAAAACAAAAAGGGAAAATACGGCATGCTCCTACTTGTAGTCATTCAAAATATAGTCCTACTCAACTACTTAAGGAAACACTCACACACGCACACCTATAAAGTGTAAATCGAGCAAGCGAGACAAAGCGGTAAGTTTCAACGTCAGCGCGAAGGAGTCAGCGAGTAGCGCGTTGACGTCTCGGTCGCTTCGCAACAGACGAGTACATACGACCAATTCCGACGCCACTGCGGAGTAGCGTCTTTTTCTTTTTTACACAGTAGAATATCCGCAATAGTGCGATGTAGCCTGTTCGCTCGGAAAATTTTGACTGAAGTGAAATTGTTCCTTTAGGCCTAATTTTGGCGGCTCACTCACGAGACGCTAAAGCCGTATCTTCCATTTTTGTTTTAATCTAAGGATTTGACCGATCTCGTTTTTTAAGGACCGGTTGCCTCTCTCCAAGACTCTGGTACACAACCCGACGAGAGCGAGAGACGGTACATACAGAGTTTGATAGTTGGTTCCATTCCTTGTATAGAGAAAACATCAACTTTGGTCAGTCTCTTCAATGAAAAACGAGTCGCATAATCTTACAGACGGGATGTTAAAACTGTGAAGTTCGTTTTTAGCTAAATTTCTATCCGAGGAAAGTTCGTCATCCACCAACTCCTTCAAATTATTCCAATCTGATTCATTGATGGCACAGTTCGGGGGTAGCGGAGACTCTAAAAAAATAATACTTATGTAAGTATACACAGAAAACGCTTTAAAACCAAATGAAATTTCATTCAAAATAATAGTTTTACTAAAAATTAAAAAATATCGTTAAAAATAAATAAATCATTGATAAAAAAAATTCAAATTAAGAACAGAAAAAAAATTATTCAAATAACAATAAAAATAAATCATATTTAATTGAAAAGTAAATCAAATTTCATTACAATAATCCATTTTAATTAATCATAGAAAATAATTATAAAATGAAGTAGATACTTTATTTTTATTTAAGGTTTTAAATCGAATCTTTCTTAAAAATAAATAAATTACATCCTAAATAATAAAAAGTGACACTTTCAATAAAGATTTTGTTTTATAATACCCCCTATGGTATCGAAATAGTCAATTTCAATAGGAATAAATTATGAAAAAACCACGTACATAATCGAAACTTAAACTTTCGATGCTACTTAAAAACGACAACCCACCCTAAACAATCGAATCTGCCCGATGCGACAGTATACAGTGGTAGCTTCGTCCTTGTCGCACACGCGCCGATGCAGCGTAAACTCGTGAAAGTGACATTCGTTGTTATAATATAAATAATGACTTTTCTTAATTTTTGAAGACGAATTAAAAAAGTACCTTTATTGAGGACTCAAAACAGTAATTAAGAAAGTAATTTTGTAGACTCTATACTTTACCCAGGGAGCATCGATAAACATTTAATTTTTATTAAAATTCATCAAAATCGGCTTAACGGCTTAATTGTAAAAGCATCACAAACAAACAAACTCACTTTTACTTTTATAATGTAAGTAAGATTATGATAAAACATCACTCCAATAACTAAAATAGCTTGATTTGTTTCATTCATATTTCATTTATTTTGATGAGAATAATAAATTTGTTTGATAAATAAAGAACTACGTATCAATTTATAATGCCACAGACTTGCTTGATCACTTTACCAAGTACTTTACAATGGTTTGGTATTATTTTAAAGAGTGGTTGTTTGGAGTCAGAAAAGAAGGCAAAAAATTTATAATGACCAAATTAAACTGTGAATGTTTTCTGGACAACAGTTTAAATACAGACTTACAAGCATTTCTACGTACGCTGATCAGTTTAAACGTTTTCTATTTAAAACCTCACTATTCCATACGTTATGGTTTTATTTTTTTTATTATTTTTTTTTTATAGCAGAAGGAGGCAAACTATCAAGCGGGTCACCTGATGGAAAGTAATCACCGCCGCCCATGGACACCCGCAAAACCAGAGGAATCGCAGGCGCGTTGCCGGCCTTTAAGGAAGGAATAGGCTCGTTTCTTGAAGATCCTTAAGTCATAACGGTCCAGAAATACCGCCGCCGAAAGCTGGTTCCACAACACTGTAGTTCGAGGCAAGAAATTTCTTGAAAAACGCACAGTAGTAGACCGCCATCCACCAAGGTGATGTGGATGGAATGACAGTCGATTGCGTGTAGTGCGGTGAAGGAAATCAGCGGCAGGGATCAAGCCGAACAATTCCTCAGAACACTCCCCATGATATATACGGTACAATATACAGAGAGACGCAAAGTTTTATAACTTCAAACGAAAAAAAGACCACAGCAATGTCGTTAATCGCCACTTTGCTTTATTTATTTATTTTTGTTATTAGCACATTAAGTTGTGTTATGTTCACTGTAATTAACATCTACGTTTCAATATTTTACTTTCTTCAGGTAATGTTGATTGAAGTAACATCATTTCTTGACAGCGTATTAAAAAGCGAAACTAAAATTCAGTTGATTTTAAAAATTCAATCGGCTGGAAAGGTTTTTGTTCACTACGGAAATTATTTAAACAAACGTGTCTTAGAAAACTATGGCGTTATATTATTTTTGTGGTTGTATAACTTATTAGTCGAAGTCTCTATCGCTAAACTATTTTGGTCGCTAGTGATGTTATGTAACCTAACGATTATTCTATCAGATTTTGTTCTATTTAGATTCGATATGTATTTGATTTATATCAGTCTAATGGTAAAACTTTTAAGAGTAAGCCTTGAAATATGGACAAAAGAGTTAGCATTCGCTGTTCAAAGTTCTTCGACAGTTGAAACAAAATATATTTGTAATAAGTTCTTAACGGCGTTTAAGGACTTGAGTGTAGCATATTTTTATTTACAGAGATCTTCTAATTTCGTGGTAAGTGGTTCACGAAAGCTATTTTTAAATTTACCTACACGACCAACCAACGCACCGGACCGCACGTAAGAAAGCGGTTACCACAGCAAATGGACGCTCCTTACTAGTGTTGGACAGGATTCGAGTCATCTGAGCCCTTTCTAAAACGACTTTACATGTTTTTTGAAACTTTTAATAATAAATAAACCGTGTCGCCTAGCGGTGTAAGAATACTACCATACATCCAACACCTTAGAGCGGCGATGGGCTCACCACCTGTCACGCTCGCATATGTTGCTTTTAAGTGAAAAGTGTCCTCTGCCAAGACTATTTTTGCGGTCCTCATTGCCTAGTCTCTGACTAACCCTTTGGGGATAATAGTCAAGATTATATGTATGTATGCATGTTAATAATAATAATTGTGAGCTCAAACCATTTAGTCAGTAACAAGACTCAAGGGTCCGCCTAATATATATTTTATTACATAGCTATTTCGGTCGGTTAAGTTCTTCTACGGTTTCTCATTTCTAATTCGATCCCGCAGAGGAATTGCACTTTCCATTGCTCTTTATGTTTGCAAAGCAATGCTTTGTATCTCTACATAGGAATGTTTGAGCCACACATTTAGTTACTGTCACCTTAGTAATTAACGAGTTTTCAGTGACTTAAGCTAGTTTTATACTACTATAACTGGTAGTGGGCAGCGGTGGGAGTCTCGCCACTGCTGTCCGATATTAAAAGTCAATCGCAGGGCTATTATTCTAACACAACACTCTAATGAGTATTATTCTAACACACACGCACTCTAAATTTGCGTTCGCATTATTATTATGTTTATTTTATAATGTTGTCAGTATTATTTTGTATAATTGTTGTTCATGACAAATAGCCACTTTACCTTACTTTGCTCTGTAAAAGTAATGGCTACATTATTGTATTAGTATACAATAGTATTACTGTTACTTAGGTACCATTAAGAAAAAGAATATCTGTTTGATCATTTTCTTTTTTTAGATTTTGCTTTATCAAATCGTAACTTTTTTTTAAATGTTACTAAATGTGCAATTAATTATTGATTTTGCACAGCGCGAAGGTTTTTTTAATGTAAGTGCGTATAACAAATCATTTTGTACTTTATAGATTACTTAAATGCTCTAGTGACTTGGTTTGCTTGATGTCAGTGTGCCTGTTTTGTTACCATCTCATCTAATGATAAAGCAGATGATTATACAGGATGTCCCTAAAACACTGGAAAAGCCTGTAACTATCGATAGGCCTCATCATGGCCTCCTTAATCTCAAATTTTAACTCTAGTAAAAGTATCTCGGTTTCCAAGATATTTGGTATTTAAATTGCCACCTACAGTTGGTTTTTATTGTGCCATATTTACAAATTGAGAGATTTTTCTATTCGTTTTTTTTTTAATTTCACAAGCAATAGTTCAGCTATCAAAAACAAATGTTAAAATTTAATTGTTTTTGATAGCTGAACTAATGCTTGTGAAATTAAATCTTGGAAACCGAGATACTTTTACTAGAGTAAAAATTTTAAAATTAAGGAGGCCATGATGAGGCCTATCGATAGTTATAGGCTTTTTCATTGTTTTAGGGACATCCTGTATAAGAAAATGCAAATAAACTATGGTCACTAGTTTTAAAATATCCGCACTTAATACAATGCTACGTGTTAGTAACTCACTGTACGTTGTGTATTTTGTCAGTAAATTGGTTTTGGTTAATGTGTTTTACAAAGATACCAGTTCTACTTCCATCCTTATAACTACGCACTATACTACTATACTATACTAGCACTACGCCAGAACCATGAGTGTCTAGTCTAATTCGTATTTTTCAGAATAATCAATTGGCAACGATTTTGTTATTAATATTAGCTGCACTAAAAGTCTATGCTTATGTGTGCTACCTTTGCTATGAATGTGAGAAGTTATATCAAGCTGTCACCGATGCCTGTGTTCAAAGCATTCTTATGATTAATATGAAGTCATGTTCAGGTACGTTAACATTAAATAGATTAACTTTTATGAGCGTCCTTTCTTCTCCACGGGCCTTAACCAGGCATTGCAGAAATTGCTTTACTTCTTAATAAATATTATAATGAGAACAGCACTTTAACTGTGTAGGGCATCGAATTCGTTGTCACTAATAGTATCCTAACCATTACGACTTTGGTATCTGTATGTGTCTAGCGCTAATATTTCGACAGTGCCGTCTTAATGTTAAATGATACACCTTGTGCTAAAATGTTTTAGTTGAACAAAAACAAATGTGCAAGAACATTCTCCGCGTCGGCAGCATCTGCTTCGCCCCAATAGCTCCATGGTGCTTCTTCCGCATAGACGCGAAGCTGCCTTTAAGTCTCGGAAGCTTCATAACGACCTACGTTGTGGTGATTTTGCAGTTTGCATACACAAAGTCATAAGATTGACTAATTTATGTTATGAGAGTAAATGAAGCAAAAGAATTATTTCTTGATTGTAGTATACTAGAAACTTTGGTCTATTTTGCATATTTTTTGAAACGGGCTTGATGTAATTTTGTATGTATGTAAAATTAAAGATACACATAATTTTCAAATTATATATTTCAGTAACTTAAACATATTTACACACAAATGGTTATTCTCTTTTTAAGTAAATACATAATGATTCTGCTATGGTTTCCTTAAAAAAACATGTGGACTTTCTTTTTAAAAGCCTTACGACTCGTAGCCATCCTGATTTCGAGAGGCAGCGCGTTCCAAAGGAGAAGGGATTGAATCTGAAAGGAGGAATGTACAAAGCCAAAAGAATGGAAAGGAGAGTGTGGAATTCAGAAACATAAATCTTATTTTATTTGTTTGTCACTTAGCAAAGTTTATTTTGATTTGTTTATTACTAGGTAACTAGTATAATTTATTTTTTACAGTAGGTACATATTTTTTGTTACTTTATTTTAAGCTATTTAAGAAAGTACTTTGTTTAGTTTTTTTCCTTATTGATTGCTTCCTATCAAAAGTTTATGCACGGAAGGGGAGCATGTTGGCAATCCCACCTCTTAAATAATTTTTATTCTTCTTTTTTTTCTACTTTTTTGGACAGATGTCGTCTCTATTTGTCAGTTATATTTTATTGATTATATTTTTTATCTTTGCACTTGAATGTTAAGACTTTTATTTCTACAATTAAATTACCTATTACATTCAATATAGTCCACAACATTGAGTGTAAAGCTGAAGGTCATCGGCGTACAGATGATACGCACACTAAAGGTGTTGGGTGATGTAGTTAATAAATATTGAAAATAATAATGAAGAAAGAAAGAAAGAATACCGCCTCGTGGAACGCCAGCATCCAGGTTACACCAAATTGATGATGTCTCATCAATACAAACCGACTGCTAACGCTCTCGGAAATAAGAAGAAAACTATTCCTGACCCTTGGATGAAACCATAAAATGAGAAAGGATTGAAAGAAAAATATCGCATTAAAAGCGTTAGAGAAATCAATAAGTACCAAGACTGTGACTTTGGTGTCCTCCATACCTTGTCTAATGTCGCCAGGCACTTTAAGGAGGGCGTAAACTGTTCTGTGCCCAGGCCTGAAACCATATTGCAATGTACTAACGAGGCTATTTTTGTAGATAAACCTCGTAAACTGCATAAACCACATGTCACGACAGCATAATCGAAAAAAAAATCAAAAATCAAAATTTCTTTATTTAGAAAGCTCAAAATAAGCATTTTGAATCGTCAAAAATTTAAGTTTAAATTTACTTCTCTATATGGATGGATAGGCACCCACCCACCCACCTTACCCTTTCAGAAAGTATCTTTTAGATATGGAGAAGAACTGGCGCAAGAAACTCCACAGCTTTATAATAAAATAGAAGTAACGACATTTACAAAACAATATGTCGTTACCAAATTATACAATCAATAATTATAAAACAATTATATAATAAAAGAAAAGATAAAAACAAAAGTAAATCTAAAAGTTTTACTCGGGCACTATAAACGCATTTAGAGCAATATGTGTGCGAAATTAGAGGAATATTAATTCCATGCATTTTTGTCATTGATGTTTTGACGCACGTAAATAATACAGTTATAAATAAATTGGGATGCAACTGTAAGAATATTTATTTCTTTAAACAGCTCCTTAAGGGAGTCACTTGATCCTAGGTTATAATATATGGACCTTACTGCTCTTTTCTGTAAAATAAAAATGGTTTCTATATCTGCTGCTTTATCCCAAAGTAAAATTCCTTAAGACATAATACTGTGAAAGTAACTAAAATAGACTAATCGAGCAGTTTTCACGTCTGTAAAATGCCTAATTTTTCTAACAGCGTAAGCAGCTGAACTGTGTCTCCCCGCAAGGGTGTGTGTCATATTAATGTGGGTTCCACTGTATTTTTGAATCAAAGGTAATACTCGTACCTAAGAAAACTGTTGAATCAACAAGGTCCAACAGTTCACCATTTTATTTTATTTTATTTACTGCAATATTCTTTACGTTAGGTAGATTAAAATTTATACATTTGGTTTTCTTCGCGTTTAATTGAAGATTCTTAGTAGTAAACCAATTTAACACATCTGTTATGGCATTGTTGATGTCATCAAAACTATTTTTAGTTTTGTTCACATCAACATGTACAAGTACAAGTATTACTAGTAAACTTAATGATATAAAACCGGTAATTTAAAAAACTAAAAAACCCGACTGTGTTTCTGTGAAATTTGGGATTGAAAAAACCCTTAAACCAGAAAGTCGTCTTACCCGATTGCACATAACATAAGAATCGCTAAAGATCCTAAGAAAAATTGTAGCAGTCGGGACCAATTCTAGAAATAGAGGCTTAGTGAATTAAGAGCACATACCAACATTACATATTACTTTAATCTACTGACTTGACGGCTGACTTTCTAGAATGGGCCACGACTGTTACTATTTTTCTTTGCAACTTTGGCGATTATTATGTTAAGTGCAATCGGGTATGACAACTTCCTTGTTTTAGGGTTTTTTTATTTTCAAATTACACACAAGTGATTTTTTCTTCACATGTCTTAATTCAAAAACTCAAATGTTTTTTAATCATGAAAAACAACTACCACAGACAGCCTCAACTTAAGGAGGTGGCATACGTTTTCCCCAGCACTGTCGTAATTTGTCAAGCGTCAGGATATGGAAGGTATCATCTATATGAAAAGGTCTTGGCAGCTGTCAAAACAGTAGCGATTTATTTATAAATAATTTGATTGTAAATATAGCTAATTTAACCTATGTGTCCAGCAGTGGAACGTTTATAGTAAGATCATTTGATTTGATATGGTAATGTGGAATGAACAGCATTGTAAGTACTCCAAACAGCTAGATTTCATTTATTTAGTCTAACAATGACAATCGCCTCAGCGTCGTCAATCATTGTAGTTTGTTTTTATTGCAAAACTGCACAATTCAGGATTAGTGGTTAGACAGAAGTGTCACATATCCCCCTTTCAAGAGTATAAAAAATAAAATCAGGCTGTGGGGTCTCTGATTTTTATCGATTGACATTGTCTGTGTTAGTGGTATGGTCTAGGTCAATGTCTATAGGTAGGCGCTTTAACAACGTATGTTGAGTACTTGCACTCGATACGTCTGCGTTCATAGTCATCGAATAACGTAGCGACCGGTAAGTTTATGATAGGTAGCGGCGCGACTATATCGCTTTCCTCGTAGACGGTATGGCTGCTGTTGCGTATGCCTTGTATGTTTATTTCACAGGGCTCGTCCAGGGTTATTTGGTAAGTTTCTTTGACAGGATAGCGGCTGATTTCGTCCTTGCGATGTTTTTCTATTGCAATTTGCTGTTAAGTTCGATTTTCTGTATTCTTAAATCTTGTATTTGAATCTGGTGTTGATGACAGCGGCTAGCATTTTATCGAATTTCATCAGCTGCTCTACGCAGGTAAGTTCAGGATACATTGCTTTGTTTTCCTCAGCACACACACACACACACACACACACACACAGTGAGGACACGACATGGTCTCTCTATAGGTAAATATTTTGATCCTTTTGCCAAAGGGTAAGGGTATTCAAGGAATATGGTTAGGGTTTTATTTTCAGGTCCAAGGAAAACAGGTATAAAATATAATTTGAAGTAATTATTTGTATAATTATCGACAAGCGGTTTTTCCATAATAAATGTGATCTGATGTTTTATCATAAAAGATTTTACGTTAATTGTACTTCGACGTTGCATCCTCGAGATTTATATTCACAAGGTAGTCCACTCTTTAATGTACCAGGCATCCAACACATATTAAGAGCTATTTAAAAGAAATTGTATATAAAAAAACATAAAACGTTACCCGTAGTATAGACACAGGCGCCATCTAGTGAATACCAACAGAGTGCACGAGTTTGTCACCCGTGCTGTCATCGTCGTTTGTTTTTCGTGTTGGAACATCGTTACCCTAAAAGTGATTTGTGTAGCAATAAACTATGGGCAAAAGGAAGCATGGTTTTTTCCATACATACGCAAGAAAAAACTGCGTAAACGACGATCTCCAAGTAAATCAGGTCAGTCAGTGTTTTAAATATTATATATTCACGATGTTATGATTAAATTACTAAGACAAACAATAATGTTCAAACTATGTGATTCGTTAGCGAATATACAACTCAGAATCTCTTATTGAGACATTCAAAGTAGAAACGTTATTGAAATATATTTCATAGTACGTTTCTTTCTTAATTTCGATTAATACTTTCGCTAGTGCCTTTGTGGTTACCCACATTTTTTGAGTTTTTCACTATTTATCGAATTTGAAGAATACTTACGACGTTTAGCTGTTTTAAATAAAAAATAAACACTCATGTACGTGTACCGTGAAGTGATTAAGGTCAATGCTATTAAGAAATCTAGTCTCGTGACGAGATTACGATTGATATTACGGGTACCTACCCTATGCTGTGACGCGATTACGGCAATTCTATTCTTCGGTCATTTCTTCCAAATGACTTTTCATTTGCGCGAGGTAGTACCTACATTCTATTTAATTTTTACTAATCTTTTTATTGGAGTGTTTTTCGTATGCTAGTGTTTTCTACAAAATCTTACAGTGCCGCCTTACATACTGCACACATAATATGTAGTACCGTGACGTGATTACGGTCAGTACTAATATGAAATCTAGTATCGTGACGAGATTACGATCGATATTACGGGGTACCTACCTATGCTGTGACGCGATTACGGCAATTCTATTCTTCGGTTATTCCTTCCAAATGAATCTTCATTTGCGCGTGGCTTTACCTACTTACATTATATTTTATTTTTTACTAATCATTTTATTGGAATGTTTTTTCGTATGCAAGTGTTTTCTACAAAATCCTACAGTGCCGCCTTACATACTTCACACTTATGTAGTACCGTGACGTAATTACGGTCAGTGCTAATATGAAATCTAGTATCGTGACGATATTACGATCGATATTACGGGTACCTACCCTATGCTTTGACGCGATTACGGCAATTCTATTCTTCGGTCATTCTTTCCAAATGACTCTTCGTTTGCGCGAGGCCTCTCGCCTACCACAAGGCTTAGTGACTCCGATTTCAATAAAGAACCGGAAATAACGGACGTATGTGAATCTAATATTGAAAAGGACTTACGATCTGTCATGACCGTAGCACAAGTACACAGCGCGGATCATATCCAGACCATCCGGACGCTAGGGATAGTGTTAATAATCCAAGCGTAGCAGAGGAGTAGCCAGTTGTAAATCCAATATCGTCGGATTTTCTTGACGTTCTTAGGAGTTTTTAAAATGATGGAGGTACCATTAGGACCCAAAATACCAGAAGAGGTCTCTAAACGCTGGGGAATGATCCTCATAGATGGCCTGAATAAAGATAATAAAAAGTAAACTGTTAGCAACAACTTTGATACCTGTTTGAAATTGGCCAAATTATGCTGCAATTTCATTATGAAAATACCATAAATAGAAAAATACCTACCTACTCTTGTTAAAAAAATCTTGTCAATGACACAAGATGTCAAAAGAGACGCACACCTTTTTGAAGAAAATTTGGGAGAAAGGATAAAAGGTGCTAAGGCCGCTGAAAAATCTGGTTTGCAAATACGGAATACTAACAACATTGGACCGTCATCTTCAGGAACTAAAAAATACGTCGCCCAGCAGGCTAAGTGGCAAATCCGACCCAAGCAACAAGGTCATGGGTTGCCAGGCCGGGTGGGAGCAAGCTAAAATTCCCGTATCCATCTCCAAGGCGATCAGCGCAAGCACCGACGTCCGCCCGCTATCACACCACGACAGCAGTGAGACCGTCATACAGACCGATGTTGCGTAAATAACAACCAAGGTAACCATACACGCTGGTCGTATAGTTTTTTTTTGTTCTCACATGGTGTTCAATCTCAAATGATCCGGTAGTCTTACAGTACGTTACGGGTTACAAAATACCATTTAATGATACTGTAAAGCAAGCTGTTGAACCTATCAGTCCTAACTTTTCTTCGGCTGAAATAAGTAAGTTAATTACAGCTATATCTGACTTGTGCCAGTCAGGAGCATTATGCATATGTGAGGATGTCAAAGACTAATTTATTTCTCCCATATTCTTAACACCTAAAAGTGATGGATCGTCCAGATTTATCTTGAACCTAAAATCATAAAATAAAGCTGTCGCCTCATACCACTTTAAAATGGAGGACATACGGACAGCAAGCAAATTATTGTCCCAAGACAGTTATATGGCCAATGTTGATATCAACGACGCGTATTTTTTTTTCTTTAGTTCCTATCGATGAAAACTACAAAAAGTATTTAAGGTTCAAATTTTTGGGACACCAAAACAAAAGTAATACGTATGAATTTCAGTGGACTTAGTTCAGCACCTTATTATGTATTTACGAAACTCATGAAACCGGTTGGGACTTATTTTAGAAACAGAGGTTTTTTAATTGTAATATTATTTAGATCTTGTGCCTTGGCCATTCTTATGAAGAATGTAAAAGTTTTGCTCTCGAAACTGTTTATTACAAAATCTAGGCTTTGTAAACTTCAAAATGAGTAGCTTGAAATCACAAAAGACTAGAAAATTTCTCGGTTTTGAATTAATTTCAGAAAATAATTTGTGTTTGAAATTGCCAATAAGAAAACAAAAACTTATTCTTGAACAAATAAATATCATGGAAACTAAAAAGCAAATAAAAATACGAGATTTCGCAAAGTTTTTACGCTCTGTAACTTCTGTTTGTCCAGTCTATGGCTGAATGATGAAAATAATAATGAAATTCTGCTCCGAATTGACAACACTACCGTAATATTCTATATTAATAGAATGGGTGGAGTACAATGTGTTCATTTAAATAATATCACGTCGTCTATGGCAATGGTGCGAGAAACGCAACATATTTGTCTTTGCATCCTAGATAAAATCTAAAGATAAAGTCGAGGCGGATAAGGAGTCACGACGTATGAATATCGATACAGAATGGCAAATATCGGCACCTGCGTGTTCGAAAAGATTGTTCAACCGTTTGGGACACCTCTTAAAGATCTCTTTGCTACTTAACAATTCTAAATGCGAAATACGTCTCATGGCAACGAGACCCCTATGCCTTTGACATAGATGCATTCACCTTAAATTGGAATATATTTTATTTTAATGCTTTTCCCCCCTCCTCGCTCATATTAAAATGCCTCAGGAAAATAATTAACGACGAAGCCACTGGTGTACTAGTCGTACCGTAGTGGCCGAGTCAACCCTGGTATCCCCTACTTAGCTCAGTAGCGCACTACCAATATACTTCGGCCCAAGTGACGATATGTTATTATCCCCTTTCAGGACCCAGCACCCCCTTTGCAAGGAACTTATCCTGGTAGCATACAAATTATCAGAAAAGCATTTCAAAGACAATCGTTATGTAATGAAATCATCGAGGTGATGATTTCCTCATTGTCTACATCCTCACTAAAACAATACAATGTCGCTTTTACGAAATGGTGGATTTCTTGTAATATTTATAAAGTTGATTTCTATAACTCCCCACTGTCAATTCTATAAAAATTCCTTACGGTCAACTGTTAACAGCAAAAATTGGTTATAGTTTATTAAATATGTTTTGTTCTGCTCTAGCTATTTAGTGCAAACGTTTTAGTGAAGCTGATTTAGTTGATAGATTTTTTAAAGGTATACTTATATATTTTTTACAGGACTAAACCTAGTCCGAAATATCCGAAACATCCGAAATATTCGGAGACGTGAGATTCAAAGATCGATCACCTTAGTAATTTATATATATTACTAAAAAAAAATAGTAACTCTGCTCGCATTGTCAACCGCACAACGAATACAGATCACATCTCTCATTCGAATTTATAATTTAAAAATAAATAATGACTATGTCGAAACTATTTTTAATAAAACATCACTCCAGGGCGACGACCGCCTTGTTTATTTATTCCATTTTTTATAAATAAAATTGAGATCTGCCCTGCAAAAACATTACTGTCCTACTTAGATATGACTAAAGTTCACAGAAATAAACCTAGAACGATAAGGTTATTGCTCACCTGAAGAATATTCATAATGCAACTAGTTCTACATTAAGTCGTTGGATTAAAAACACCCTAACTAACAGCGATATTGACACTTCTTTATATATTTTTTTTATTCTCAGCACACAGTGTAAGACACGCGTCCACGTCCACCTCGGCAGCAAACAGAAAAAGCTTTTCAATAACTGCAGAATGGACTGGTAATTCTCTGGTATTTGCACGGTTTTACAATCGACCCCTTACCATTGAGAATGACGATAATGCCTTTGCAGCGGCTATTTACATTAATTTATTTCTAGCTTATCGTTCATTATAATGTATCATACTGGTTTGTAATAATATGGTACCTAATTATATTTAATCGGTTATACTCGTAAATACTTAATTATAATAATTGAATTAAATCAGATAGGTACTTAAATTATTTCGCAAAATTTGTGTTCTTAACATCTACCTTGTGAATATAAATCTCGAGGATGCAACGTCGAAGTACAATTGATGGTTAAACAAACTTACCTGAAGTGAAGTTTGACCGTAATTGTACGATACGTTGCATCCGAAGAGATTTATATAAAGATCCCTCCATTCCCTTACATGCTGGCCCTATATAAATTAATTTTGCAAAAAAGCTCTAAACGTGAATGACGATGACAGCACGGGTGACAAACTCGTGCACTCGGTTGGTATTCACTAGATGGCGCCTGTGTATATACTACTGGTAACGTTTTATGTTTTTTTAAATACAATTTCTTTTAAATAGCTCTTAATATGTGTTGAATGCCTGGTACATTGAAGAGTAGACTACCTTGTGAATATACACCTTTTCGGATGCAACGTCTCGTACAATTACGGTCAAACTTCACTTCAGGTAAGTTTGTTTAACCATCAATAGTTTCCCCTATTGTTACTAAATTAATCTCTATAGGAGTAAAATTTTTATTCAAAATATTAGGATTGTATTCAAACAATCTCAATGCAAAAACGCATACAATTCGCATAATTAATCTACACAACTATAATAAATGCCTGTCGACAATATTAAATAAAAGAATTTAATGAAGACCTTCACTGCCCCAACAGGTTGAAATAAATGAATTAAATAGAATTTATTTTTACGAAACGTTTTTTATAGATTAATTCTTGTTTGATATCATATTTCTCTCCGATCATGGGTTTTGTGAAGGATTCGAAACGTCGTCGGTATAAAATGTAATAAAAATATTAACGCAAGTAATGAGTACAAATTTACTACATAATAATTCCATATTTAATTTCATCAGTGACCGATAAAGAAATATATTTATATGGTGTCTGGTTGTTGTAGCAGTCAAGGTGTTACTTTAATGAAATTATTTTTTTTTACAGTAAACTTGTGTTCGTAAATATCTACATCATTTTATTATATTTATACCGACGCGACGTTTCGAACCTTTTTCTGGATCCATGAGCATAGGGAGATATTTAGTAAAAGAGTGATAAATTCATAAAACAATAATCTCGTTACAATGAGTATGTTTGTGAAAATGATTACCCAAACAATATGAATCTATTAAGGGGATAGAACAAATTAAATAAATTAAAAAAAAACAATAAATGAAAAAAAAAAAGATAACAATCATCAACATCTTAACTAAATGAAGTAACAGGACAAAAATTAAAAAACTGGTTGACAATTATACAACATTTCTTTGTCACTTTCAACCTATTGTTATTATTTAAACTATTAATTTAAACATAATTAAAGGACATAATTTTTTTGTTACTTAAATAAAAGAAAAATTAACAGCAACAATTTATATACTTCCTTGTCCAATAAACTAAATGCTATAATTCTGTATATTTTTTAGAGTTTTAATTACCTCCGTTAAAGAATAATGTATTTGATAAGTTTTGTACGTTTCTGAACGAAAGTTCCGGTTTTTTTATGATAGCAAACGCAGGGTTATTAAGTAGGTAAGTCTATGTGGTCTATGGTAATGTAGAAACGATATCGGTATCACAGTTATCTTTTTCGCACATAAGTATAGTATTTAACAACGATACACATAACTAACACAACGAAAGCGCGGCCGGGAATCGTCTGGCGGCTGACAGTCTCACACTCGGACCAAATATTATGTACATGGACAGAGTCTTACGACGTTGCCGCTTTTACATACGTGTATCAAAGTAAAGTATTTGTATCTCTGTCTGTATGACTGTAGTGTGATATGAGTAAAAGAGATAGTGAATGTACGTTTGGCAGCGACGCACTGTCGGTGTGAGACGTGTCATTTCATGACCGACTGCTCGGTCAAAACATTGCTGGATGGTGTGAAATAATAGTGAAATAATAAGAAATCTTAGTGTTTGTGTTATTTGTGTAATATACAATTGACTTAGTGTCTTGTTCAGCTGTTTATTGTTTGTCAAGAACAACAAAAGGAGGTGTGAAAGACCAGGAATTATCATTTCATCCGTTAGTGATTTCTCATAATATGTATGCTTTACTATGAGTTTTTTAATAATTAAAACGGCAAACCATTAATTTTTGCTAATTTTAAATCATACTATATCGCACACTATTCATAAGAATCAGGTTTTAAACCTTAACTAAATGTAATTTAAAGGCTTTGTTTTTGGCACAATGATTAGTGATGTACGCATTTGTGTATCGAAGCTTTATCGATATTACTAATATTCTTTTTATAATTCTTTTTTTAGGTAAAATAAGACGTGAATGGGTTAAAGCTATTAGACGTGATAACTGGGAGCCTACAAAATATTCAAGGCTCTGTTCCAAACATTTTGAAAAATCTTTTTTTACAGTAAAAATTTTACAGTCGTAGTTCAAATTTGAATCTTAATAATATGGGCGGGAATATAAATAGTAAAAAGTATTGCTCTTCACTTCACTTTGCTACACATTTTTTTTATAATAGAAGGAGGCAAACGAGCAGGCGGGTCACCTGATGGAGAGTAGTCTCCGTCGCCCATAGACACCCGCAACACCAGAGGTATCGCAAGATGCGTTGCCGGCCTTTAAGGATGGAATAGGAATTGTGAGGGGGGGGGGGGGGAAGGCCTCCGGAACCCTCACTGGCCGAACGAAACACAACAGTACCAAGGGCTATTATTTCACGCCGGATATTAGGGTGCTACTAGACCAATCGATCAATCGTCGATCGACGGCATTGATCGATGGTAGAACGGATTAGTCGACGTCGATCGATAGGTCTGGTAGACACTATCACATCTGAAATGGACGCCATTACAGAATGAGGAGGAGAAAAAGGCGGCTCCATATCCACAATGTTTGGAACGTTGACGGGATTTAGATAATTTCTTAGCCTTACTGCCACTGGATCCTCCCGCAGAAGACGACGCTCTCAATTCAGGTATAGAGTTTCGTTTTCGCTTACTAACGACCGGAGTATCATTACGAATATAATGCGCGCGTAAACCCTGCGCTCCTGACGGACGTCAAGTCGATATCGAGTCGGCTTTGCTTAACGGAATATGAACGCTCGGGTCATGCATGGGTTTCGGTTTCGCGTGGGGGTCGTTGAAGGGTGAACCTTCTGTACGGAAGTAATATTAGTTATTCTGTGCTTGTACCAAGACGAAAAACGAAACAATTTTAAAACACACAAATTTATGCTTATTAATTTTTGACGTTTTTTATGCTTAAGTTTTTATAAAAAAAGATATTTGAATGATTAAAAATGTCAACCTTATTGGTTAGGTACTAATGTTTTCCAAAACTCATTTCAACCGTTACTTTATTTTACTTAATAAACTCAGTTATTTCCAATTTCTATTACTTACCACAATATCAATGCGATAATTGGAAATCACATTTAATTTTATTCCCTAAAGTAATAACTTAAGTTAACAATTCATTATGATTTATCATTCTTCACCTTTCATCCTAAAAAAACGATAAATTACCTATAAATATTAGCCGTTTGTGTTTCTATGACCACGGCTTATATTTCGGTTCAACGCGATTCTATTTCGGCGTGCAGTGGTACTGGGGGTAGCGATGCGCATTTGTCTGGCACAGACTATAGCTCGTTAGATTAGTTGTTAAGTCTTAACTATAAGTTAGTTAACTGTTTTTTTTTATTATTATTATTATTGACGATAAGTGCCTGTAAAGGTTTACATTGAATAAATAATTTGACTTTGACTTTGACTTTGAATGGAGATCTCCTTTTCTGACTTGTACTGAACTTCGTCGGTATTATCAAAATTAGAATTATAGACTTCCATTGTTGTTCTTTATTAAAAAATGGATTAGTCAACGTCGATCGATAGTTTCTACCAGACCAATCGACCGGTAGAATGGATTGGGTGTTAGATCGAGCTGTTTGATTAGACGCGCCGGCCGCTTCACTTTTTTATAAATTTATTTCGTGCCCATGGATACTAGTCGTAATAATAGAGTTCATGATTGTGCTTATAGTTGATAATAATGAGTGATGTTAATAATATGAACGTTTAAATACTAAATAATATTCCCCCCAAACACCTTGGGAAGCACTTTAGATTAAGCAACACCGAATAAGGGGGGAAGGGGAGGGAAGGGGGAGTTAAAGTGCGAAAATGCATAGTTTCCAAGATATTTTTATTTTGAGGTTATTTTAGGTTATTTTTAGAAAAAAAAAACAAATATTCTACTAAGTTACCATTACATTATGAAAGAAACTGATGGAATTTAGCCAGGGTTAATCGATCAACGTTGACCAACCGTCGATCGATGGGTTAGACGAACGGTATCCGTCGATCGATTAAAGCTACCAGACCAGTCGATCAACTTCTGTTCTGGTAAAACCCCTAAGTGAGAGTGTGGTATTTACGCAGGGCGAGCCGGCCCAATGCGTGCTGCAACGCAGCGTGGCTCTAGCACTCAGTCAGTGTCACTCATTTAGCACCACCCAGGGATCACGTGTAGGGTCTAAAGGGTAAACCTACGGACGTGAGTAACTTTAACCCCCAATTATAATAACGAACTAGGTACACACCACATTAAAGTGATTATATCGATATACTAGTCACATCCTTAGTCACGCACACATGTACAGATAGAAAGCTGCACATGAACAAAAGACGGACATGCTAAAAATCCAAAGACTCTGTCCATTGTGATATTTGGTCCGAGGTCTCACATCTGTCTACGATGCGTATTGACATATAAAACGTCAAACAAGCGTCACTTTTTTATTTTTAATAACAAAGTGTCACAATCCGATTATAATGTTGCCATTTTCGAGTAGAAATCAATGTTGGTTTTTAATTTAAATAAAAAAACCGAGGTCTTCAAATTAATAATACGGTAATAAATATGTTAGTAACAATGTATTCTTCAAGTATTTATACATCGGCTTCAAGTTAAAAGACTTTGGAATTTAGTACCAAGCCCCATAGTAAAAAAATTATGTCCTTTGATAAACAAGTGTTCATCACTCTTACACAAATACATACGAGTACATAATTATACATCACGCCCGTCTCCCGGAAGGAAAAGATTTTAATATGCTACAATTGTTACATACTTCTTTTGACTCATTTACTCTTATATAATGTCAATTTGTCAATCTTATAACTTTTAGTATGCAAACTGCAAAAGCACCACAACATAGGTCGTTATGAGGTTTCCAAAACTCAAAGGCAGCTTGCCGTCTATGCGGAAGAAGCACCATGGAGTTATTGGAGTGAAGCAGATGCTGCCGACGCGGAGAATATTTTTGCACATTTGTTTTTGTTTAACTGAAATGTTTTAACACAAAGTGTATCATTTAAAATTAAGACTGGCTCGCATCAAGATCGACGAAACATTAGAACTAATGCGCTAATATACAACTCATACATCTAATACGTTAAATAGAAAGTTTGATCAATTGTTTACAATTCTTAAAATTCAATAGGTATTAAACAATAATTTTGCTTGATGTAAAGTGGAGATTTAACATTTTTTTACTTTTATGTTATGATAACTTAAACTTATTGAAGAGTTATAGAATCTGTTCTCAATATGAAATAATTTTCGAAGTTTAAAATTAAAGCCGATGAAGAAATGGGACGCCCTTAAAAAGCTAATCATTTTTAATGTTAACGTACCTGAACATGACTTCATATTCATTATAAGAGTGCTTTGAGCACAGGCATCGGTGACAGCTTGATATAACTTCTCACATTCATAGCAAAGGTAGCACACAAAAGCGTAGAATTTTATTGAAGTCAATATTTTAAAAAAAATTGTTACGAATGCATCATTCTGAAAAATACGAATTAGACATTCATGACTCTGGTGTGGTGATAGTTATAAGAATAAAAGTAGTGCTAGTATTTTTAAATTTTTGAATGAAAACATATTTATCTACACACAGTACAACACATAATGTACCTCACTGAATTATTAGAAACAGCATTGTATTAAGTGCGGGTATTGTATTTCTAGTAAGGATGTAATACAAAAAGATGTCGAGGAATGACTATAATTTATTTCCATGTTTTTTGAAAACCATCTACTTTATTACCTAGATGAGATGGTAGCAAAACAGACAGACCGACATCAAGCATCAACCAAGTGACTAGAGCACATAAGTAATTTGTAAAATAAAGGGTTGGTTGTACGGACTTACAATAAAAAAACCTTCAATCTGTTTAAGTTCAATAATAACTTCCACATTTAGTAAAATTTGAAAGAAAGTTCCGAATTGGTAAAGCAAAATCTGAAAAGATAAAGATCAAACAGATATACTTTCCCATAATAGTAGCTTAGGCTCTCACCGCACCCGAGGTTACTAATACTCTACACACACACACACACGTATTCTCCTATATAGAGATACAAGTCATATTAAGCAGACTCATAAGTCTTGTCAGACTAAAAGATTTAAGAAAAAATTGAGTCTAGTAGTTTAAGTAAGGACTCAGAAGGCTCGAGCCCTGTACAACACTAGTCGCAAGCGACCATGTGCTGTGGTAGCCACTTTCATAAGGTTGGTTGGTCGACTACGTTAATTTGAAAATAGCTTTTGTAAACCACTTACCACGAAATTAGAAGATCTCTGTAAATAATAATATGCTGCACTCAAATCCTTAAACGCCGCAAAGAACTTACTACAACTATATTTTGTTTTAACTATCGAAGAATTTTGAACAGTGAATGCTAACTCATTTGTCCAATTTTCAAGGCTTACTCTTATAAGTTTTACCATTACATTGATATAAATGAAATGTATATCGAATATAAATACGACAAGATCTGTTAGAATAATCGTTAAGTTACATGACATCAGTGGCGACCAAACTAGTTTAGCGATAGAGACTTCGGCTGATAAGTAATACAACCACAAAAATAATATAACGCCATAATTTTCTAAGATCCGTTTGTTTAAATAATTTCTGTAGTGAACAAACACCTTTCCAGCCGATTGAATTTTTAAAATCATCTGGATTTTAGTTTCGCTCTTTAATACGCTGTCAAAAAATAATGTTACTTCAATCATCATTACCTGAATAAAGTAAAAAGTTGAAATGTAGATGTTAATTATGGAAAACATAGGACAACTTAATGTGCTAATAACAAAAATAATTAAATAGAGCAAAGTGGCGATCAAAGACATTGCTGTGGTCTTTTTTTCGTTCGAAGTTATGAAACCATAACGTATGGAATAGTGAGGTTTTAAATAGAAAACGTTTAAACTGATCAGCGGATGTAGAAATGCTTGAATGTCTGTATTTAAACTGTTTTCTAGAAAATATTCACAGTTTAATTTTGTCATTTCAAGACTTTTGCTTTCTTTTCTGACTACCAAACGATTGTAAAATACTTGGTAAAGTAATCAAGCATGTCTGTGGCATTATAAATTGATACGTAGTTCTTTATCTTTCAAACTAATTTATTATTCTCAATAAAATAATAAATAAATCAAGCAATTTAAGTTATTGGAGTGATGTTATTATTAAAGAAGTGAAAGTGAGTTTGTTTGTTTGTGACGCTTTAACATTTAAAGCTGTTACGCCGAATTTGATGAATTTTGATAAAAATAAACATAAAAATATATTGATAGATAAATAAATCGATGATAATATGATACATTTTATAAATGGTAGGGAGACGGTTATAGGCTACTACTAAGTACAATAAAAAAAAGATTCATAGAATTCGGAAGTTCTTTTTTTTCATATTGCTTAACCTGTAATAAGTTAATCGTTCGTAATTTTTGATGTTTTTTAAGCGTTATTAACGCAAAAAATACAGACAGACTCGTAATCTTATCAGTATACTTAGCTTAACTGAATGTTTAAAATGTTGCGACGTCGTTCAAGTCACACCCACCTGAGAAAGTACGTTACTTTTCACTAAACTTCTCTCTAAATATCTATAAATTGTTGTTAAAATGGTTGGTATATAGAAAATAAGCTTATTATTTTCTAATTACTTATAATCAAATCCACATATAATTTCTAAACTTATTAGCTAAAATAAAATAATTGCAAAAACGAAAATCGTTTTTTCAGAATTTGTAAGATAAATGTACCGTTGTGATCGTCTCATTCAGTTTTTACATTATGATCAAAAATGCTGTAGTATCTGATTTTTTACGTACGTATACAAATTATTGTAACAAATCTTTTGTTTACAAACTTTACGTTCAATATCATATATCCCAATGATCATGGATTAGTTCAAAACGTCGTTTGTATAGAAAATAAAAATATGATGTTGTTATTAACGCGAGTAATAGAGTACATTTGTCAAAAAGTTTTGGGAACGGATGATTTTTTTATGATTCCAAATTAAGTTTTTTGTTTTTTTTTTGTTGTTAGATTGGCACAACCTGTTATCCATTTCGGCGCGGTGTTTAAGTTGCATCTGTTATTTATGTTAAATATAGTGCTGTTTTTAGTTAGTTTATATCTAGTGTGTATTGCAAATTTTATAATGGATAAAACCATCGAACAAAGAGTTTGTCTTAAATTTTGCGTCGCCAATGGAATTTCGTGTTCGCAGTCACTGAAAATGTTACAGAAGGCTTATACGGTGAATCGACTTTATCAAAAACACGTGCTTATGAGTGGTGCCAAGCGTTCAAAAGCGGTCGAGATGTGATAGAAGATTTGCTTCGCTCTGGTAGGCCATCAACATCTTCAATTGAAGTTAACATCGCAAAAGAGAAGGAAGTGGTGACTGAAAATCCTCACTCAAGTTTGAGAGAGATAGCCGCTGAACTTTCTGTATCTCACGAGTCGACCCGTACTATTTTACATGCCGCCGCAACATGTTGCCGCTCGGCTAGTCCCAATAGACCTGAATTTTCTCCAAAAACTCAATCGCGTAAGAGTCGCTGAGGACATGCTAGAACGAGTCAATTCCGACCTGTAAAACCCGTCCCATTGTGGGATGTCTCACAGGCTCGTACACGCACTTAATGGACAGACTACCAACACGTCTACTCTCGCCGTGGCTCTCGTATTAGTGACGTGGTGCAAACGAGACAGTTATTGTCTATGTGAGTGAGAATGAATGAATGACTGAATAATCTCATACACTACATCCCCTTCATACCACAATTTTTATTGATTCAACGGGTAATCAACTAACAAAACAAAGTATACCAAAATACAATAAATTTTACATATTATCCTTTCTAGAAATAAATTGTTGTTAAGAGCTTACTTAACATAACCAAATAAACAAATAAAATATTTAACACGCCTTTTTTATTGATCTGAACTTCCATCAACTTCTTCTTCTCCTTCTTTTTCCTGTACTACAGCTTTCCATAGCCCTTTTTTAAGTGAACGATATTTCTTCAATAAGGTGGACCTGTTTCATCATTCCTCACAACACAATCTCCTGCACAATATACTGGGTTAAGTTGAAATTTGGTGCCAATTTGTTAATTTTATCCGTGGTTTTTACTTAAACCTTTCCACCCTCTTTTATCTTGTATTTGAATATCAGCGGCCTCAAGATAAATTCGCAACGATCTTTTCCAGCGCTCCCAACGAATGCCGATAGCAGAGGTATCGCCTTCTAAATCGAGTTTGTCCTGCCCAGGCATAAAACTCGCCATGACGTCCATTCACTTCCTGGTTTGATGGTGACCTGAATATACCCAATTATGGAATAACCCCATCTAGCGAAAACGTTTTACCATTTCATCTAACGACGGCATTATACAAAACCTGCCAATTAAATAGCAGCATATAATATAGTCTGCCAATACTATCCTACATCACATTTAATGGCAACATCACAACCTACCAATTTAATGGCAGCACATATAACCAAACTAATTTGATGGCAACAAAACTAGACCTAAAAATTTAATGGCAGCATGGCATAACCTACCAATTTAATGTCAGCATAAACATAGAATAGTACCAATTTAATGGCAGCATAATCATAGTCTACCAATTTAATGGCAACATAATATAACCTACTAATTTAATGGCAGCATATAATAATCAAACTAATTTGATGGCAACAAAACTAGACCTGCCATTTTAATGGCAGCATGGCATAACCTACCAATTGAATGGCAGCATAAACATAGAACATAAATTTAATGGCAGCATAAACATAGTCTACCAATTTAATGGCAACATAATACAACCTACCAATTTAATGGCAGCATATGTTAACCAAACTAATTTGATGGCAACAAAACTAGACCTACCAATTTAATGGCAGCACGGCTTAACCTACCAATTTAATGGCAGCATAATTATAGAATACCAATTTAGTGGCAACAAAACTGGACCTACCAATTTAATAGCAGCATTTCCTATCTACTCCAACCGCTAGAAACCTTCGCGGGACACCGGTAAATACTTATGACTGTTATTATACACCGTGTATATCTAATAAACTACCCTATTTATTTTTGTTTTATATAATTATCGTTTCTGAAGGAGCATACTTCAACTAACATGTTGTGTATTATTGATCTTTTCCTGGTACTTTATTGACAGACTAGTATATCTACTACACAATAACTGACAATTTATATAAGAATTCCTTATTATTATCCCACATTTAAGAAAATCGTTTAATCATCGTTGACCGAATTTCTAGTGTGTGTTGTTGTTGTTGTGACAGTCAATGTGCTTTTTTAATGAAAAGAAACATTTTTTGCAGAAAATCTTGCGTCCGTAAATATCTACATCATTTTATAAAATTTATAAAGGATCTATGATCATAATTTATAGATATTTAATAAAAGAGGGATAATTCGTAAAACAAGTCTCATCACAGTGTGTATGTTCGTGAAAATAATTACTCAAACGACATGAGTCTGATAAGGGATAGAACGAATAAAATAAATTAAATTAGCAGAATAATATAAATATAAATGCAATAAAAAAGACCAAACATCAAAAAAATCAACAAAAAAAATTACTTACATTAAATAATAATATCTGTTGACGATCATATATATTATTTCACGTATTGCTTTTAATAAATCTTTTTAGCAAGTGAGGTTGGAGCGAAGGTTGGAGAGAAATTATACTCTAATGTTCAGTTGTAGAATGGATAATTTATTTAAGCTAATGATCATATATATATTACAACTAGCTGACCCGACAGACGTTGTCATGTCTTAATTATGAATATTGAAAAATATATTTAAAAAAAAGTGATTATTTAATTTTTTTTCTTTTATAAAAACCTTCTCCTGACAATAACAAACACAACAAAAAAAGATTTAGCGAAATCGGTCAAGCCGTTTTCATGTTATGTCGTGACAACGGAAAACGGGTTTCATTTTTATATATATAGATTATTATATTTACAAATTTAGGTTGCTTAACTTAGTCTATAACGTAAAGAGAAAGACATAACGGGTGTCTCATTCACCCACGGTCACTACGCAACGCGGTGCTGTGAAATCGCGGTGCGGGGTATCGCGACGCGGGGAAGTGCGGGCGGGGAACACGCAGACAAAACTGGCGCCGCCGTTAGCTCTAATCTGCTACGTTTGCAGACCGTTTCATGCGAGGCGCCACGGCCGCCCCGTGGTACCTACGCAATTTAGATCGCCATTGCGATCTCGATCTTCCGACTATCCGTTCTTTTATGAAGGACGCCTCTCAGGCGTACTTCCATAACGCGCTTCACCATCCGAATCCTCTGGTGGCGGGAGCTGCAAACTACGATGTTGGCAGCTTTCGGCCCCTGAGAGGACCGCGCCGCTGGTTTCTGCGTCACGTTTTAGACGACCCCGATGATACAATAACGATTGCATACGCGCCTCAGCCCGACACTACTCACCTAGACACACTAAACTTGCACACTAGAAGAACCAAGTCACCGCGCTCGTAGAACAAGAGTACGTAGACCCGGTTCACACTCGCTCTATAACAGGATACGTTCGTAACGTATACCTAGTTTTTCGCGTACCCCCCATGACACGGTTAACTCGAGCCGAAGTACCGTGCCTCTTAGAGGCGATCTTGGGTTTCCCGCTCTCGAACCGACTCGAAAGCCCCAGAGAATCGAAAAACCGGGGGATGGGGGGGGGGGGATCGGAGACTCGCTCTTGAGATGCCATCCCCCGCCAGAACCTCTCTGGGGAATTTCGGTCTCACGGCTTGAGGAACCTGTAAGCTTCTCGCCGCCCCTAAACAAGCCCGGTTACGCTGTAAAGGTCATCTGTTACCGACAGCATACACACTCAAAAAAATAAAAGCGCTCGGCCTTTTCGACGGCCTACGTACCACGGAGCGGACGCGGTGAAGATGCGCGGCGTGTGACGATGGCGATAACAGTGGAGGCTGTTTCGAGTGATGTGTACACGCAGCAAAGAATAGTGGCAAAGACTGAAGATGCCGATTGCTTGCTGACGAAGCTCCATTCATATTTCATAACGGCAGCTCTTTTCAGAACTATGTTCTTGTTCCATAACGATCTATTTATATTTCATTACGGTAGCTCTTTTCAGAGCTGTGTTACTATTTCTTAACGACAAGGCTTCCGTCCGATATTCTATTAAATGGATTTGCTTTACATCTACTGTGTTTGTTGTTGTGAGTGTGCGGCTACAGTGCTCCCCCTCAAGCGAAGCGTACAGGTGGCTTGACGACGGCCAGATGTGGTTTGCTTATCTGCCGGTTGTGTCGTCTTGCTGCGGCTTGGTAACGGTAATGGTAACGGTGTTGGTGGTAAAGTTTCTTGTGGTACGTCGAAGTTGAGTTCTTGTTCTTGTAAAACGTATTCGGGCTTCAATAACCGGTCTATGGATTTATGTTTGCTTCATGGTGAGGTAGCTTGATGGTAAAAACTTTGTTGTTCCGATACGAATCCGAGCGGCTTTATCGCGGCATCTGTTCTGGTAAACATGTGCGTGCATGTACTTAGGTCTTTTTACACAAACATATGTTTATTGTTGCTGTGGTGTGTAAAATCTGCAGTCGGCTTGCTTGCTTGAATGGTGTCTCGTAATCTTTCGACGTAGGTATAATCCATCGCAGTAGGTATGTTAGTACTTGCGTTAAAAACTCGCCTGGCAATCGCAAATGGTAGCCGCAGGTAAGTTCGGCTGCGCTGACTGCCGTGTCTGTGTGTGAGGCTGCTCGTAAGCCTAATCGAACAGTAGGTAATTCATCTGTCCACGTAGTTGAAGCGGCGACGAGTCTTGCGCGTAATGCGTTCTTGAGTGATCGGTGCCAACGTTCGATTATTCCGTTTGCCTGTGGGTGATAGGGCGTTGTACGCGTTTTCGCTATTCGCATTTCTATCATTAGGTTGGTAAACAGCTGACTCTCGAATTGTCGACTTTGGTCACTTGTAAGAGTTGCTGGGTAACCGAAACGTGTGATCCAGTGTTAGTAGATGACTTTCGCTACTGTGTCTGCTGTTATGTCGTCCGTAGGTATTGCTTCGGGCCAACGGGTCGCTCTGTCTATCATCGTGATTACATAACGTTGGTGTTTCTGTAGTAGATAATGGACCGACGGTATCGATATTTAAATGTTAAAATCTGTCAGCTGGGGGGAATGATGAAATAGGTGAAACTGTATGTCGCTGTATCTTGCTATCTTGACATGGAATGCAAGCTTTTGTGCATTTGCCGATGTCCGCGTTTATTAATGGCCAAAAGCATTTCTTTGTGACGAGCTTGCGTCACAGATTAAAGAAAAGTTACCAGATACTTCACTCAGTAGAAAATTACTAATACCTACTGCTTTATTAGCCTAGTAATATTTAACATACCGCGCGATCCCACAGCAATCGTAGGGCTGCCTCTTCGATAAAATTAAATTAAGATAAATAACTATTTGTGTCTATTTTACTGAGAACTGTGAATATGTTCTGACTATAGGTAGTAGTTTAAAATTGTATCGTCTATAAAATATATTTTTTTATAAATTGGTGCTGACATCAACATCAAAAGTAAATAGAGGTCAGTGTGTAGTTAAAATCAAAAACTACTACTGCACAATAGACCAATCTACTGCACATAAGGTACCAGACACGCGTAGAACCGAATGGAACAATTAAAATTGAACAACGTGCATGCGCTTCGCTTGCGAAAACCGCACTGATTTTTTTTTTATGCTTAGCCCGGCAAATGACCCCACTCCACCTGATGTTAAGTGGAAATGAAGTCCAGGCGCGAGGACAACTGGTGCAGCGTAAGAGACGTAGCATCAGTCACCCTCACTCTGCCGGCCCACAAAGTGCTTCTTCACTCCTCGTTTGAAGGACCCTATGTCATAGGAGGGAATACGTGTACTGGTAGACTATTCCATCTTTTGGAAGTGCGACAAAGAAACGAGTCACCAAATTTCTTTGTGCGTGATGGAATGTTAGAGACTGAAAATTGGTGACTCCGGAGAGCAGCACGCGTACTCCTATGGAGGAAGGGAGAAGGAGGGATGAGGTCAAAGAGTTCTTCAGAGCACTCGCCATGGTATAAACGGTAAAAGACGCTGAGTAATGCAATATCTCTACGCAATTGCAAAGGCTCGAGAGTTTTAGTGACCTCCGCATTGCCGCTAATGCGCACAGCGCGGCGCTGCAATCTGTCAAAGGCATCGAGAAGGTACTTTGCGGAGCCGTCCCAAAGGTGAGAGCAATACTCCACGCAAGACCGCACCTGTGTCTTGTATAATAGACACAACTGATCAGGCGTGAAGAATCGGCGCACCTTGTTCAGGACACCGAGTTTACGTGAGGCATTTTTAATCACGGTTTCGATGTAGTCCTTTTGGTTCAGATCGCAGCGGATATCCATACCGAGCATGTTAATACTTTTGAGCAGGCCTAGAGATGTACCCTGAAGAGAGGGAAGAGGAAGGAATGGCGACATTTTCGCTGTGAACGCGCACACCTGTGTTTTCTAGGCATTGAACTCCACCAGATTATCGGAGCCCCATTTAGAAATGAGGTCCAACACCCGATCGAGCTCAATGACAAGATTTACTCGCTTCATTTCGGTGTCTACCCGCCCAACCGTTGGTTGACCGTTATATCCCCCATGCACTGTGCTATCATCTGCATAGCAATGAATGTTTCCAAGAGGAAGCATGTCATTGACATGCAGAAGGAACAGCGTGGGGGATAGAACGGAGCCTTGAGGAACACCAGCGTTCACTGACATGAACCGCGAAGCGCATCCATCCGAAAGGACACGGATTCTACGCTCATGCAGGAAGCTAGCAATCCAGGTACAGAACTGAGCGGGCAAACCGTATGCCGGAAGCTTGGAGAGAAGAGCTTTGTGCCAGACCCGATCAAAAGCCTTGGCTATGTCAAGGCTAACTGCCAGTGACTCGCCACGCCTGTCAATAGCCTCACCCCAGAGATGTGTGACGTACGCTAGAAGATCACCCGTTGACCGTTTTGGCCGAAACCCATATTGATGATCGTGAATTAGGGAGTGATCTTCTAGGTATCGAATAAGCTGTTTGTTCAATATTCGTTCTAGGATCTTAGGAGACGCAAACGTGTGAGTGCCTCGGTGTCTGGCCTGCTCAGGGGTACAGCTGAACCTGGTTCTACACTGCTGCAAGCCACCGAGAGTTGGAGGTATCTACACCTCTATTATGTCCAGGAAGGTACCGCAGTCGAACAGGTTAGCAAACATCTTAACTCAATATGTGGCGGTGATGACAGGTGCACGGTAGAAATGCTGAAAGCTCGTGGGCGCTATGCGTCTTTCAAGCTAGGTGTTCATTTAAATATGTCGAAAATGTCATGTCATCCGAAAACTGCGCCAAAGATATTTGCGTTAAGCCATGGCGGCAGAATTTTCGTGCTAAAAGCAAAAGACACATAAGTGCCGTGCGCGACCCTATGAAATAAATTTGTGCTATCAAAATGTGCGCGGGTTACGCTCAAAAACTAATGTATTTATTAATAATGTTACGCAAAGTCGATTTGATATAATAGCTTTGACAGAGACATTTCTAACGGAATTTCGGGATACCAGGTATTGCGAAAGGATAGAGCAGGTGACACTGGGTGGGGAGGTGTATTACTTGCAGTACGAGACTGTTATAATATGCGTGTAGTTAAGGATATTGCTAATATGACTCATGACAAAGAATTAATATTTGCTATTGTGACGGTAAAAAAAGTAAATATTTTATGTTGTGTCGTCTATTTACCTCCTAATTATGGTGACGACCAATATCTCAATATATTGACATGTATAGAAAATGCAATTTTAATCTACCCTGACATAAATGTTCTAATCAAATGTGACTTTAATTTAAATTCTTGTAGTGCAAATGTAAAAACCCAATTCGATTTTTTTTGTGACTTTTGTTCGGTTTGGCAACATAATAATGTTTTGAATAGTCGAGGTGGTATGCTAGATCTTGTGCTGAGCAATTTTGATCGTGATCAGTTGGCAGTGTCTATTGGTGTGGATCCTCTAGTGAAAATTGACGAATACGCGCTGCGCTTGAGGTGATGATTAAGTTTCCATCTGTTGGGCTACCGACTGTACTATCACAGCCCATACATATCACCTCGTACGGGAACCAGTTCCGACTGGAACTGGCGTAAGGCTGACTTCCAAGGTTTATATCAGGCGTTACTGGAGGTAGATTGGTCCGATATACTAACAGTAGCTGACGTCGACAATGCTCTTCAAATATTATATGCAAAATTAAACGAATGCATACGAAACTTTGTACCTGTAAAAAACCATTCTACCCGTAGCCAGCGATACGTCTACCCGAGATGGTATAATGCGCAAATAATAAAAAATATTAAGAACAAAAACTTACATCATATAGAGGTTTAAGGAAGTAGGTCATGAATTTAACAAAGAAATGTTTATTTACTACAGAGCACTCGTAAAAAAACTAGTTGACAACGAATATCGGCAATACCTTACATTAGTACAAAAAAACATCATTGACATTCCAGCAAAATTCTGGGAGTACGTGAAAGAAAAGAGAATAGATAGGAGTCGTATAGACAAATATACGTATCAGGATACTGAGATTGTGGGTCAGGCCGCAGCTGACACATTTGCCAAATATTTTTCCTCCGTGTTCCATGCAGACGCACCTCTATTGAATCCTGATAGGGCTGCTCAAGCTGCTCACATCTGTGTGAATGCATCTTCTGTCTGTATTGTAGCTGTCGATGTCACAGACTTGAAGAAAGCTGTAAAAGACCTCAAACCACGATCATCTGGTGGGCCTGACGGTATTCCAGTATTTCTGGCAAAAGACTGCATGTCTGCCTCAGCCACGCCCCTGCTATACCTCTTTAATCTGTGTCTTACTCAAGCAAGATATCCTGAGAGCTGGTAAACTATCCAGAGTCACCCCTGTCCCGAAAGGAGATGGAGGGATGGATGTTTCGTCTTTTAGACCTATTGCAGTTCTCTCGGTATTTGCAAAAATCTTCGAAGCAATCTTGAGCAAGTACATCAATGACCAGATAGGTCATCTATTGCACACTAGTCAGCACGGATTCCGGAGAGCTCGCTCCACTTCTACAAACTTAGTCACGCATGTAGACTATATCCATTCTCAAATGGATAAGCGTCATCAGGTGGACGCAGCGTACTTCGATTATCAGAAGGCATTTGATCTGGTAGACAACGATAAACTGCTTGAAAAGTTGTCAATCATTGGTTTTACGCCAAAACTTCTCCAATTTTTCTCCCACTACCTAAATAATCGTCGTCAATATGTACGCTTAAATGAGTATGATTCTAGTGACTATTTTACAAGATCAGGAGTAAGTCAAGGTAGTACATTGGGGCCAATACTCTTCTTGATCTTTATTAACGATCTGCCGGAAAGAGTGTCTTCTTCAGAGTGTCTCCTGTTTGCTGATGACCTGAAGCTCAGTCTGGGCATAGAGACTGAAGCGGATATCGTAGCTTTACAGAGGAATATTGATGCCGTTTCGCAATGAAGCCAAGACAATCATCTCCCTTTCAATACCCATAAATGTAAAGTGATGCACTGCACTTTTCCCGCAAATTAAAGCCTATAATTTGTAATTATTATTTATTTGACACTCCTTTGGAAAGAGTATATGACATTAAAGACCTAGGCTTAGTATTAGATGCTAAATTGGACTTTCATTTGCACATGATCAATATATGTAAGGTAGCACACAAAATGTTAGGTTTTGTTATGAGGACGGCCTCACAGTTTGAAAATGTAGGAGTTGCAAAAGTTTTATACAATGCATATATTTGGAGCAGGCTCGAGTATGGTTCCGTGGTCTGGGATCCCTATGAAGAGAAATATATCCTCATGATCGAAAAAGTGCAGCGCAAATTTGCTCGTTGGCTGTACAAAAAACTATATGGTTATTATCCGTACTTATATCCCTCTCCATTCGTCGCGGGTATGGTGGACATGGAGGCTCTTAAGCTTAGAAGGGCTATGCTTTTGATAACACTGTTTCTTTCAATAGTGCACCAAAGGGTTGAGAGTCCGCAAATACTTGAGAGAATCCACATTTTGGTTCCCACAAATATATCGTGGGACTCTGCAGGTCTGGTGGCACCTCGCCGCCGGCCGCGCCTGTTGGCACTGCCAACTGCACGGACGGAGCGTGGTAGTCACGCCCCCACTAATCGTGCGCTGCGTGCTGTAGGGGACATTCTTGCTCGGCACGATCTATTTGCCGATAGATTTACACACTTATGTAATGAATTTCGGAAAATGTTAAATGAAACGTGTATTTATTGACGAAATTGTTTTTATTGATATTTTTGTAGTAGGTATTTTGTATTTGATGTTTTGACGTTAATTCTTTCGAAATAATTTTGTTTATATAATTTTGACAATCTACTCGTATTAATTTATAATTTGACATTTTGTGACATGTAATTTATTGACTTATTTTTGTTTATGTAATTTTGACGATATGTGATTGTAATGATTGACAAATTTTTATCATCTTAGAATTTTAAGTTTTTAATATCATTTAGCTTGACATATTATTTTTAATTTTCATTTAATAATTGTTAATCTTTTTAGCGCTTTGGATATCAAATCTGTTAGCTTTTAAGATTTTTGTATAAATAAATAAATAAATAAATGACATTACATATGTTGCTAGTTATTTGAAAAATACGGTAATAATAATATAGTGTTTACTCCCAAGAAACGGGCTTGATGTACTTGATGTAGGCAGTTATAATTTTATTTCTTGTTATGTGGATAGAAATAACTTCATTCGGAGTTGGATATATAGACCTAATCGGCGTTAGGTATTTAGGTAGTTAGGTATTTGTTAGGCTAATAGACCTAATCGATGGTTTGCGTCAGCTCATGCCTTGATGGATAGACCGGACAGACAAGAGGCATTCTTAGCAAGGGCTTCGGTTGTTGACGCACGTATGGAAGTGGTGTATCGGTGCATCACGGATCTCACGGAGTTGGCGGCTGATGACAGTGATGTGCTGCTGTCTTCGGAGAAGGACCTTGACCAGTATCAGCAGTATGATGATGACATAGTGCAGAGGAAGCTGGAGATATTGAATGCTCGCTCCACCGGTGGAGACAAGGCCGAGCGACCATCTTCATCTGGCATTGTGTCACGCCTGCCTAGCATCGAGCTACCGGTGTGTTGGTGCGAGAGGCACTGATGGTGACCTGAACCAGTGGGTCGGGTTCATATATTTATTTGACAGCCTGGTCTATGATCGGAACGGCATCGTACAAGATGGCACAGCTGCGGGGGGCCTTCACCGGTAAACCTGCGGAATTGGTGGCTCACCTGCCAGTAACGGAGGATACCTATCTTACGGCTCGGCAGGTACTGTTCGATAGGTATCAAAACGAACGGCGGTTGGTAGATGCCCAACTGACACGGATTTTCACTATGCCTTATGTGGCTCGGGTCTCTGAAATTCGGACAGAGATTTTGAACCCGATGACTACAGCCACTAAGGCCTTAGTTTATTTGGGCCTGCCTATTGACCAGTGGTCATATATATTATTTTATATTGTTCTCGGTCGGCTCCCAATGGTCATGCAGACCAGATTCGAACAGCAGCGTACCGGGGACAACGAAGGCCTTCCTACGTTGACTGAGTTGTTGTCGTTTCTGGAGGGAGAATGTAGACGGGCTGACAACGTGACAGTAGGACCACACCCCTTGGGGCCACGTGACTCTCGGAGGGATCACGTGATGTCGGGTGCCTTAAGAGAGGGTGGACGTACGGGACCTACTCAGCGTTTGCATGCGCTAGTGACGCAGGCAGAGCAAACTCAGTGCTCGTATTGTCGGGAGCCTGAGCATGACGTCACTCGGTGCGACGGGTTCGGTGCACAACGGGTGCAAGGACGGCGGATTATTGTGCGGCAACGGGGCTGGTGCTACATGTGTTTAGGTCCACACATGGCACAGCAGTGCTCACAAGCTGGGGCCTGCAATTTTTGTGGTGGTCGGCATCATGACCTTCTCTGTCTAAATATGCCCGGGATGTCAGACCACCAGCAAGGACTTAGGAGTCCTGTACGGGAACAGCCACAGGCTGACGGAAGTAGATCCCCACCTGGGGGGTCTTGGTTGCGAGCGCCTTCGGATGTGCGCAGGGGTCAGGGACCCACGCAAGGACGGTTGGAGGAGAGGTCCCATCGGGGGACCCCCTACCATGTTGGGCCTGGGGGGTCGACCCCAGACAGTTCGGGACCCAACCATCAATATTATGATGAGGGGCCCGATCGAGGGGCTAATTCTTGTCTTGTAACTCATGCTCTTGTCCCTACGGGAAGGATGTCTAGGAGAGGTAGGGCCATTGGGGGCGACAATCGGCCTGCAGCGGGCGGGTGCCATTGGGCACCGTCAACATACGCTGGGGTGGTTCGGTCACCACCCCGTACGCGCACATGTTTGTGGCAGGGATCGTTAGTGAATTCCCCACCTTCGTCGCCGGCCCCTCTCCCATCAGCTCGGCTATCCCCTCCACTTATGGAGCGCCCACGCCTGGAGCCACTTCCTCCAGTGCTCGGAAGATTTGGGCACTCCGCCAGGACCTACATCAGGCGGGATGGTAGACAGGCACCTTATTGTGGTGCTTGGGACCCGTTGGCGCAAGAGCGCCTCCCGAATCGTGCCAGTAGGAGGGGAGGGGACTCGGGTCCCCAATAGGAATTGTTGCACAACCGCGCGTTGCTCCCAAACCAGAGACTGTTTTGCTTCCACTGCGCACTGGCTTGCGGATTGGTTGGGCAACACAATTAACTAGTAATATATTAATAAAATATTTTCATTTATACGCGTTATCGGGACGTCGTACGGTTCAGAGCGTCGTGTTTCGGCGTGCCTTGTTATCGGCTTAAGGCAGCCACGACGCAGCCTGCCACCCGTTTGTCTGTCTATCTACCAAGGCGGTTCATCTCGAAGTAGTTGCTGATCTGACGACGGAAGGCTTTTATTGCTAACTTGGACTGATTTGTTTCCCGTAGGGGACTGCCGTCGCGGATCCGTTCTGTTAACGGAACCAATTATGTGTGGGTGCGGAACGTTACTTACGAGAGGTAGTTGAGTTTAATGTAAAACGGGTGGATATCGGAACAGCCCTCTCCTGTCAGGGCATCAACTGGACCGTCAGTCCTCCGAGATGTCCCCACTGGGGTGGGATTAGGAAGCTGTTGTTAAGTCGGCAAGACATTTAGCTCGCGTGTTCGGGCAAACCGCGCTAACTTTGAGGCATTAACTACGGTATTTGTAGCGACGGTGTCACGACTGCCTGTTGTTTAGGAGATAGGTCGGGACCTATCCGGGCGGGTGACTGTTTAAAACCAGCAATGAACAGGGTAGGATAATAAAAGTGTCATGGCGGTTGACATTGACATTCGTATGTCAGTTCACTTCGGTATCGGTCGGTTTTCGGAATAGCACGTAATGGCGGAGGTCTGTTAAGTTTCGTTTGTGATTTTGATTTTCCCACGGTACGGGACAGCTCAGACCTCATTATATGGTGTGAAAACAACCGCGGGTTGTACGCGTTTATATTTCTGACGGCAGAATTCGCGTCGCGTTGCATTCGTGCATTCGTTGTGAATTAACAGTTTATCGGACAATATCTCAATAATCTCCTTCTAAACAGCCATCGGAGGCTACTGTGTGTGATTAATCGGACGAACAAACGCGACGGTAGCGCGTATATTGCGAACATTACCTCGCGTTAGCAGGCACGGTTAGCCTCGCATGGTGAGCTGGTGGGAACAGGTTCCCAGCAATATCGTGGAAAAGGCGGCTGCTCGGTGAGTGGGACGGGGCCACCATCTGGACAGCCTCTAGGAGTCGGCCGGCGTGGCAACGCCGCCAGAGGCCAGGAGCCATCACAGCAGCTGATGCAACATCCTTTGCCCCCCCGCCTTGTCCTCTCCTCAGGTTGCAAGGTGGGTCAACCTTCATCATTCGGTAAGTTTAGTTATTAAGAAGTTAGTTAAAACATTAACGCTGTGAATCGCAGCTAATTCCAAGCAGGTCATGATCAGTGACCTGGTGGTCCATGGTCTGTTTGGATCAGACATCGCAGACGCGTTGATGGGCTTTAAGGAAGAAATAGGCTCGTTCCTTGAAGATCCCTAAGTCGTAACGGTCCGGAAATACCGCGGCCGAGAGCTGGTTCCACAACACTGTAGTTCGAGGCAAGAAATTTCTTGAAAAACGCACAGTAGTAGACCGCCATCCACCAAGGTGATGTGGATGGAATGCGGTGAATGCGGTCAAATGGAAGGAGTTGGTACTTTGGTTTCAGCCCAAAGATGAGAGCAGTACTCCAAAATATGCGGCCTGCGGCTTTGTGCAGTTGTAAGCGGTGGGCCGGCGTGAAATACTGACCTACTCTATTAAGCACACCCAGCTTTTTCGAAGCTAATTTAGCTTTACCTTCCATTTGACCCCACACTGAATGCCACTCGAAATATCGACGCCAAGGATTCCAATAGTCGGGTTGTCCAATAGAGTACGACGAAGGGATGTTTTTTCGCGGTAAATGCGCAAACTTGTATTTTGGAAGGGTTTTTTTATGCTTTGCTCCCCGCTTTTTGCACGACTTTTGGTTCTGTTTGTGTTTTTGTCTTCTTATTTTGAGGGGGGGTTAATAAGCTTGAGTTTTAAACTCTAATTTCTTTTCTTTCTTTTTTTTTGTCTTTTTTGTATCTTTATCTTTTGTACAAAATTCTTTTTTTTCTTTTCTAATGCATTTTTTCTTATGTTTACATTATCATAATACAGTATTATTCTAATATTTCTCTTCTACTTGATATTTCTTTTCTTATTATAATACATTTCCTTATTTAAATTAACATTCCATTTATCATCCTCCATCATCCATTTCTTATATACTATTACATGTCTTTCTTTATTACTTTACACTCTTTTTCTTATTTAATATTATTCCATTCTCTTTCTTATTTGTACATATATCCTATTCTATTTACATTTCTTTTCTTATATTCTATTATATTTATTTTTCTTATATACAATTATATTTCTTTTCCTATTGTTACACATATCTTTCTTTTTATATAACTTTAATTTTTATACAATCTGTCCCGGGAAGTAGTGATCTAACTTTAAGAGCTTGATCTATGGATAATTTTATCGATAAAACTACCTCAAATCAAGGGTCTGACCCGCCTCTCGCCAAATTACAAGAATTTAAGATTTTTATTTTTAGTATTGACCTTTTCCTTAAAAAAAAGCGATAACATGTGCACCTTGACACTGATAAGCAACTATTTGATATCATTCGATAGCTAACAAGATTAACTATTAAAAAAAGTAGCAAACATACACGGGCCTTATACATTTCGAGAGAGTAAGGATTGATTTAAGTAAAAAAACATGTAATTATTTTACGTTCTCTTCAGTTATTTTAAAATATCATAAAAACAAGGTTATTAAAGTATGTTTCATTTGCACCGAATTACTAGTATTTTATCTATTATACAAAACAAGAGTAAATTTGTTACTGTACGTCTATTAGTTCCGATGCTATCGTTGAACAAAGAGACCCCTTCACAGCGGTCGCATAGCGCGGCTAGTCAGGTAGTCGGATTAGTTAATTTAATTAATAATTAATTAGTTAAGTTAATTAATAGTTAATTTAGTTAATTAATTATCCATAGATCATGCTCTTAAGTTTAGATTACTACTTCCCGGGACAGATTGTATACTCATACTGTTAGTTTTTTGCTATACCAATCTGTCTTTCTCTTACTTTATCTATTTTCCTCTTATCCTGTCTAACTCAATATATATACTTTTATTTAATATTATTGATAAATTATTTTTATTTGCTTTATTTCTTATTTTGAAAGGGTTAAAGTGAACTAGGTTACGTCGGCCCCAATTCGAGACATGACTTAGCATGTTCTCGGTGTCAGTCACAAGTTTATTCAGGCTCTCGATGATGCTTTCCCGAGAAATATTAGCTCGTCCGGTGTAAAGCGTAACTCAGTATTATCTTCCGCATAGTAATGAATGCTGTTGTTATGCAACATGTCATTGATATGCAGAAGAAACAGAGTAGGGGATAACACACACCCCTGTGGGACTCCACCATTCACAGGCTTCATGTCAGAGTACGAACCGTCTACTACAACTCTGATGCTACGCCCAGAAAGAAAGCTGACGAACCATGAACACATTTTATCAGGAAGCCCGTATGACGGATGTTTAGAGAGAAGAGCCCTGTGCCCTGTCAAAGGCTTTCGCTACGTCCAAGCTAACTGCCTGTGCCTCCCCTTTACTCACGACTGCCTCCGCCCATCGGTGAGTAAGGTACACTAAAAGATCACTAGCCGAACGACCGCCACGAAAACCATACTGGCGATCACTTAGTAGCTGATTCTCTTCTAAGTATCTCAAGAGCTGGCGGTTTGTAATAGACTTCATTACTTTGGAGAGCAAAGAGGTGATGGCTATTGACCTGTAGTTGGACCTTAGAGTTTAATGCTCTAAGAGTTAGACGGATCTGAGTGATCGCCTTTTTTGGGAATCGGGTGGACAAGGGCTGTCTTCCAAGAACTGTTACTTGTATATGACATTGTTTTTATGCAGATCTTATAGTAGAAAGTTAATTTAATTTGTATTTCATATTACTTACTGACTTAATTATTATGTTGGTTAGTTACAGTTTCAATATTAATAAATTTCGGTGTTTTCGTTTTAAGATACTTACTGCCATACTTAGAGACGTCAATTAGGTTTTAATGACAATTCAGTCTTTCCTCTATAAATAGCACTATACGTAAGAAAGTGACAGCAAAAGAGTTAATTGTCATTAAAATTTAATTAATAATAAAATTGTATTGTAAATTATTATTAAAATAAATTTAATAATAATTTACAATACAGTAAGAGCAATATTTTATTTTTATTAGTAGTAAGTTATGATGATAACATAATTTTTATTAAAAATAATTAAGAATTTTGAATTTACTGTTTTTATTATTTCCTTAGATTATTTTTGTAATGAAAGATATTGTTTTTCCTTTTATAACTGTTATGTTGTATAAGGTAGATCTACATAACGTTTAATCTCACTTTTATTATTATTTCCATAGAAAAACGTATAAAAATTGTAAGAATCATGTTACCAAACTATTAGCACATTTTGTTCGTTAGACAAATAAAAGTAATTTGTTCTATACAGCGCTATTTTATTTTTTAGACTCAATCATGCCACACATACAACTTTTTTTTTCAATTATAATCGACGTATACGGTTGTAAGTAGTACATACATTAAAATATAAATCTTTTTTTCCAGTGTAAATTATTGTAAGTATCATATACAACCAATTTCAATACAAATACCCCAAGTTAAATATTGTAACAACAAAATCTCAGAAATTACACATATTATCAAAATGATTCTATTACTAATGAGAGATAAGTCCACCTTTGCATACAATGTCTCTTGTCACTTTTGTTGCTGTGTTTCTGTGCAATAAAGAATATAATAATAATAATTATTATTATTCATTCATTCACCAGCAACTTGCTCTTCAATACGGTCTTGTTGAGTCCAAGGTGCCGTACTATAAGTACGCACCTGAGCCAGTTTTCGAAAATGGTCGTGCTTTGCTCTATTGGGACCGATCGATTATCACGTACAGGACTATTGTTGCCAATAAGCCTGACATCGTGATAGTCGATCGGTCCCAGCGGCGGGCAGTGCTAGTCGACATTACCGTTCCACATGATGAGAACCTCGTAAAGGCTCAGAAGGACAAGTTAAGCAAGTACCTTGACTTGGCTTACGAGGTTACCGCCATGTGGGATGTTGACTCGACTATCATTGTCCCGATAGTCGTATCTGCAAACGGCCTAATAGCGAAGAGTCTCGACCAACATCTCAAGAGACTCTCGCTAGACGGCTGGATCAAGGGCCAGATACAGAAGGCGGTACTTCTTGACACGGCACGCATCGTCAGGAGGTTCCTCTCTCTGCAGCCCTAACCACCGTTAGCTTGGGCCCTGCCCAATAATAAAAAAAATTCTTAAGATATAATTATGTTAAATAAAGAGTATAATAATAATAAATAGAGTTGAATATTAACTTAAAAAATCAGTAAAACATGCTCAACTCTTCCATGAACCAACTGGAACAACAAGCTCGTGAGTCCAATGTAGAAATACAATGTGTACCAGAACGTAAGGGTGAGAACTTACTGAGCATTATACATCAAATTGCAAATTCAGTTTCGTGTAACTTGAAAGACTCCGAAATAACAAATTTTCAAAGAGTGGCAAAACAGAATACTGAATCCAAGCGATCCCGCAATATTGTTGTGAAGATGATAAGTCCACGATCACGTGATCAATTTTTAGCAGCTGTTAAAACTTTTAATAAAGAACATGGAAATGAAAGGTTGAACTCTGCCCATTTGGAAATAGCCGGTGACAAACTCCAAATATTTGTTCTTGAACACCTATCCCCTAAAAATAAAAGGCTGCATGCTGCTGTCCGAAGGGTTGCAAAAGATGATAAAGTGTTGATACAACAAGTAACATCAAACTAAGCGGACGTGTTTCAGTGATCGTGCAATATAATTAATTATATTATTCTAGTTTTAAATTAACATTAGTGTGTTGAGTAGGAAAATCATTTGTGCGCGGACATCAAAACATCAAAGGAGGTCAAACATGTATTGTAACGAGTGCAAAGTTAAAATCAATGAAGCTAGTTCACTAAAATGTAATAATTGCAACTCGCATTATTGCTTTAGCTGTATTGGAATAACACCCGAGCGATCATCAGATCATGAGAAGGATTTGTCTTCCTTAAGATGCCCTTTTTGTGCAAATGTAAACATCCGACGCCGTGCTGCTGCTTACGATGACACCCCGGTTGGCTGCAAGACCAAGTCGACCTTGACGCCGACTAACTCATCAAGCCCCTTAAAAGCCACTTCCGGGGGGGTTACACTGGAGGAGATAAGCGCGTTGTTAGATCAAAAACTGGCTCCAAACTCGGCTTATATGACTAATCTGCGAACTGCGCTGAAAACTGAGTTAAAAGAACTGATAATGGCCGAAATTAAATCGGCTACTGACGAATTAAAGGTGGAGTTTACTAACACAACCGACTTTATCATCAGCGAACAAAAAGACCTTAAATCGGTGATTCATGAGAAGGATAAAACTGTAAAAATGTTAGAGGCCGATAGAAACGCTATGCAAGCAGAAATAAACACATTACGTGGTAGGCTGTCGGTTTTGGAAAAAATATCACGTGAACATAATGTTGAAATACAGACGGTACCGGAAAACAGAAATGAAAACGTGTTATCTCTGGTAAAAACACTGTGTGCAGTTGTCAATTACCCTATCCAGGACTCTAACATACAAGCTTGCCATCGTGTAGCGAAGATGAACAGCTCGTCTAGCCGCCCTCGAAACATCCTACTCAGCCTAACATCATTGCGCCAACGGGACGAGTTTATCTCGGCAGTCCATCGCTTCAACAAGGCTCACCCCAGCGATATGTTGAGTACAACGCATTTAGGTATAGCGGGAAATAATCAAAGAATCTTTGTGTCCGAGCATTTATCGATCGACTGTAAGAAACTTCACGCTGAAACGAGAGCATTCGCTAAAACAAATAATTATAAATATGTGTGGGTGCGTTATGGTCGAGTGTACTTACGTAAAGATGACAATGCGAATGCAGTCCATATCAAGAACAATGACTGTCTAAGCAAACTACGTTAGTATTTAGAAATCGTAGCGTAATTTATTTAAAGTAAGTTAAGTAATATCATAATATAGATACTTGGTTTCAGTTATTAACCAACAATGATTACGATTTATTATCAAAATGTTAACAGATTTCGTTCTAAATTAAAAGACTTTTTTCTTAATGCCTTAAACTGTAACTTTGATATATTATGCCTAACCGAAACAAATATAAATTCTGGTGTTTATGACAGGGAGTTTTTAGATGAACGTTACAATATATTTCGTAGGGATCGTTATAGTAGTTGTAGAAATAAGTCCGATGGTGGTGGTGTATTGCTAGCTATTAGTAAAAAATTTAACACAGTTCGCCAACTCCATTGGGAGAGCCGATTCGAGGACGTTTGTATAATAAACATATGCGTTTGTTATTTACCGCCAGATATGTCTGTAGCGGAACTAGAAGAATTTTATATTAACTGCCAAAAAAATATTTTGAACAGTAAAGATAAAAATGAATTTATACTGATAGGTGATTTCAATACTCCGCACATGTCATGGTCAGCTATTCATGGTTCAAACATGCTTGCCCCCAGCGATTTGTCTGATCGGAAGGCATCTCTCTTGCAAGAAACTATGTCGATGTGTTATTTAAGCCAATATAATAATATACTTAATAGTAACAATCGTTTATTAGACTTAGTACTTTCTACTGTTGATAGCGTATCTGTCATATTAACCGATCCATTAAGCAAAACAGACAAACATCATCCACCTCTTGCAATTGATGTTACTTTTTTACAGCAACAAAAACCATTAAAACCGTCAGGTGAAACACGATTAAATTTTTCAAAATGCAATTACGAAAGCGTAAAGAAATCTCTAAACTTATGTAACTGGGAGCAATTACTTTCTTCTAACGATGTCAATATTTGTTTAGATATTTTTTATCAAACTGTTAATAATATTATCGAGCAGAATACGGCGAAAACATCAAAAAGAACTTTTAGTTTTCCGTCATGGTACAGTCATTCATTAATTAACTGTATAAAAGAGAAAAACAAATATCATAAATTATTTAAAAAATTTGGAAATTCGCGTGACTACGACGTCTTTAGTATGCTACGCCGACGATGCAAAATATTAATAAACAAATGTTATAACAACTTTGTTTCGAGCGTCGAAGAAAATCTTGATAAAAATACCAAATTGTTTTACCGATTTATTAACTCTAAAAAAGGAAGTTGCGCTATTCCTCAGACAATGAAATACGGAAACGAAACTAGTTCGGACAGCGTGCAAATTTGTGAACTTTTTGCAAAATATTTTGGATCGGTTTACGAAAACTACCCTAGTATCTCGGGCCACACATGCAATGTTTCTACAAACAACTCTGATGTTATTTCCAATTTAACCATAACGGAGGAAGAAGTACTTAACAAGTTAAAAAAATTAAACAGCTATAAGGGCGCGGGACCCGATAACATACCTTCAGCTTTTATAAAAGCATGCTCCAAAGAATTATGTCTCCCATTAACAATTATTTTTAATAAATCTCTTCATTCGGGTGTATTCCCTGCATTATGGAAGGTTGCCCATGTCGTCCCTATTTATAAAAATGGGTGTAGATCTGACTGTGAGAATTATCGACCCATTAGTATTTTATCCTGCCTCGCCAAAGTATTTGAGTCGGTTATATACGATTATATTTATAATCATGTGAAGCAATCAATTTCAGAAAAACAGCATGGCTTTGTTAAGGGTCGCTCCACTATTACTAATCTCCTGGAATATAAGAACTATTTATGTAACGTTTTTGCAGCTGGTGGCCAAGTGAACTCTATATACACAGATTTTTCTAAGGCATTTGATAAGGTTAATCATTCAATTTTATCTTACAAATTACACAAATATGGTATTCAGGGTAATCTTTATAGATGGCTTTGCTCCTATCTTGCACAAAGAAGTCAATTAGTAGCTCTTAGGGGATATAAATCTGCTGCCATCGACGTGACCTCAGGTGTTCCTCAAGGTTCCCATTTTTCCCCTTTGCTATTTGCAATTTTTATTAACGATCTAATTGACCGTCTAAACTGTGAATGCCTACTTTATGCAGATGACCTCAAAATATTTACTAATATTAAAAACATCGATGACTGCTGCACTCTTCAAAGCGACATTGACATAGTTAAAGATTGGTGTGTCATCAATAATATGTACCTAAATAATAATAAATGTTTTGTCATATCTTTTACAAGAAAACGAATACCACAAAATTATAACTACAAATTGAACAATTGCGCTTTGTCTCGATGCACTACTGCAAAGGACCTTGGCATTATTTTTGATGATAAACTTTCATTCCGTCAACATTATGAATATGTGTTAAAAAGATGTAATGGTCTTTTAGGTTTTATATTTAGATCCACAAAAGGTTTTAGGAAACCAAAAAGTATAATATGTATTTATTACAGCATAGTACGTAGTATTTTAGAATATGGTTGTACAATTTGGAGCCCATTCTATAAAATACACATAGAAAGTATTGAAGTCCTTCAGAAAAAGTGCTTAAGATATCTATGTTATCGCTTTCATTTAGGCAGGTCTCTTCATTCTTACGAACTTCGAATGATTAAGTTCGGTGTGGTTTCGCTTGCGGTCCGTCGAGAACAGTATGATTTAATTTACTTGTTTAAAATATTGCACTCAATAATCGATTCCCCTGAATTGCTTTCTTTAATTCAAATAAATACTTTGTATCGAACCCGGGCGCCAAAGACTTTTGTACTAAATGTCTATAAAAATAATACATCATATTACAATCCCATTGTTCGAATGTGCCGTTTATACAATGAACTGGTTGCGCTTAATAACGACATCGACATATTTTCCATGAAAATACATGAATTTAAAAAAAATGTCCGGGAAATTCTCGGCTCGGCATCTCCCACATAGTAAGAAAGCTTCTTACATGTAATGTCAACAATCAGCTGGAATCAGTTTTCGATTTGTTTGATTTTTATTATTCTTCATACTATGTATATAATTAGTTTTTAATTGAATGTTAGTTTTAGATTAGATAAACTTTAATATGGACGCTTATTATTAATCGTGCTGTGTACACATGTTTTAGATAGGAATTTAGCTCTTATACAAATTGTGATGCTTTTTTGTTATTTTTTAATTTCTATCTGTTTTGTGTACCTAATAAATAAATAAATAAATAAATGCATTTACTGATTCTATTTGTTTTAATAATTTACATCAATGCCACAAAATATACAACGAAAATGGAAGACTTTTGGATCTAGTACTTACTAACGTTCCCAATAATCTAACATTGTCTAGATTGCCTGTTTCTCTGTTACCACTCGACATACAGCATCCATGCCTAAATGTTAAATTGAATAAACCAACAAGCTCAGTTATGAAGCCTAATAATAACAATAAAACTTTTAACTTTGCAAAGAGTGACTATCAAGCAATAAACGAACAATTGGAGAAAATTGACTGGGCTGAGATCTGGAATTTGACTAATGACGTAAATATGATGGTTAAATTATTGTATGATATTATAATGCCTATTGTTGAAAAATACACCCCAATTCATAAATATAGAGATGAGAAACATCCTATATGGTTCAGTCCACCGTTGATAAAAGCACTAAAGGAGAAAAGTAAGTACCATCACAGATACAAAAAGTACAGTAACCCAATGGACAAAGTTGTGTTTGACTTGTTGCGCAAACGATGTAATGATAAAAAACTGTTACAATCATTTCAAAAAGCAAGCCACTGAACATTTGCATCGTTCTCCTAAGTACTTCTGGAAATTCGTTATAGATCGAAAGTGCAATAGTGTATCAATACCAAACGAAATGCGTTTTGGAGACTTGATAGCGATGGGGATTCTTTATACTGGAGGAAATTCTTTACGAATACCTGGGGCATGGGGACACCCCGGGTTATTTGGGACTCTACCCCTAACTCCCTCAATACGGAAGGAGGGGGGCCTACCCACTAAAACCTCCAGTACATCCTCTCGTTCGACGGGCGGTTCGGGATTGTGGTCAACACGACTACCGAGTGTTGCCCGGCAATTTTCCATCAGGGGGAGGAGGCGCCCGAGGATGTTTGGGCGTCTCCTCAACGGCTTGCACGGCCGTGCAATGCGGGCTTGAGGTCCCCACCTCTAACTAGGGTAGGGTGGTAGCAAGTGGCGCAAGAACCTGCGCTTTCGACCGCCCGTCCTCCTTTGCGGAGTAGGTTCGCATTGGCGTCTGTCTCGCGCACTCTCTCTGCGGTCTCTTTGAGGGACATTACCTCCTCAGCGAAGGAGGCCACAGCCGTCCATGTCCTCTCATTAGCCAGCATAGCCTTGACTACGCCGGCCAAAGAGAGGTCCCCTCCTATCACTCCTGTCAGAGTGTGACGCTGGGGAGAAAAAGCGCCGCACACCTCTAAGGTGTGCTCCACCGTGTCCTCCGCAGCGCCACACTCGTGACAGGATGCCGTCGGCTCCCTTTGCGCCACCCGGTACAGAAACCGACCGAAACAACCATGTCTGGTCAGCACCTGCACCAGGCGGAACGTCAGGGCCCCGTGCTTGCGCTCGGTCCATTGCCTCAGTACCGGCCTGATGGCGTTTATGGTCCGGGCCCCATAGACCGGGGACTCCAGGCTCGTCGCCCACCGCCGCATCAGGGAATCGCGAGCCTCCCGCATAGCCTCCCTGGCCTCTTGCGGAGCCATGTTCTGGCCTCGCTCTCTGGCCTCGCATCTGAGGCGGTACGATGCCGCCAGGACTCTTGCCTCCAACTCCCATGGAGCTGCTCCGGCAAGCGAGCATGCCGCTGCCCACGATACCGTCCTGTACTCTCTTATGGCTCCCACAGCCATGACCTTTTCTCAGTAGCGATCGATTGGTGACGGTGAGAGCCTCCGCCCAGATGGACGCGTCGTACAGCGCCATGCTGGCGACAACACGGGAGTAGAGCTTCCAGCAGGACGCACTGAGGCCTCCCAGATTTGGGAAGAGTTGGGCCAGAGCAGACGCAGTAGAAACCAGCCTGGGGGAGAGTCGCCTGAAGTGCTCCTCGAACCGCCATTTGGAGTCGAGGGTGAGGCCTAGATATTTGAGGGTCCCCTCGACCCGGATCCTTTGTCCCTCCACCAGTACATATGCCCCCGCCGGGGGGCGCCCGCTGCGACCGAAGAAGGCGATGGCCCTGGTTTTTTCCACGGCCACCCTTATCCTTCCCGCCACCAGCGTGGCTGACACCGACACATTTCGGGCCGCGTCCACATACGTCGGACCCCATCCCGTCACTAAGGTATCGTCCGCGTAACACAGAAGGTCAGAGCGGAGGACCATGGTTCCGCGGAGAACCCAATCGAACCCGAGGTTTCAAAGCAGGGGGGCCAAAACCGACCCCTGCGGAACCCCGGCCTCCAATCGGTTGGGCCCGCATTCGGCCATCGGCGCGGCGTCCAGGTACAAGAAGTCACTGTCCCGGAGGTAGGCGCCGACAATGGTCATTAAACAGGGGGGCACCTGATGACCCCTCAGAGCCTCCTCAATAGCGGCGTGGGGGAGGGTGCCGAACGCATTCGCTATGTCTAGCGAAACGGCTATCAGTACCTCCCCACGCCCGGTGGCCTCGTCCGACTGCCTCCTGAGCTCCGATATGGCATCGAAAGTGGAGCGCCCCTTTTGGAACCCGTACTGTCGAGCCGAGAAGTTCGGCCACACTCCCTCTAGGTGCTCGGTGATGCGGTCCGCGATCAACTTCTCCAGAAGTTTGGCCGCCTCGTTTAGCAGTACAATCGGTCTGTACGCTGACGGCTGGTCTGGGGGACGGCCATCCTTCCGAAGAAGGCACAGGCGCCCGTCGTGCCAAAGCTTCGGGAACTCCTCGGCCCTCAAGCAAGCGCTGAAGATATTCCGCAGCCTCTCCCCCAGATGACCTGCGGCGATGTGGTGCACCCGCCCCGGCACCCCATCCGGGCCCGGAGCCTTTTTCCGTCCACAAAGACGGTCGAGGGTGGTCTCTATCTCCTCCTCGGAGACCTCCGGAATGTCCCTAGGAACGACCACAGGGTCAATTGTTGGGAAATCATCGGAAGCGAGAAGAAAATCTCCTGGGCAGGGAACAGCCCCTCCACAACCCTCCTTAACAACTCCGGTGCCATTTGTCGGTGGGTGGGGCCTGGTGCCTCAGCCTACTGCGTACCATTAAGTAGGGCCTGCCCCAGGGGTCCCTGTCCAGGTCGGAGATGAACTCCTTCCTGGCTCGGTCCTTGGCTACATAAATGGCCTTCGTGAAGCCCTTGCGGGCTGCCCTGAAGGACACGAAGAATGACCTTTTCTCTTCCGGTGTATGGCGGCGCCTACGACATCAGACATATGCTCGCCGGGCCCGATTGGTGACGTCACGGAGGGCCGCAATCTCCTCCGACCACCAATACACCCGGTTCCGCCTCCAAGTATGCCCGGCTCTGCCCATTGAGGCGTCGCATACTTTTGTCATGGCCCTTTGGAATTGTCGGGCCATGATATTAAAATCCTGGCCGCCAGGAGCAGGGACCCATTTCTGCCCCATGGCGGCTTCTATTGCCATGTCCACGTTGAGCCGAGTCATAGCCCAACGCGGAAACTTGGCTTGGCCAGTAGGCCTTGAACGATATGTAGACGTGATCGCTCAAGGTCTCAACGTCCTCCAGGACATGCCAGTTCCAAATGCGTGCCGCTAGAATGAAGGTAGCGAACGTAAGGTTCACTATGGACCCCCCCGCTCTACGCACGCAAGTATTGGCAGTTCCCTGGTTGAGCACCACCAGTCCGGCATCGGCCTTCCACTGCTCCAAGGCTTGACCCCTGTTGTCGGTGCGGGGGCAACCCCAAGTGGTGGACTTGGAGTTGAAGTCCCCTGCGACGACGATTTGCGCCGGAGCCAGACGTCTTACGGCGACACAGACGTCCCTGAGGAAGTCCTCAAATTCGGAGAAGCTCCTATTTGGGGAGAAATATATCCCCAAGAGGATCAGGTCACCCCAGGCGCACGCCACGTAACCCGGTCCTTTCTTTTTACATAGTATTCTCCCTGTGGCAACCCATTAGTATTTGTGGCTCTCCCAATAAACGGTATAGCATTCAACATATACTTTGTTCCACTATCGCACATCATTTGAATTTTGATGCCGTGATGATTACTTGGTTTATTTGGAATATACATCCTGAATGAACACCTTCCTCGAAATGCTAGTAATTGTTCATCTATTGTCACATGTGCTTCCGGTGTATAGTTCTGTTTACATTGAGATATAAACAGTTCCCAAACTTTTCTGATTGGAATGAATGGGACTTCTTGATGAACAAGAAGGCGTAAAGACTTATCATCCATTCTGAGACATCTGATTAGAAAATCGAAAAGATCTCTGCTCATCACTGCTACATATCGTGTTCCTGAGAAGGTACTATCAAACAGCTCATCAGTTGTCAAAAATATCAAAAGTCAAAAGGTCAAAATATATTTATTCAATAAACTCAATTAATAAGTACTTTGAATCGTCCAAATCTTTTTAACCTACCACCCATTCAGGATGTCATTTTTTTAACTGTGGCAAAAAACGAGCTGTCTAGGGACTATCATAAATTATAACAACCAATAATCGAACCGAACCCGCTTTGATGCTACCAGATGTTTTTTAACCAACGGAGAATCAAACTACTCTCTGCTTACAAATGTTGGCTTCCACCATTAGCAGCAGGCAAGGCAGCAAAATCCCTTGCCCTATTTCAACCAACCACAGCCGAGGTAGAAGCTCTGTACCGCGAAACACAGCGTCTAGGATGGCACGTTAACGATGCCAAAGTCTTAGTCTAATTTTAAGATTAATAGTGTCACTTACTGCCAGTGGTCCAACAGCATCTTCAGGAAGCGGAGAAGAGAAAGCGCTTTCTCTTATGAAGACCCGAAGCGTCGGTGATGGCCTTTCCACAGGGCCTTTTAGTTGGAAGGAACACTGGCTTGCACTTACACTATATACAGGCCCTATTTCAGACAGCCTTGAAAATCACCTGAGTTACGCGTAACAATATATAAGGTTAAATTTTATCAACCGCAAATCTTTTAAGGATAAATTAAACAGCATAAATAAACTATTTTTATGAAAAAACCTTAAATGTTTATACGCTAGTTTTCAAGGAAAATGCCAAAAGACTTTTCGATTAAAAAGTAAAATAAAACACCCCTTACGCACGACACAAGCCACAACAGAAGGGAGGCCGCAATGCCTACACCGCTACACGTGCCGTAGTTTCATTCATGGGAGCCGACAAAGGACACCGACCGACCGCAATTTGCCTAATGCCTACACCACCGCATCGCTTACCACCGTGAGCGCGTTTCATCATTTAATGTGGTTAGGTTTAGTTAGGTAGGACTAAACTTGTAAATGTGTAAATTGGAACCTGTAATCAACAACTTGTAAATATGTAAATCTGTTAATATCAATGAATTTAGACTTAAACACGCCAAGTTAAGTAAACTTTACATAGCTACATTACTTATTTCAATCTTGGTAAAAGCTAAAACTAACGAATTGTATTAACTTGTCAGTCCAAAGCCTGAAAAAGGTGATGGGATGTCAATTCGTTGTGAATAGTTAAAGCATTTAAATAAAAACAGACAAATTATCTATGAGTTTCATTTATTTACAATACCTAGGTACCTACCTACTCACATCTTATACTATGTGCATTTCTACTGAAGCGAAGCCAAGCAGTAGGTACTTACCTTCCCTGTTTACGTTAATTTTTATTTCGCTCATTACTTTACATAGGCAGTCCGGAACCGTAGATTGTAAATTAATTATAAGTACTACACGGATTCGCTCCGATTTTTTGGAAATGTCCTCCGCTCGCTATTAAACTAATCGTGCTAGGTAGGTAATTTGTAATTGTGTAACTATAACTAAAAATGACGGCCGGGTGGTCGTGTGGGTCAGCGACCCTGACTGCGAAACCCACAATAATCCAGCTAGCAACACATGTGTGATGAGCACGAGCAATTTGTGACCGAGTTATAGATGTTTATCAGTATTTATGTATGTTTATCTGTTATCAGTCGCCATAGTACAGGCTACGGTCAGTTTAGGGCCGAATGAATGGTGTGAAAGTTGTAATTTTTTTTTTAATAATTTCAAATACGCCAAATTAGCGCATAGGTGGATTTTGTTTCTCGCAGCGGAGTATTAACATGTGTTACGTGTGATAGTTTTGGGTAACGTTGCTTGTGGTGGAGTCTATCCCGATGTCACAGAATAATGTAGGTACCTACAGCGCTTAGCGGTGCACTACTACTGCACTGCCGCGCCGCGGCCGCCACAGTTAAACTTATGAAATGAATGAAATGAGGAAAGAGTGCAGAAAGAGTGAAATGAGAGAGACGGGCGGTAAGAAGAAGCCATGTTTTAAAACTATTTATGAATGAAAATTAATGTCAGGGTGCTCTAAAAAATATAACAAATATTGTGTTAGGAAAACGTCATATGGCGTGACACTCGTTAGTCACTTAGTCGCCTGACGTGACGGCTCAAGGGACTGACTGGGAACTAACGGGAGCGCTAAGCGCTTGAACACAATACGACCGCCCAATCAGTCTTAAAACACGCGCGCGCGTCTCCAAAGCTCAATTGCGACTGCTCATGGGACTAATGCTCACTAAATACGGGGTGTCTCACACGTGACGACACTAAAAACGCCCGCTATCCCCGAAGGCTCGAACGCGACTGGTTAGGTTCTGCTAAGCGCCTTTCAAGCCGGGGAACCAAGGTCACGGTTGGTTCCCAACACTCAAACTGGCACCGAACATCTACGCAGATGGACTCATGCGCATGGACACGCGCATAGAATCAGTACCAGGAGTGAGTATAAGAACGAAAGCACCAATAATCCTAGACGGCCGTCATCACGCGGTACGACTACTGATTCTGAATGAACACATTCGAGCATCACATTGTTTTAACGAGCTCGTCCTTAACGAATTGCGACAGAGATATTGGATCCTTAGAGCGAGATGCACAATCCGTGGCAAAGCTAGCTCCAGTAAGCAGTGTCGACGATAGAAATTTCAAACCCCGCAACCGCAGACTGGCGACCTACCCCCAGAAAGACTCGATCACCACAAACGGCCTTTTACGCACGTAGGCCTCGACTATTTTGGCCCAATCACCATTACTATTTACATACGTCAAAAGAAACGCTACGTAGCCTTATACACATGTCTAGTAACGCGAGCGGTACATCTCGAAGTAGTCACATCACTCTCGACTGATATCATCGCGCGAAGAGAGTCACCCTCAACAATATTTTCTGACAACGGGACAAACTTCGTCGGAGCCTTCCGGGAGTTGCGATGTCTTCATGAGGACCCAGTCAGAGAATACGCTACAAACAGAAACATTGAACGGCGATTCATCCTACCAGCCTCCCCGTTTATGGGCGGTCCATGGGAAAGGCTAATAAGGACGATAAAAACAAGTCTAAGAGCCTGTCTCAAAGAAAAGCAACTAAAAGAAGACGTGCTAACGACTCTTCTTCTGGAAGCTGAGGCAATCGAAAATTCGAGACCGCTTACATATATACCGTCTTCTCCAGACATACCAGAAGCCTTGACCCCTTTTCACTTTATTTTGGGCTCCTCGTTAGTCGTGACTTGGACCTGCTCATGATGAAATCGATTATGACCTCCTCTCTGATGCTGACCTTTCTAGAAGATCCGACTGGAGAAAAAGTTTACGACTCGCCGATCAATTTTGGACGCGATAGCTGCGAGAGTACCTGACCACAATCAGACCTCGAGGTCCAACCAGCCACGCGACGAATCTTGGCGAGTGAGATGTGGTGTTAGTCGCCGACTCTACCAATCTTCGTGGCTTATGGCCTCTGGGGAGGCTAGTGAAGGTTTACCATGGGCCTGACGGAGCGGTCCGCGTGGCAGATGTGCACACTACGCCAACTGGCCCGTAAGCTCATTTTGATGGAAGCTGTGCCTCAGCCAGCCGCTACCAGTTCCCTTTGCCTTTGTACTATTGTGCTGTAATTTTGCCAATTGAATTGTGATAAACCGTGTTCAATGTTTGTTTCCATCATCTCCACATTTTATATAGTCCACTACTTATAGCCACTCGTTATCAGTAGTTATTTTATAAGTTATTAATAAAACACTAAGCACATAATAAAAGAGATTTATGTGGTCAAAAAAGCCACAGTACCTAATGACAATATAAATAAAAACATACATAAATACATATAATCACGACTATTATCCTCAAAGGGTTATTCAGAGACTAAGATATGAGGACATCAAAAGCAGTTCTCTGCCATTAGTCCACTTTTCACCAAATAGCGACTGCTCGTGTGCTCAGCGTGACAGGAGGTGAGCCCATCGCCGCTCTAAGCTGTTGGATGTATGTGCAGTCTTTAGTCCGTTAGTCGCCTTTTACGACACCCAAAAGAAAAGAGGGGTGGTAGTACGGTTTAAGAAAAAAACTGGCAACAAAACAAGTACTTAAACATAATAATATTTAATACCACCCCACTAACCATAATTGCTTGATTTTATTTATTATTTATATTTACCTTACATATTTTCATCATTTATAACATTCATTATCATTTTAATTTGTATAATAGATATAAAAATATTAAGTATAATATGTATTTGTAAAAGATTAACTTATAATACCACAGTATTTTTTGATCACTACACCAAATACTTCAGAATCGTAAGGTATTTGAAGAGTTGTTGTTTGAAGTCAGAAAATAAGAAGAATATGTTCGGAATGACTGATCTAAACTACGAATGTTTTTTTGAAAACAGTTTAAATACAGACATTAATGCATATTTACGTCCGCTGATCAGTTTAAATTTTTTCTTTTTCAAACCTCACTACTCCATACGATATGGTTTCATCACGTCAAACAACAAAAATACCGTAGCAATTTCGTTAATAGGAACTTTGATCTATGTAATTGCTTTTGTTATTAGCATAAATTATTGTTTTATGTTTAAAGTCATTAATATCTCCGTAGCATCATTATATTTTATTCAGATATTGTTGGTTGAAGTTGTATTAGCTCTTAATAGTGTATCAAAAAGCGAAACTAAAATTCAAATGATTTTAAAAATTCAATCGGCCAGAAAGGTCTTTGTTCACTACGGCAATAATTTAAACAAAAGGATCTTAGAAAACTATGGCGTGACATCATTTTTGTGGTTGTATTACTTAACAGCCGAACTCTTTTTTGCCAAACTAATTTGGATTCAAATTATGTTTTGTAACGCGCTTGTTATTCTAACACATCTTGTTGTTTTTATATTCGATACATCTATCATTTATATCAGTGTAATGATAAAACTTATAAGAATAAGCCTTGAAGATTGGACAAAAGAGTTAACATATTACGCTGTTCAAAATTCTACGACAGTTGAAACGGAATATAAATGTAGTAAGTTCTTGAAGGCCTTTAAGGACTTGAGTGCTGCGTATTTTTATTTACAGAGATCTTCAAATTTTATGGTAAGTGGTTAACAAAAGGTATTTTTAAATTAACCAAGCCGAGAAACAAACGCATGGTTCTTCTGAAATTGGTCTGGTATTTCCTGGTGTTGCACATGGACTGGATTTGTTTAAACAATTTAAGTATTTCGTCAAGCTTCAGAATTGATAACATGTAAATAAACCACATTATACGACAAGCATGCACCATTTAGAGCTGTTAAAATAAAGCATCACCCGGCGCCATGGCTAACTGACGACTTAAAAATGTTAAGGAATAAAAAATCAGCAGCGAAAAGACGATTTAAACTTCGACCTACTGACCACAACAGGGAAAGGTATGTCAAGGTTCGTAATCGCTGCAATAGGGCGTGTAGGGATGCGCTTCGCCGCCACATTCACAATTCAGTTGAAAACGTAGATTTATCCAAAGTTTGGAAGTTCCTTAAGTCGCTAGGAATTGGAAAATTAAAACAAAATTCTATTTCACCCAATATTAATATTGACTCACTAAATCTCCATTTCTCTTCCTCATCATGTATCAATGATGCTGAAAAAGCGACTACATTAGACAAACTGTCTACTGTACCAGTTCCTGATCTTGCTCCCTTTGCATTTGACCAATTATCGGATTGTGATGTTAAAAAGAGCTTGCTGTCAATTACTTCCAATGCGGTAGGCGGTGACGGTATTAGTCGCAATATGTTAGTGCCAATCCTTGATATCGTCCTTCCAGTCCTCACTTTTATTTTTAACAGCTCCATCTCCAATGCTGTATTCCCATCCTCATGGAAAGACGCTCAGATAGTTCCTTTGCCTAAAAAATGTAATCCTAAATCGTTTGCTGAATACCGACCTATTTCCATTCTCCCTTTCCTATCCAAAGTCCTCGAGCGTCTGGTCCACAATCAAATAAGTAAGTTCCTTTCCCATCATAATCTCCTAAACCCACTCCAATCCGGCTTCCGTCCAGGCCACAGCACTGTGACTACTTTAGTCAAGATCACCGACGACATTCGCCTTGGCATGGAAAACGGTCACCTAACTGTGCTTACGTTGCTGGACTTCAGCAATGCCTTTAACACAGTTGACTTTGACATCCTTTTATCTTTGATGCGCTCACTTAACATATCTCCAACGGTAATTGAGTGGTTTCACAGCTACCTGTACGGACGCAGGCAAAGGGTTCGCCTTGAAGAGAAATTCTCTGCGTGGTGTGACTCGACGGCTGGTGTCCCGCAGGGTGGCGTTTTATCTCCTCTCCTCTTTGCTATTTTTATCACTTCTATTTCCGAAAACCTTTCTTCCTCCTACCACCTATATGCAGACGATTTACAAATTTATTGCCAGGCACCACTTGGTAATCTCGCCGAGGCTATATTAACTACCAACGTAAATTTGAAACATATTGTAGATTGGAGCCGAGCCTACGGACTTAAAGTCAATCCAAGCAAAACGCAGGCTATTGTGGTCGGCAGCTCCAGGTTGCTTTCCAAGGTAAACTGGGAAACCCTCCCTAAGGTTACATTTGATGGAGTGGACATCCCTTTTAGTAAATCAGTTGCTGACTTGGGCGTTATTATTGATAGCTGCTTGAGTTGGGGGCCGCAACTACAAGCTGTCAGTCGCAAGCTCTACGCATCTTCGGCTTCTTTAAGAAGACTGCGCAACTTTTTACCCACTGCCACTAAAATTGCGCTAGCACATTCGCTGCTTCTTCCCGTTTTAGACTATGCCGACGCCTGCTATCTTGATCTCTCGGAGGACCAGCTAAATAAACTTGAGCGCCTTCAAAATCTTTGTATACGATTCATATTTGGCTTACGCAAGTATGATCATGTTTCTGAATACCGCGCTAAACTCAAGTGGCTTCCTATTCGTCTTCGCCGGAATACTCACATCCTCTCCCTTCTATATAACATATTGTTTAATCCCACCTATCCTTCCTATCTAAAGGAACGCTTCAGTTTCCTTTATTGTTCATCCTCGCGCTCCTTACGGTCATCAGAAAATCTATCCCTTAAAACCCCTCTTCACAACACTACATTTTACGATTGTTCATTCACCGTTGAAGCTGTTCGTCTCTGGAACTCGCTTCCAGTTGCGATCAGGCGTGCTAAAACAATTCACGCATTTAAGGTGCACGTGAAGAATTTCTACCTTTCCCTTTAACCCTATCCTGCTGCATAGCTGTCATTGTCCGCTACATCCTACCTGAGACTATTATATTTAAGTATTTATATGTATGTATATATAATTGTTACACCCTATTATTTATTTATTTTATAATATTATGTATTATGTTTTGGTTCTTATTAATTTGCTTTTGTTTTTAATTGTTTTACTGTGGTATGCACCTCCGATCTTTGAGTGTATAAGTTCTCTCCATCCGAATGGTTGTCTGGCAGAGATCGCTTTAAAGCGATAAGACCGCCAAATTGTAACTTTGTATTTGTGCTCATTGTTTTGTGTTATGTAAATGTTTGTGGTGTTAAGTTACAATAAAAGTATTGTCTATCTATCTATCTATCTATCTAAATTGTACATTACTGCTATATACGTAGTATTTCATTGCAAACGTTTATTATCTGGCTGAATAATATTTGCTGACTTAGATAAATGTAAGAATACCTAGATATAACTGATAGATATTGACAAAATGCAATAGGGCTTATTCTATGTTCTTTGTTGATGTTCCACTACGGTTTTAAGAACGCGCACATGATATAGTAGTGTTCGAGCAACACACAACACGCTGGCCAATAGTAGCGGCTGCCATCCAGCATCAACGGTTTAAGAGCGTTTACGCCGAGCGCGAGACCTCAAGTTTAGGTTTTTAAGTCCAAATATCACGCACACAGAAGCGAGCTGTGAGCGCGCGCGACTGTGTGTGTAGAATAGGCTAGTTCTGCTCACTGTAGTCTAACTCACTCACTTTGATCCGTTAGATCGAATTTGCTTTTTCGTAATAGGTACTTCGATTTATTTTTTTATGGGCGTAAGTAATGCATGAAATATGTAAGTATAATATTATATTGCATGTATTTTTATAAAACTTGCAATGTATGTATGTCTTGTTCGGGTGGAATTTTGCAACTCAATTTTGACCCACTTCCCGTTTACTGATTGAGCTGAAAATTTGCATACATGTGTTAATCGCGTGACAATGCAGTTTTATGATTGACATGGTGCTGATCTGATGATGGAGATGGAAGGTGGCCATTGAAACTTTGCAATAAAACGACGCAACCCCATCGAGTTTCGGCTCGTCTCAATCGTCTTGACGAGTCCTTTGTTTTTAGATGGTTACCAAGGTCTGATCTGACGATGGAGCTGAAAGGTTGTCATAGGAACTCATTGAAGAAACGACGCAACCCCATCGAGTCGCGGCTCGTTTGATTCATCTTAACGAGTACTTTGGTGCTAGATGGTAACCAGAGTCTGATGATGAAGCTGGAAGATGGCCATAGGAACTCAGTAATTAAACAACATAATAACCCCATCGAGTAAGAGCTCGTTTAATTCGTCTAGACAAGTACTTTGCTGCTAGATGGTAATCAGGGTCTGATGATGGAGCTGGAATGTGGCCATTGGAACTTCGCAATGAAATAACACAACCTAATCGAGTTTGGGCTCGTTTAAATCGTCTTGACGAGTACTTTGTTTTTAGATGGTTACCAGGGTCTGATCTGATAATGGAGCTGAAAGGTGGTCATAGGAACTCATTAAAGAAACGACGCAACCCCATCGAGTCTCGGCTCGTTTGATTCATCGTGACGAGTATTATGGTGCTAGATGGTAACCAGGGTTTGACAATGGAGCTGGAAGATGGCCATAGGAACTGAGTAATTAAACAACATAATAACCCCATCGAGTAAGGGCTCGTTTAATTCGTCTTGACGAGTACTTCGTTTTTAAATGGTTACCAGGGTCTGATCTGATGATGGAGCTGAAAGGTGGTCATAAGAACTCCGTAAAGAAACGACGCAACCCTATCGAGTCTCGGCTTGTTTGATTCGTCTTGACGAGTGCTTTGGTGCTAGAAAGATGGAAATTTAAATGTATTTTCATTTCAGGTTATCGAAGATGAGGTTCCACAAACAACAAATAAGGTTGAAGGTCGAAGACTAGTAGATTTTCAATACTTTTTGAACCAAATTAAAATATTTAGTAACCACAATAGAGCCACAGGATGTACAATTGATAATTTACAAGTGATAAAAGAGCATAAAGTAGGCTTATTATCTACATTTTAATGAAGTATAACATTTACCTTTAGATAAATCTAAGAATCATGTAAAATCTTGTTTACATAAGAAAGGTCAAAGTATATTTAGTTGACAATACAGCCTGGTCATAATTATATTTTCACATTATAGTTTCTTAGTCAATTATTTTTATAACTAATTAATTTTACGCTGGTATGATAGCCTTTAACAGCAGTGTCTTACAGACAAAGGTACCTACTCAACATTTATGTTGCGTTTAAAGTAAGTATTGCTCGATATAAAATAAAATAAACAACGTCTTACAGTATCTCTGAAACAAGAAAAAGTAAGACTATTCAATACTACCAGTAAAAAATAAGATTGCAAGAGGAGACCAGCCTCCACAGGCGGCACCCGTTCACGAGTATGACATGTGAATCAGCCATCGCTTCGTTTAACCATGTTTGAGGGAACGTAACGACCCGACGCACATGCCACCACCGCAGAGACACTTTGAGAGAGCATGACACACTCGAGCAACTCCAACGAAAGTAAGAGAACATTACTTTAAACGCAACATAAATTTTAAGTAGGTACCTTTTTCTGTAAGACACTGCTGTTAAAGGCTACCATGCCAGCGTAAAATTAATTAGTTATAAAAATAATTAACTACGAAACTATAATGTGAAAATATAATTATGACCAGGCTGTATTGTCAACTAAATACACTTAACCTTTCTTATGTAAACAAGATTTTACATGATTCTTAGACTTATCCAAAGGTAAATGTTATACTTTATTAAAAATGTAGATAGTAAGCCTACTTTATGCTCTTTTATAACTTGTAAATTATCAATTGTACATCCTGTGGCTCTATGGTGGTTACTAAGTATTTTAATTTGGTCCAAAAAGTATTGAAAATCTACTAGTCTTCGACCTTCAACCTTATTTGTTGTTTGTGGAACCTCATCTTCGATAACCTGAAATGAAAATACATTTTAATTTCTTTCTTTCTAGCACCAAAGTACTCGTCAAGACGAATCAAACAAGCCGAGACTCGATGGGGTTGCGTCGTTTCTTTACGGAGTTCCTATGACCACCTTTCAGCTGCATCATCAGATCAGACCCTGGTAACCATCTAAAAACAAAGTACTCGTTAAGACGAATTAAACGAGCCCTTACTCGATGGGGTTATTATGTTGTTTAATTACTCAGTTCCTATGGCCATCTTCCAGCTCCATCATCAGACCCTGGTTACCATCTAGCACCATAGTACTCGTCAAGATGAATCAAACGAGCCGAGACTCGATGGGGTTCCGTCGTTTCCTTACGGAGTTCCTATGACCACCTTTCAGCTCCATCATCAGATCAGACCCTGGTAACCATCTAAAAACAAAGTACTCGTCAAGACGAATGAGACGAGCCGAAACTCGATGGGGTTGCGTCGTTTTATTACAGAGTTTCTATGACCACCATCCAGCTTCATCATCAGACCCTGGTTACTATTGAAAGACAAACTACTCGTCAAGCCGATTTAAACGAGCCCAAACTCGATTAGTTTGTGTTATTTCATTGCGAAGTTCCAATGGCCACATTCCAGCTTCATCATCAGACCCTGGTTACCATCTAACAGCAAAGTACTCGTCTAGACGATTTAAACAAGCCCTTACTCGATGGGGTTATGTGGTTTAATTACTGAGTTCCTATGGCCATCTCCAGCTCCATCATCAGATCCAGGTTACTATCTAGCACCAAAGTACTCGTCAAGACGAATCAAACGAGCCGAGACTCGATGGGGTTGCGTCGTTTCTTTACTGAGTTTCTATGACCACCTTTCAGCTTCATCATCAGATCAGACCCTGATAACCATCTAAAACCAAAGTAATCGTCAAGACGAATGAGACAAGCCGAAACTCGATGGGGTTGCGTCTTTTTATTACGTAGTTCCTATGGCCACCTTCCAGCTCCATCATCAGGCCATGGTTACCATCTAGCAGCAAAGTACTTGTCTAGACGAATTAAACGAGCCCTTACTCGATAGGGTTATTATGTTGTTTAATTACTCAGTTCCTATGGCCATCTTCCAGCTCCATTATCAGACTCTGGTTACCATCTAGCACCAAAGTACTCGTCAAGATGAATCAAATGAGCCGTGACTCGATGGGGTTGCGTCGTTTCTTCAATGAGTTCCTATGACCAGCTTTCAGCTCCATCATCAGATCAGACCTCGGTAACCATCTAAAAACAAAGGACTCGTCAAGACGAATGAGACGAGCCGAAACTCGATGGGGTTGCGTCGTTTTATTACAGAGTTCCTATGACCACCATCCAGCTCCATCGTCAGATCTTGGTTACCATTGAAAGACAAACTACTCGTCAAGACGATTCAAACGAGCCCAAACTCGATTAGGTTGTGCTATTTTATTGCAAAGTTTCAATGGCCACCTTCCATCTCCATCATCAGATCAGCACCATGTCAATCATAAAATTGCATTGTCACGCGATTTACACATGTATGCAAATTTTCAGCTCAATCAGTAAACGAGAAGAGGGTCAAAATTACACCCGAACAAGACATACATACATTGCAAGTTAAATAAAAGCTTGTAATAATTTACTCACCAAAGTACTAAGATTTGCAAATCAAGCTATAAGTTTGCACTATCTTTGAACTTACGGAAAGGTCGACAACCGCGCCGGGCAGAGCGTCGAGCGACGTGACCACTCTCTCAGAGGCCTCGCGGCGGACTGATTTGAAGCGAGTGGAGCGCAGGGTTTTGTAGTAGTTTTAGAGCAGTTTTAAAATATTCATATAAAAATTATAGAGCTTATTTAGTAAAAACAATTTTGTTAAAAATTTAAATAACACTTTTTTCTATAGTATAAAGCTTTTATCTTCTAAAATATATTTAGTACATTAGAGAAAACAATCACTTTATCACCTATAATTTCTTTAAAAATGTACAATGTTTGGAATTTTATAGTTTTTGTTAGTAACCAAAATCAAAAAATGTTTTCAACAAACTATTTTGCTAAGGATCTTTCAAATTGAAATAAAAATGTTGTTATTAGATTTGTTAGTAATTTAAACACATTTTTAAGCTTCGAAGTTGACGCTGAAAGTCAAATTATGAAAACCTCTGTTCAATTATCGTGTTATAAATTCCAAAATATCCATAAATTTAAAAATGTTTTCAACAAACTATTTCGACTACAAGATCGCCTAATGATATAAGTATTTAACATATTTGTAAAGTAAGTATTAACAGATATTAAGAGGTTTAAAAAGTACAGTTCTTGAGCAAAACGGCGCAAAAGGACGTAAACGCTCTTAACGAGCCTTCAGTGACAATAAGCTCGATATTTATTATCAGACGGCTGGGTGGTTGAGTGGTCAGCGATCCTGACTACGCAACCCACGGTCCCTTGTTCGAATCGCGGTAGGGGCAAATGCTTGTGTGGTGAGCACGAGCATTTGTGACCAAGTCATAGATGTTTATTAGTATTTGTGTATATCCATTATTCAGTTACCATAGTTCGGGCTCTGCTTAGTTTGGGGCTGAATGATTGGTGTAACAGTTGTGAAATTTATTCATTTATTATTAATTTAATTAATTTATTATTGTTTTTGGTCACACATCCTGAGTTTGAGCTAGTGATTGTGTAACTTTACAGCCAGAGACCAAGCTACTATAATCATAATAAGAAAGTGTATCTGTTATTTTGTTATCTTTTCAGATTTTGCTTTACCAATGCGTAACTTTCTTTCAAATTTTAACAAATTTGGAAATGATTATTCAAAGTAAACATAACGGAGTTTTTGCAGATGTAAGTCCGTTCAGCCAATAATTTTTTATTTTATGAAGCATCATGTGCTCTAGTTACTTAGTTTGCTAATTCTAAGTCTATCTGTCTTGCTACCTACCTATTTTTATATAAGTCAGTCGTCATAACAGTAGTCATCTCATGATCTTCAGCCTATAAACGTCCCTCTACTTGGCACAGGCCTCCCACGTGGACAATAGCACGTAAGGTTATTGGGCCATAACCCACGACGCTGGCCCAATGCGGGTTTTTGTGAAACCCATTAGGGGTTTTAACGACTATCATCTTACGACAACAGCAAGTGTTATAACCAATTAATACAATTTATGTGTGCTGCCTAAATGGAGGTTTATGTTTTATGATTTGTTTTATTCTAGTAGACCGTTGGTTCAATGCTCTAGGAGTAGACCCGATAGACGTTGTCCTGTCCAAATCACAATGACAACTCAACTGACAGGAAAAAGATAAATGTCGTGAAGAAGAAGCAAGAAAACTGCATAAAGTTTTTAGCAACCAATTAATATTTAATACCTATATTGCTCGACGACTGTTTATGTTTATAGTTTTTTAAGAACTTTTACTTTTTTTTCTCAACGTTAAAATTTTCCCTGAACTTTCACAAATATTTCGAGACCAAAATTAGCCAAATCGGGTCGGTCATTCTCGAGTTTTTGCGAGACAAACGAACAACAATTCACTTATATATATATATATATATATGTTGGATGAGCAGCTTTCAGTCCGTAAGTCGCCTTTTACAACTTCCACGGGAAACCCAATTATTTTTTTTAATGTTGGAACCGCTGCGGCTCCATACAGCTAAAATGAATTAAATTTTTCAAACCAAACATGCTCTACCTACCGACCATATAACACGCCACGATAGAGTTATGAGTGTCTACTTTATATTTTTCAGAATGATGAATTGCTAAAGACGATTTTAACAATATTGTCTTCATTAAAATTCTATGTACTTGTGTGCTACCTTTGCTATGAATGTGAGAAGTTATATCAAGCTGTCACTGATGCTTGTGTTCAAAGCATTCTTATAAGCAAAATGAAGTCATGTTCAGGTACGTTAACATTAAAACATGATCAGCGTATATGCGGTTTATATAAGCGTCCAACGTCACTATTATAAGCACTTTGGACTTGAAAAATTGCTTTATAATGAGAACAGATATTCTAATGTGTAGGGCAACTAACTTGCTGTCTCTTGCGTTATTTAGTTTATTTTACTTTTATTCTTCGTTATTTTATAAATTAGTATTATCCATCGCAGTCTTTATCTTCACTTATCAATGATGTCTCTGTTATCAATGCGTTTATAACTAGCAGTGATCACCGATTCGTAAGAAGCACATATAATATCAACGTAAAACGGAAAATACAACGATTGATAAAGTCTATGCTCCGTCCTGCATCCATCCAAATCAGGAACCCCGAAACTACTCTTCCTCGAATTGCAGAATCGCTTCGGGTGCCTGAATGATGGCGTATAACAACAGGATTTCAGGATGCTTAGCGTTTGTAGACTATGAAAAAGCATTTGACTCGTTTGAAACATGGGCCGTGCTTCAGTTTTTACAGCGGTGCCAAATCGACTACTGTTACATGGAAGTGTTCAAGTATCTGACTAAAACGTAAAGGCGTCAGTTTGCCTCTAGGACCAGTGCTTGAAAACTCAAGTTGCAGCGTGTATTTATACAATGTGACTTAATAATAATATCTCCGAAACTCTTTACTGCCGCACTGGAAGACGTATTTAAGCTTCTAGAAGCCGTTAATGTTGATGCCGTGTCCTCTCCAGCATCAACATTGACGACGTGAACAATATTCATCTTCGGTTTGCGGATGATATATTGGTCTCTGGAAGACTTCGGCATAATGCTCGGTCACCTCAACAGAGTCTCTCAACAAAAGGGTTTTAAAATGAACATGGAAAAAAGGAAAAAGATATCAAACTCACGGTGTCGTACCTACGTTTTGAAGGTTGGAGATTCTGCTCTTGAAGTAGTGGTTAAAAACGTATACTAGTTGGATAACTACATAGGTATGTAGGTCCAACTTCAATCGTCGAATCCAATTCGGCTGTGCTGCGTTTGGTAAGCTACGGAATATCTTTTCGTCCAAAATATCGTAGTTTCTCATGACGAATGTCTTTGACATGTGTGTTGCCAGTATTGAATTACAGGACTGAGCTGAGAATTGGTCGCTTACTATGGGCCTCATAAGACGGCTCAAGGTCACTCAATGAGCAATGGATTTGGCTAAGGTCGGGGTGTCATACAGGATCGAAGCAGAAAAGACTCTACAGATTTCCCGTAGAGTAGCAATGAGCAGGGCACATCGCTCGTAGAATCGATGTCCGTTGGGGCAGAACGGTTGTTAAATAGCGACTGCGCAGTAGAAGACGCAGTGTAGGCAGGCATCCAACAAGGTGGACCGATGATCTGGTAAAAGTTCGCGGGTAGCTGCTAGATTCGAGCAGCATAAGACCGGTCGTGGTGGAAATCCTTGGGGGATGCCTTTGTCCAGCAGTAAAAGCCTCTAGGCTTATGATGATGATGCGCTGTATATTATCGTTTTATACATGTTAAGCGCTAATATTTTATTTTTGCCAGTCATGATACAAGCCAGTGTTAATGTTAGTAATACACTTCGAGTTGAAATATTTCAGTTGAACAAAAACAAATGTGCAAGAACATTCTTCGCGTCAGCAGCATGTGTTTCATCCCAATAGTTCCATGGTGCTTCTTCCGCATAGACGGCAAGCTGTCTTTGAGTCTCGGAAGCCTTATAACAACCTATATGGTGGTCCTTCTGCAGTTTGCATATTTGAAGGCATAGGTTGATGATAAGCACTTATATTTTTGTGAAGCTGCAACTCCATTCAAGGCCGCTCCAGTCAAGGTTGAGGGGCTCAAGTAAAAACGTGGCCGCGACGTGATCGAATTAGCGTCGTTTTGGTGTAGTACCTACGCCGAGTATTACTCCCAAATAACATAAAGTAACAAATTGTAGCAAAATTTTACTTATTTTTGTTACATTATAATCATTAATTGATGCAATGTAAGAAATAAAAACGATGGAAGAAAATTTCTTTTATCAAGGTATTTATAAAGTGGTTTACAATAATTATTGTCTTTTGTCAGTAAACTGCCAATTTAAAAAACAAATTTGTGTTTCATTTTACTTGTGATCCTTCTTATATATTAGAATAAAGTATTAAAAGAGTAAACACACATTTCTATGATGCTTTTTCACATTCCAGTCGCAAAGAAAACATTCTTGAAAAAGCCTTTGTGATCTAGTGGTTAAACCACCGTTCTAAATCTAGAGATCTCGGGTACGCTTACTCGCAGGGCGTAGGTATATATTATAGTACTAAGTTTAGTTGGTAGTAGCCCTACCACCTTATTGCAAGTGTCTGACTAGCAACTGACATCTTATCTATTCTGTCGCAATAGCAACAATATTGTAGTAGTATTGTTGTGTTAGATAGAAAATTCTTGATTAGTTGAGGATACTGGTACAAATGCGATTTCTCTTTCGGAAAAACACAAAAAATGTGATAATAATATACATACATACAATAATTACGACTATTCTCTCCGAAGGGTTAGTAAGATACTAGGCAACGAAGACATCATAAGCAGTTCTCTACCATAGTCCACTTTTCACCAAAAGGCGACTGCACATTTTAGTCGCGTAGCCGGAAAAAAATTACTTACGATAATTCTAAAACTTTTCGTTTTTGCTGAGTGGATAGAGTATGTGGATTGTGAGCTACTTTTAAAAAGTTAGAAGTTTTATGACTGTGCTTTAGGTATGAATTAGGTATTTAATAATATTTCGTGTAACGTAATGTATATAATATTAAAGTTTGAAATGTTGAGTGTTTCATAATAAGAACTATCTTATCTTTGTGATGTAAAAAGTTTAGAAACATAATATATGTGGAACTATGAAAATCATCAAAACAATATTTTTGTCTTTAAATAAAATTTTAAAATTTATGAAATAATATTTAAGAGTTTCAGTAGTTAGTGATAAACATGTTGAACAAAGTTTAGAAAGTTAAGTGGTGTGCTTCTTTGATAATTTCATTTTTCTTTCGTAACACACGCAATATTAATTTAAAATTGACAGAATCGCTCATACATGATCTTTGTAATGCTATTTTATACCACACAAAAAATTAGAAACATATATACAGTGCATTTTGTTTAATTTACGAATAAAACATTTCGCTAACATACGTACTATGTTTATGCGGGACGCGGGCGGCTGCGGGCGCGGCGGGCGGCGCGGCGCTGGCGGCGGGCAGGCGCGGGGGTGGAAGCATAACCCGCTTGTCGTCAGACGAGTGTGTGATGCGTGACGGGCGAAGATAATACGAGAAGACGTATGCAGAAAAGTAAACTAAGTACCTTAACCTACTTACTTTACATCTTAGCTGACATCAATACAAACAAAACATTATTAAATTACAAGTTTTGAGTAGGTACCTAGTTAAGTACAGATCGCGCAATTCTTCTTTCAGATAAGATTGTTCTACAATCATCCGAATTGGATGAATAGGATGAAAACGTAAACACGCAATAAGGCCTATTCAAACCTGAGCGGTAATCGCTGCCGCTGTGGGTAGCGGCACTGGTCACAAGGAGGATAAACGTGTGGTACAACTAAATTTTGGTACAAACACAACAAAATAAATCAAAAATGCCAATTCTTTATTAATAATGTATTTATTTTAATCATAACAAAGCATAAATCTCCTCCTCGTGACAGATTTGCAGTGTGACCAGTAGCTACAAAATTACTATGTGTCCTAATAGAAATAAATCAACGTGTGACGGGTTGAAACAAATAATATTGCTTTTAACGATATGACCGGTTAAAACAAAATTTTGGTGCGACGAGTTGATGCCCAAATCGGCGGGTGTGCAGGGGGCGGGCGCGCTCGTTTCCCCCCGCGTAGGCGCAGCCGCGCGATCAGACCTGCACGAAGCGGCCGGCTTTTATGACGTGCGTTGCGTCGTCGTTTGTTTGATGTAGGTACGAGTAACAAAATCCGTTACTATGACTGAAAATTGTGCTATTTGTGACCTTTACCTTACTTCTGACGTAGTGACTGTGAAACAGAAAGGACTTCAGACTCTATTAGCCGCAAGTCAAGCGAGAGAAGATAACAAGTCCGCACTGTTTAAAGATAAACAAGAGTTACGACTGCATCGCAAGTGCCGATTGATGTATATTGAGGAAAAATCTATGGCAGCACACAAAAAACGCAACCAATCAGATAAGCAAAATGTAACATTTGATTCTGGAAAGTGCATTTTTTGTAACGAAAACGCAGACCACGATTTTCTAAAATCACAACAAAAATACCCCGCTGATAGAAGAATTAGTGTACATCAAATCACAAAACTAGACACGCAAGAGACTATTCTAAAGGCTGCTGAAACTCATGATGATGATTGGAGCCAACGAGTGAGTTCATATTATCTTATTTGCCCCTTATCTGTTCATAATACCATAGAATACTTACATAATAGTACAAGTACAGAAGATTCACTCCGCAAAGCCATTTAAATAAATAGCGACTCTTGCTAAGACACAATAAAATGCAATTCAGGCACCACGCTCCCATACCTACAGTTAAATTCACCTAGAAGTTGCCTCTCTTTCTATCGCGTACTCTTATCTCTTCTAATGACTTTTGGGTTGTCTTCTTTTAAATAATTATTAATCTAAATAGTCACTTAATTTATTACAAGTTATTGTGTTTATAATGTGTACTTGAATGTGTTGGGGGTAAAAGTTACTCGCGTCCGTAGGTTTACCCTTGAGACCCTACACATGACCCCTGGGTGGTGCTAAATGAGTGACACTGACTGAGTGGTAGAGCCACGCTGCGTTGCAGCACGCATTGGGCCGGCTCGCCCGGCGTAATACCACCCTCTCACTAATATCCAGCGTGAAATAATGGCACTTGGTTTGGTGCTGTTGTGTTTCGTCCGGCCAGTGAGAGTTCCGGAGGCCCCTTCCCCCCCCCCCCCCCTCACAATTCATATTCCTTCCTTAAAAGGTCGGCAACGCATCTGCGACTCCTCTGGTTTTGCGGATGTCCAGGGGCGGCGGTGATTGCTTTCCATCAGGTGACCCGCCTGCTCGTTTGCCTCCTTCTTAGATTAAAAAAAAAAACAAATTACCATTTCAAATAATTCTAGGCTAGGTATGTCAGTAGTATGTCGTGTAAACACTAGGGTTAATACCGAAATGGAATTTAGACTTGTGCCAAAGAAGACGTATGTATTAATCACAGCCGTAACATATTACCACAGCCGTATCATTAATCTAAGCCGGGCATGATTACTCGTGGTCGTGTCTCGTGCGTGTACTCGTAGTCCGTGCGTGCGGTGCGCAATTTATACAGAGTCACAGACGCTCGCTCGCTCGACTCAGCCATCCCTCGGCCGAAGCGGTCTGCAGACCGCCCGCCCATGCCCAGCGCGCCGCGCAAGGCCCCCGCGCAGATCCAGACACCCACACATAGCGATTTTACGAGCACACATGCTTAAGTGTCGCTTCTTTTCACGGTAGTGAATCTGAAGGGTTAAAATCGTAAGACCTATGCTGGTTAAATATTTAATGTACCATAGAAACAGTCGCACACAAAACCATATTATGCTAATTTCGGGCTTGATATTTGTCATACAGGTTTTTCATCTGTATAGTTGATATTAAGGATTTCTAAAAATTTTTTTTGGTTTACGTTTTTATGTCCGACTACAGTTTTTTTTAGTCTAAAGAAATCATCACATTTATGGTATTTTGTTTTAGGTTCTTCAGCGTATAGGAGACGTTAATCTCCTAGCATTAAATGCAGTATATCATGGTCATTGTTACTCCAAATTTTGTCACCCTTATCGAACGGCTGGCCTGAAGCGTGGGCGACCTCTATCCTTAGAAAATACCAACGCTATGGACTTGATTTACAGCTACTTGGAAACAAATACTGATGATTGTCAATTCTCTTTGTCTGACATAAGAAATGCTTTACCGAATATCGAACTGCCAAGCGATCAAGTTATAAAATATAACTTGAAGTTACATTACGGTGATAAGGTAATTATAACACCTGGAAACCCTTCTTTAGTGTGTTTTTTGTCCAACTGTGTTCAAGTTATTCAAGATAGTTGGTATGAGGGTCGGAATAAAAATGATCATTTAGAAAAACATCGTATAGTCGACATGGCAGCAAAAATTATTTTAGAAGAAATACGTTCCCGTGTTTATGAAACTGATAGGTATCCCCCTCCTGCCAGCTTTTTGAAAAACGCGAAAGATGATTGCCCATTAAGTTTGTTGAGGTTATTGAAAACAATAATTGTTAGTAACAAAACAAACTGTGAACCTTACGAACAAAAGTGTATTGCTATATCACATGCTATAGTTAGTGCCGCTAGACCACGATCTTTTATTTCACCAGTTCTTCTTGGATTATCATCTCTAATTCATCATAAATATGCATCACGCTATTTAATAAACTTGCTCAACGGGATGGGGTTTTGTGCCACTTATGATGAAACACTGAAATATCAAGTTTCAGCAATAGCGTCCTATGTACCAAAAAACACTGAATCACATTTCTCTCAGTTCGTTTTTGACAATGCTGACGTTAACATCCAAACTCTGGATGGACACAATACATTCCATACCATAGGTGGGATCCAATGTTTAAATCCACCTCAAACGCAGAGCTTCAACGAGGCAATTCCCCGATTGAGATATGTTCCGCGCAGCTTTCTTAACCGCTTCGATCAAATACCCATGCAGATATATAGCAAACCAACAATTTCGGGACTTAGCAAAATTATCTTTCATCCTCCAGAAAATTATGAGGATCTATTCACAATAACACAATCCGATTTACTGTGGATGTACGGAAAGAGCCAGAGATTTCCAGATATGCCAGGTTGGAATTCATTTATGCGTTTAACGCACCAGGAACATGTAACTAGTGAACAGATGACTGACATAAAACCTGTTCCTTTCATTAATGCACCCGCATCTAGCCATGATACAATCCTCACTGCACTACAGTATGCATCAGACCAGTGCAAACAATCCAATATTAACAACTGCATTGTTACCTTTGACCAACCCTTATTTCAAAAAGCTCAAGAAATTGTAAAATCCTCTCAAGACTCACAAATTAGTAAAATCATTTTAAGATTAGGAGGATTTCACCTTCTAATGTCATTTATGGGAGCTGTTGGGCATATCATGAACGGCAGTGGATTGAAAGAGCTATGGGCAAGCGTTTATGCATTTGGATCGTTAGACAAAATTATGTCAGGTCATCAATATGATCGCTCTGTTCGAGCACATTTATTAACCAGCTTAGCTCTTTTCGATTTAATTATAAAAACAGTGGATTTGTCTTTGGATAAAAAACTTGAAATCGAAAATAAAATTTACAGCCTCTTGGATATGCAAAGCTCTGATACAGGAACAACTTCATCTGTTCTAGAATCTGTGGTAAAAAAATTCAGTACCTCTTTAAAAGAACTCGAAAAAAGAGGCCCTACAGCTGAGCTTTGGATTTCTTATTTTAAAATGTCAATGCTTATTCAAAATTTTATTCGAGCTGAAAGAACTGGAGATTGGGCTCTGCACGTTAATACAGTTAAAGAGATGTTGCCTTATTTTCACTCAGCAGGCCATTTCAACTATGCAAAATCAGCAACTTTGTATTTGCAAGAGATGTTAAGTTTAAAGTCATCCGTAACTCCAGAAGTTTTCGAACGGTTTGTGACTCAAAAGCTTTTCACAATTAGAAGAACAAACAACCCATGCTCAGGAACTTGGAGCGATATGACTATAGAGCAAAGTTTGATGAGGACAATGAAAACCTCGGGAGGTGTTACTCAAGGCCGAGGCATGACTGACAGTGTTTTGGGAAAGTGGATCCTAGGTTTGCCAATATTACATAGTATTGCTGAAGAAGTAGATAATTTTTGCAATGGTAGTGATGACAACATTCCAAAACACAAAGACGGCTCCAAATCAAGAATAGCTAGAGATCAAAAAGATTTTAATTGCTTTTCAAAATGGTTTGAGGAGCACTACCCTTTTCCTGAGGTTGAAACTGTAATGTCAATAAGCACTGGAGTGATTGGTGGAAAAAATGTAAACCCGCACAAGGCACGAGAAATTGGCCAGGAGATTATGAAAAGAAGAATAGGTACGTCTTTTGCCGACATAAAATATTCAAGAAAAGAAACAATTCAGTCATTGGCCACCTCAAGTTCAGGCATAACTGTTAAAGATACTAATGTATCAATAGACCCGGATCTAATTTTTAAAAGAATTTCCTTTCTAAAAAAATCTCAGGAAGAATTGAAACAATTTTTGAAGTATGAACTTTCACCATATCCTTTATCTCTGTTTGATCAGTATGGTTTGCGTAAAACGAATAAATCAGCTTTTTACATAATGTTCCAACCAGTCTCCACGGAAGAGTCAGTAGATCGCAGAGACAACAATGCCCATGTTATTGATGGTGGATTTTTAATCCACAAAGTTGTGTGGCAACCCGGCCTTCAAATAAAAGAAGTTTGTAAAAAATACGTAGATTACGTCAAAAAAATTTCAGAACCTACAGTAGTGTTTGATGGGTATGACAAAATAAACACAAAGAGCCAGGAAAGATTGCGGCGAGCGAAGGGCAAAACGTATCCAGATGTAATTTTTGATGAAACTACAGAAATAACCATGTCACAAGATAAATTTTTTTCCAATGACAAAAATAAAAGCCGGTTTATAAATTTTTTGATCAGACGCTTTAAGTCAGAAGGGATTGCTGTTTTGCAGAGTTCTGAAGATGCTGACACGTTAATAATTTCTACTGCAGTAAACATAGCAGAGACACAAAACTACAAGAAAGTCACAATAATTGGTGAAGACATTGACCTGCTCGTTATTCTGACGTCGAAACAGGTTCATAACGTATCATTCCTGAAACCCGGCAAAGGGAGAGTAGCAACAAAATTATATAAAGCTAATAGTTTTAACGGAGATCCTCAAATAGTTTTGTTTGCTCACGCTTTCACCGGTTGTGATACGACCTCAGCGATTTTCAGACAAGGAAAGAAAAAGGCTTGTTCCAAGATTATGAAGAATGCCAACCTTAAAGACACAGTCAATATATTTAATAATTCAGCTGCTGAACCTAATGATGTTGTTAAAGCCGGCGAAAAATTTTTTTGTGAACTTTACGGAGGAAATATTGCTGATATTAACATTCTCAGATATGAAAAGTTTGCACAATCAATAACTAAAAGTTCTGTTGATCTTGCATCTCTTCCACCAACGGCTTCTGCGGCGAGACAACATTCTCTTCGCGTCTATTATCAGGTCCAAAAATGGTTGGGTAATGAATTAGATCCAATTAACTGGGGATGGGAATTGCAAGAGTCCAGTTTAGTTCCGATCAAAAATCTTGAAAATCTGGCACCCGATGATGTACTCAAAATAATTTCCTGCAAATGCAAGCTCACTTGCAAAGGAACTTGTACTTGTATCAAAGCAGGACTAAAATGTTCATCATTGTGTGTAAACTGTATTGACAAAACGTGTACCAGTATCAAAGTGACATTAGAAAGCGAAGATGATCATGATGGAGATATGGAAATTCAATTAAATAATCTTAATGATTATACTATAACTGATGAAACAGAATGCAATGACGAGGAAACCGTATCATTATGTTTAGAATCAAACAATTCGTTTAGTAAACGCCCAAAAATTTCATAAAATTTAATCCCCATGTTTTTATATTTTGGCTAATTTTATTGAATTGAAATTTTTATTCTAAGTTCGATGGCAATAATTAAACGTTGTAGTCTATTTTTAAAAAGCGTGTTATTAAGAGTGGGCACTCCATTTGTCCCTTATCAGTAGCACCGCCTATTGATTTTTATTAATTGTGGCGAATATAAGACATTTAAAAATTAATCTTCTAGCCTTTACAAAGAAAAGGTATTTACCATTTTTTATATGTATATTGTGTATAATTTGCACGTGCAAGTAACCAAAATTTCAATTATTGCTAAAAGTGGCCACTTCTTGCAACAATTGCTTACTTAAAACTTGAGACTTGTTTAAATACATTGTATTGTTATCATACCATATTGATGTAAACACGATCCGTAATTTTATGTGATATTCTAAACCTCTTACAAAAAAAATCACAAAACAATCGCCAGTTTGAGGTCTATTAATCAAAGTTGTTTAATAAAAATAAAAATTTTCATTTCATTTATTAGACCATAATAATGTTTGATGATTTTATAGTATTTCATGTTGTGCATTAAAACGTATTGAAATACAATATTTTAACAGTAAAAGCACGTAAATCAGCGAAATCTGAAAAATTTCGCCTATGGCACCTTAGCATAAGTAATAAATATTCTATAATATCTGTAAGTAGTTGATTATCTGTTATATGTTTAATGTGTTACTTATTTGTAAGGAACACTTTGCAAGTTATGAATATACCAAAAAAAAAATTGTTCGTATAAGTTTTTTTTTGCACTTTTGCATATCGCTGCACCTACAGTGACACTACATTTTTCGACGAAACGAAAATTGTGATTATATCAAAGTCTATTTTTAATACTTAGTATATTAGATTAAAGAATTATACCTCGTGTAAATTTAATGCCTTAATAACACAACACTATTTTTAAAAACAATTATTTGTAATTTAATACAAAACAAATTATTAAAATCATTAATAGTTGATTATCTGTGATATGTTTAATGTGTTATTTATTTGTAAGGTACTTACATGCAAGTTATAAATGAATATACCAAATTGTACAAACGGAGTGTAAAATTAATAATTTTCGTATAAGTATGCACTTTTGCATATCACTGTACCTATAGTGATACTATATTTTTCGAAGAAACGAAAATTGTGATTATATCAAAGTCTATTTTTAATACTTAGTATATTAGATTAAATAATTATACCTCGTGTAAATTTTATGCCTTAATAACACTATTTTTAAAAACAATTATTTGTAATTTAACACAAAACAAATTATTAAAATCATTAATAGTTGATTATCTGTGATATGTTTAATGTGTTATTTATTTGTAAGGTACTTACATGCAAGTTATAAATGAATATACCAAATTGTACAAACGGAGTGTAAAATAAATAATTTTCGTATAAGTATGCACTTTTCCATATCACTGTACCTATAGTGATACTATATTTTTCGACGAACAGAAAATTGTGATTATATCAAAGTCTATTTTTAATACTTAGTATATTAGATTAAAGAATTATACCTCGTGTAAATTTAATGCCTTAATAACACAACACTATTTTTAAAAACAATTATTTGTAATTTAACACAAAACAAATTATTAAAATCATTAATAGTTGTTTATCTGTGATATGTTTAATGTGTTATTTATTTGTTAGGTACTTACATGCAAGTTATAAATGAATATACCAAATTGTACAAACGGAGTGTAAAATTAATAATTTTCGTATAAGTATGCACTTTTGCATATCACTGTACCTGGACCCATAGTGACACAATATTTTTCGACAAAACGAAAATTGTGGTTATATCAAAGTCTATTTTTAATGTTAAGTAGACCAAAGAATTATATAAATAAAAGAATTATACCTACCTCATATAAATGTTATGCCTTAATAACAATGTTATTAAAAACAATTTTATTATTTGTTATTTAAAATTTAAAACAAAACATATTATTAAAATCATTAAAAAAGAAAACATTAATATTATTTGTACATAACTTGTAGGTATCAGTAGCTTTTATCTTTTTATTTTTAAATTACAATTACCTGCAGAATTGCGTTCCTAGGGCCACATTGGGACACATTGGGACAAGAGGGATGGCTTAATCTTTCGAGCCCCGTAATAGTGAGAAAGTCAAAACCGCTGAGCCCTGCCTGAGGTCCATCTATCATCACCAAACCTGTCACGCATCATCAGCATGATGATGATGGCACTCGTACAAAATTGTAAAAAAGAACTGACGCGAATGAAATAAAATGAGTTAGCGTATCATTTGCTCTCTCGTTGCATGTCATTCGATTCGTTTTTTTTTATTTCTTCATTTTGGCACAAAATAGCCCAAGCCTTGGTCACGTGACCGTCACGTGGTAACGTGGCGGCAGCTCGAGCTGCCAGCGGGGTTAAATGGTTAATTTAGAAAATATTTTTGCATACATGAAGCTCTTCATTGATTAATTGTCAAAAAAACATGTAAGGGTTGTGGAAAAAACTTTAATCGTATGATTTGTGTGGCCCTAGCAAGATACGCAATTCCTATTTACATCTTAAAAATTACTTTCCTATTATTGTGATTTGTGAACATGACAGGATGATAGATTGATTAACCAAAATGAAAAATAAACAGTTAAGTAATTAATCATTTGCAGTTTTTATTTTTAATTAGGAATACTACATACTCATCCGTCTACGTTACGTACGTTTTTATCCCATTTATCCAATTCGGATGATTGTAGAATAATCTTAACTGAATGAACAATTGCGCGATCTGTAATTAACTACTCAAAACTTGTAATTTAATAATGTTTTGTTTGTATTGATGTCAGTTAAGATGTAAAGTAAGTAGGTTAAGGTACTTAGTTTACTTTTCTGCATACGTCTTCTTGTATTATCTTTGCCCGTCACGCATCACACACTCGTCTGACGACGAGTGGGTTATATGCTTCCACCCCCGCGCCTGCCCGCCGCCACCGCCGCGCCGCGCTGGCAGCCCGCTTAAACAAACGTATATTAGCGAAATATTTTATTCTTGATTTAAACAAAATGCACTGTATGTATGTTTCTAATTTTTTGTGTGGTATAAAATAGCATTACAAAGATCATGTATGAGCGATTCTGTCAATTTTAAATTAATATTGCGTGTGTTACGAAAGAAAAATTAAATTATCAAAGAAGCACACCACTTAACTTTCTAAACTTTGTTCAACATGTTTATCACTAACCACTGAAAGTCTTAAATATTATTTCAAAAATTATAAAATTTTATTCAAAGACAAAATGATTGTATTTATGATTTTCATAGTTCCACATATATTATGTTTCTAAACTTTTTACATCACAAGGATAAGATAGTTCTTATTATGAAACACTCAACATTTCAAACTTTAATATTATATACATTACGTTACACGAAATATTATGAAATACCTAATTCATACCTAAAGCACAGTCATAAAACTTCTAACTTTTTAAAAGTAGCTCACAATCCACATTATCTATACACTCAGCAAAAACGAAAAGTTTTAGAATTATCAAAACTTCTTTATGGAATTTAATGCCCCACGACCGGACTATTTGTTCAGCGTGACAGGAGGTGAGCCCATCGCCGCTCTATGCTGTTGGAAGTATGTGCAGTATTTAGTTCGTTAGTCGCCTTTTACGACACACAAGTATTTATTCACCGCTACGCGACACTGATAATTATAGAGAGTAAAAAACCAACTAATACATTACCATTTTTCATTAAAGCAAGAGCTTTCATTACCGCTAAAAGTTAATAAATTAAAAACGTACCTATATCCAATGACCTTAATCATTACCTATATCGTATTAGTTTTAATGAATTGAAGTGAAACATCAAACATGATTAGGAAAACATTTTTCAAAGGTACTGTTACGTTGTAAATTCTGGTCCCTGTCTGCTTTCACTAATCTACAAAAAGATTCGCAGTAATTAAAAATAACAATTACCTGTAGACATCGTAAGTGAAAAATCATTCTAGTTTGTTTGAATTGAATCTATTATTTCTTCATAATATAGACATGTAGCTTTAGCTGACGCAAAACAAGACAACCTTTTCTTGCGTTTTCAATTAATACACCTTTCTAAATCAGTTTTGGCAAGACTTTTCATTAGATTTGGAAAAATTAAGATCATATCTGTGTTGTTTACATTTTGATATTGACATTTGCCAGAGACAATTTCTGACAGCCTATAGACACATAGAGACTAGAAAGTGCTATCAAAGAAAAATATTTAATTTTATCACTTCATTTTCAAATACACACATCAAAAGTGTCTAGGGATCAAGCATTTTTATGCGGATTTCTTGAGATTGAGATGTGGCTTTGTAATAAATTTATGATTTTATAAATTTATATGGATCCTTTTTGGTGCATTTCATAATTTGAAACAGGAACTTTCAATCAATTTCTAGTAAAAGATGAAAATCAGCTGTCAATATTTTCCCTATAAAAATATACAACGCATTGAAGACATTATTAGTGCTACTGTTTCCCTACTACTGATTAAAACCAACGTTATTATGGAGCAGCGACGTCATTTAAGCAGGGAAGAAATGCTCAGAGCCGTGGGAATGATAGAAGCTGGTTCCCGGCAACGTACTGTGGCTTTAGCTCTGAATACAAGTCAGAGTGTTATCAGTCGACTTTGGACACGTTACCGAAGCACTGGTACCGTGGCTGAGCGCCATGGAGGACGGTATCACTGCACCACACGGAGACAAGACCGATACATTCAAATCATAACTCGAAGAGCTCCAACAATAACCGCCATGATGTTAGCCGTGAGGCTTCATCACTCTTCAGGGAACTTAATTAGCGACCAAACAGTCAGAAACCGCTTGCATGAAGTGAACCTTCATTCCCGAAGACCGCTAAGGGTACCACCTATAGCAATGCACAATCGTAGGATTCGATATCAATGGGCTCTTGAACACAGAAATTGGGCAGAAGAACAATGGCGTTTCGTGTGCTTTTCTGATGAGTCTCGTTTTGGTATGAGACCGGATACAAGACGTATACGACACTGGAGAACCCCTGGACGCCAACAGCGATTAAAATCCTGCCAGGAAGTCCATCCTTATAGTGGTGGAACCATCATGGTATGGGCGGGTATTTGGATCGGCGGAAAATGAGTTGATTTGGATCAGAGGCAACCTCAACGCTCAAATTTATGCTGAGACGATTGTATCAGACGTCATCGTTCCTCTACAAGTGCAAATCGGTCTCTTATTTCAGTTAATGCATGATAATGCACGACCGCACACCGCAAGAGTTGTAAGACAGACTCTCGCCGCAGCTAACATCAATGTCATGCCCTGGCCTGCTCAGTCGCCAGACTTGAACCCGATTGAGCATGCATGGGATATGCTACAGAGAAGAGCTCTGCCGAATATGGAGGGTATCCAGTCGCAAGAACACCTTTTTTTGTTGTTGCAACGAACATGGGCGGCCATTCCACAGCGTGATTTGGATGAACTCATTTTGAGTATGCCAAACCGATGTTCTTGTGTTGTTAGTGTTCGCGGTAGAAACACGTATTATTAATTGTTTAAGTTACCCAATAAAATTTTAAAGAAAACTGTTATTTCAGTCTTTTTTTCGAACTTTAATGTTAGTGGTTCAAATGTCAAAAATCCCTTTATTAGGAAAATGGCAAATTTCTTTATTAATGCAAAGGTGACTTGGTTTATCGTTACTGTAGACAAACGAAAACACTTTATTTGATGAATCCTTAAAGAAAATTTTAATTAATATCAATCAGGAGAAAAGTTATTGCAAAAATATATGTTGATCCCTAGACACTTTTGATATGTGTAGTAGCCGACACAGTTCGGATTCTAAACTACTTAATAAATTAATATTTATAATATTTACTTTCGGTAATTAAATTTAATTCTAACAAAACCGGAAATGGAACTATTTTTTTCTAAAAAGACTTTTATCTAGAACATTCGATTGTGATAAATATTTTTGATCTGGCTATTGTCTCTGCCCGTAGGGGTTGCCACAGAGGAAAGTGATGCTCCCTAAAATATAGACAGTATAATTATTTAAAAAAAAATTAACTTGAACATTATAAAAAAACGGATGTCACATTGCTAAACGTTGAATTTTTTTGAGTTCATGTAGTTTGATTAGTGACAGATTCTTTCAGTTTTAGGACGAGTTGTGAAAACGTCAGATTTGATGTTTTGGTAGTTTGAAGGCAGAGGCTCAGAACAATATTAGTTAGTTATAATTTCCACATTTTAGGGTAAAAATCCTAGCATGGCCTTCCATTTTTAAGGTTTCAGGCAGGTTTCAGGCTGAGTGAAATCACGGAAGAGGCATTCATTCTCATCGGTGTGGTTCAAGAAAAGAGCTGGGAGAATTATTTTACTTAGAAATTCGTGTGGATATAAAGCAGTCCCTGCCGCCGCCTTGCCGACACGCGCTATTTAAACTTTTAGCCTGCTCGTGCTTTGAGAAGCTTGTCTCGCTGCCCAGATTTAGAGCTGAGCCCTAAAACCTGGACGCGAGACCCGTTTCGTCGGGGTTCCAGCTGCAACTTCCAGCGTCGGCTGTAAGGCGAGCGGACTGGCAGGCGTGGACGGTTTTTTACATACCCCAATTTTTTTACCTAATCTTCTTTTTTTAAATACTTATCACAATTTTTTTAGTAGGGTATTCATATCCTACTATTACCTATATCTTTTTTTTAATCCAACTAAAGCAAGCGTTGGTAAACATATAAAACTTCGGGATCTGCGAGTTTAACCTGTATTGTGAAGTTGTAGGTTAACGTCGTCTCCCAGGTCCGGATCGACTGCACGATCCTGGCGCCAATTATTCTTAATTTTATTTCGGTATAACCCCACGGTTCCACGGTTTTAGGTTTTTATACGGTTAATCTGGTTAAACGCTAACTTTTTTTTTTTTAATAGACCGAGTATTTTAATTTTCTATTCATACTTCGGACGGTACTGGTTTTATCCCAACCATCCACGACCATAGCTCTTACCGCTAAAATATTAGCTGGCTGGTTAGGTGGTAGAAGAAACACTATTATTGGAACGGGATAACCAAATCAGTTTTAATAGTTCACTTAGTTCCTAAAACGACCGCTTGGTGGCGCTATTCGGGTTGGCCGGTTAGCTCTCTCTTCTGCCAGGGACTTGTAATGCGAGCATGTGTAATAAAGCTCTTTATTAAATTGTTCCTAATTAGCATGATCTGCTGTTATTTTACCCATATCCCATCAGGTTATGGGCCCAGAATAACGTAAATAATAAAGTAATAATTATATTTTTGAAAGCATTCGCGTAAATAGTGCTAAAAGTAAACAGTGAAGATGCCGGCCGGTAAAAATGCCGGCGTGCAACAACTATCGACATCTACAGCATCGAGTCACGGTATTACATTTAACATCCAGAAGCTCGGCGAGATTCAAAATTATGGAGTTTGGAAGTTTCAGATGAAAATGTACATGATACACGAGGATTTGTAGAGTTGCATTGAGGAGGGCAAAGATGGCTCGCCAAAGGAAAATGATGTTCGCAAACAAGAAAAAGTGCTTGCGAAAATCTGTTTGATGGTGCACCCGAATGTATTTTCATGTGTAAGAAATTGTAATACAGGACACGACGCATGGGTCAATCTTAGAAATGCTTACGAAGACAAAGGACTGTGTCGAAGACTGTCACTTTTACGTACTTTATTTGGATTAGAGTTGGAACAATTTAACAATATGGATGCTTACCTCACACGGATCAGCGACTTAGATCAACAACTACGAGATATAAGCACGCCATTGGATGACGATTTCTTGTCCGTATTAATATTAAGTGGTTTGCCAAATTCGTATGACCCACTGATCATGACCATAGAGAATTCAAACATAAAGTTGAATAGTGAAACTGTGAAAACGAAATTATCACAGGAAATTTTACGACAGGGTCAAGATGATAAATGCGAAGATAGTGCATTGGTTGTAAGACGAAAAACGAAACAACCTTACAAACCAAGACTTAAGTGTTTTTTATGCAAAAACCGGGTCACATAGCGAAAAACTGCTTAGCAAAAGTAAACAACAAAAATGAGAATAAAAGTGATAAAGTTTGGAATGGAACGCTTTTAACTGCATTAGCGACGGATATAAACTCAGATGATTGGTATGTAGAGTGGTTTTGTGAAAACAAATCAGGATAAGTGCTGTTTTGTACCACCTATTTGGATAAGTTTTGTTTTGAACGTAACGTGATTGGATATGTGACGTTTTGTTTTGAATAATAATAACAAAATCAAATATTTTATTTCAAAATTACCTACACTCTTAATAGTCCGGTCGTGGGGCATTAAATTCCATAAAGAAGTTTTGATAATTCTAAAACTTTTCGTTTTTGCTGAGTGTATAGATAATGTGGATTGTGAGCTACTTTTAAAAAGTTAGAAGTTTTATGACTGTGCTTTAGGTATGAATTAGGTATTTCATAATATTTCGTGTAACGTAATGTATATAATATTAAAGTTTGAAATGTTGAGTGTTTCATAATAAGAACTATCTTATCCTTGTGATGTAAAAAGTTTAGAAACATAATATATGTGGAACTATGAAAATCATAAATACAATCATTTTGTCTTTGAATAAAATTTTATAATTTTTGAAATAATATTTAAGACTTTCAGTGGTTAGTGATAAACATGTTGAACAAAGTTTAGAAAGTTAAGTGGTGTGCTTCTTTGATAATTTAATTTTTCTTTCGTAACACACGCAATATTAATTTAAAATTGACAGAATCGCTCATACATGATCTTTGTAATGCTATTTTATACCACACAAAAAATTAGAAACATACATACAGTGCATTTTGTTTAAATCAAGAATAAAATATTTCGCTAATATACGTTTGTTTAAGCGGGCTGCCAGCGCGGCGCGGCGGTGGCGGCGGGCAGGCGCGGGGGTGGAAGCATATAACCCACTCGTCGTCAGACGAGTGTGTGATGCGTGACGGGCAAAGATAATACAAGAAGACGTATGCAGAAAAGTAAACTAAGTACCTTAACCTACTTACTTTACATCTTAACTGACATCAATACAAACAAAACATTATTAAATTACAAGTTTTGAGTAGTTAATTACAGATCGCGCAATTGTTCATTCAGTTAAGATTATTCTACAATCATCCGAATTGGATAAATGGGATAAAAACGTACGTAACGTAGACGGATGAGTATGTAGTATTCCTAATTAAAAATAAAAACTGCAAATGATTAATTACTTAACTGTTTATTTTTCATTTTGGTTAATCAATCTATCATCCTGTCATGTTCACAAATCACAATAATAGGAAAGTAATTTTTAAGATGTAAATAGGAATTGCGTATCTTGCTAGGGCCACACAAATCATACGATTAAAGTTTTTTCCACAACCCTTACATGTTTTTTTGACAATTAATCAATGAAGAGCTTCATGTATGCAAAAATATTTTCTAAATTAACCATTTAACCCCGCTGGCAGCTCGAGCTGCCGCCACGTTACCACGTGACGGTCACGTGACCAAGGCTTGGGCTATTTTGTGCCAAAATGAAGAAATAAAAAAAAACGAATCGAATGACATGCAACGAGAGAGCAAATGATACGCTAACTCATTTTATTTCATTCGCGTCAGTTCTTTTTTACAATTTTGTACGAGTGCCATCATCATCATGCTGATGATGCGTGACAGGTTTGGTGATGATAGATGGACCTCAGGCAGGGCTCAGCGGTTTTGACTTTCTCACTATTACGGGGCTCGAAAGATTAAGCCATCCCTCTTGTCCCAATGTGTCCCAATGTGGCCCTAGGAACGCAATTCTGCAGGTAATTGTAATTTAAAAATAAAAAGATAAAAGCTACTGATACCTACAAGTTATGTACAAATAATATTAATGTTTTCTTTTTTAATGATTTTAATAATATGTTTTGTTTTAAATTTTAAATAACAAATAATAAAATTGTTTTTAATAACATTGTTATTAAGGCATAACATTTATATGAGGTAGGTATAATTCTTTTATTTATATAATTCTTTGGTCTACTTAACATTAAAAATAGACTTTGATATAACCACAATTTTCGTTTTGTCGAAAAATATTGTGTCACTATGGGTCCAGGTACAGTGATATGCAAAAGTGCATACTTATACGAAAATTATTAATTTTACACTCCGTTTGTACAATTTGGTATATTCATTTATAACTTGCATGTAAGTACCTAACAAATAAATAACACATTAAACATATCACAGATAAACAACTATTAATGATTTTAATAATTTGTTTTGTGTTAAATTACAAATAATTGTTTTTAAAAATAGTGTTGTGTTATTAAGGCATTAAATTTACACGAGGTATAATTCTTTAATCTAATATACTAAGTATTAAAAATAGACTTTGATATAATCACAATTTTCTGTTCGTCGAAAAATATAGTATCACTATAGGTACAGTGATATGGAAAAGTGCATACTTATACGAAAATTATTTATTTTACACTCCGTTTGTACAATTTGGTATATTCATTTATAACTTGCATGTAAGTACCTTACAAATAAATAACACATTAAACATATCACAGATAATCAACTATTAATGATTTTAATAATTTGTTTTGTGTTAAATTACAAATAATTGTTTTTAAAAATAGTGTTATTAAGGCATAAAATTTACACGAGGTATAATTATTTAATCTAATATACTAAGTATTAAAAATAGACTTTGATATAATCACAATTTTCGTTTCTTCGAAAAATATAGTATCACTATAGGTACAGTGATATGCAAAAGTGCATACTTATACGAAAATTATTAATTTTACACTCCGTTTGTACAATTTGGTATATTCATTTATAACTTGCATGTAAGTACCTTACAAATAAATAACACATTAAACATATCACAGATAATCAACTATTAATGATTTTAATAATTTGTTTTGTATTAAATTACAAATAATTGTTTTTAAAAATAGTGTTGTGTTATTAAGGCATTAAATTTACACGAGGTATAATTCTTTAATCTAATATACTAAGTATTAAAAATAGACTTTGATATAATCACAATTTTCGTTTCGTCGAAAAATGTAGTGTCACTGTAGGTGCAGCGATATGCAAAAGTGCAAAAAAAAACTTATACGAACAATTTTTTTTTTGGTATATTCATAACTTGCAAAGTGTTCCTTACAAATAAGTAACACATTAAACATATAACAGATAATCAACTACTTACAGATATTATAGAATATTTATTACTTATGCTAAGGTGCCATAGGCGAAATTTTTCAGATTTCGCTGATTTACGTGCTTTTACTGTTAAAATATTGTATTTCAATACGTTTTAATGCACAACATGAAATACTATAAAATCATCAAACATTATTATGGTCTAATAAATGAAATGAAAATTTTTATTTTTATTAAACAACTTTGATTAATAGACCTCAAACTGGCGATTGTTTTGTGATTTTTTTTGTAAGAGGTTTAGAATATCACATAAAATTACGGATCGTGTTTACATCAATATGGTATGATAACAATACAATGTATTTAAACAAGTCTCAAGTTTTAAGTAAGCAATTGTTGCAAGAAGTGGCCACTTTTAGCAATAATTGAAATTTTGGTTACTTGCACGTGCAAATTATACACAATATACATATAAAAAATGGTAAATACCTTTTCTTTGTAAAGGCTAGAAGATTAATTTTTAAATGTCTTATATTCGCCACAATTAATAAAAATCAATAGGCGGTGCTACTGATAAGGGACAAATGGAGTGCCCACTCTTAATAACACGCTTTTTAAAAATAGACTACAACGTTTAATTATTGCCATCGAACTTAGAATAAAAATTTCAATTCAATAAAATTAGCCAAAATATAAAAACATGGGGATTAAATTTTATGAAATTTTTGGGCGTTTACTAAACGAATTGTTTGATTCTAAACATAATGATACGGTTTCCTCGTCATTGCATTCTGTTTCATCAGTTATAGTATAATCATTAAGATTATTTAATTGAATTTCCATATCTCCATCATGATCATCTTCGCTTTCTAATGTCACTTTGATACTGGTACACGTTTTGTCAATACAGTTTACACACAATGATGAACATTTTAGTCCTGCTTTGATACAAGTACAAGTTCCTTTGCAAGTGAGCTTGCATTTGCAGGAAATTATTTTGAGTACATCATCGGGTGCCAGATTTTCAAGATTTTTGATCGGAACTAAACTGGACTCTTGCAATTCCCATCCCCAGTTAATTGGATCTAATTCATTACCCAACCATTTTTGGACCTGATAATAGACGCGAAGAGAATGTTGTCTCGCCGCAGAAGCCGTTGGTGGAAGAGATGCAAGATCAACAGAACTTTTAGTTATTGATTGTGCAAACTTTTCATATCTGAGAATGTTAATATCAGCAATATTTCCTCCGTAAAGTTCACAAAAAAATTTTTCGCCGGCTTTAACAACATCATTAGGTTCAGCAGCTGAATTATTAAATATATTGACTGTGTCTTTAAGGTTGGCATTCTTCATAATCTTGGAACAAGCCTTTTTCTTTCCTTGTCTGAAAATCGCTGAGGTCGTATCACAACCGGTGAAAGCGTGAGCAAACAAAACTATTTGAGGATCTCCGTTAAAACTATTAGCTTTATATAATTTTGTTGCTACTCTCCCTTTGCCGGGTTTCAGGAATGATACGTTATGAACCTGTTTCGACGTCAGAATAACGAGCAGGTCAATGTCTTCACCAATTATTGTGACTTTCTTGTAGTTTTGTGTCTCTGCTATGTTTACTGCAGTAGAAATTATTAACGTGTCAGCATCTTCAGAACTCTGCAAAACAGCAATCCCTTCTGACTTAAAGCGTCTGATCAAAAAATTTATAAACCGGCTTTTATTTTTGTCATTGGAAAAAAATTTATCTTGTGACATGGTTATTTCTGTAGTTTCATCAAAAATTACATCTGGATACGTTTTGCCCTTCGCTCGCCGCAATCTTTCCTGGCTCTTTGTGTTTATTTTGTCATACCCATCAAACACTACTGTAGGTTCTGAAATTTTTTTGACGTAATCTACGTATTTTTTACAAACTTCTTTTATTTGAAGGCCGGGTTGCCACACAACTTTGTGGATTAAAAATCCACCATCAATAACATGGGCATTGTTGTCTCTGCGATCTACTGACTCTTCCGTGGAGACTGGTTGGAACATTATGTAAAAAGCTGATTTATTCGTTTTACGCAAACCATACTGATCAAACAGAGATAAAGGATATGGTGAAAGTTCATACTTCAAAAATTGTTTCAATTCTTCCTGAGATTTTTTTAGAAAGGAAATTCTTTTAAAAATTAGATCCGGGTCTATTGATACATTAGTATCTTTAACAGTTATGCCTGAACTTGAGGTGGCCAATGACTGAATTGTTTCTTTTCTTGAATATTTTATGTCGGCAAAAGACGTACCTATTCTTCTTTTCATAATCTCCTGGCCAATTTCTCGTGCCTTGTGCGGGTTTACATTTTTTCCACCAATCACTCCAGTGCTTATTGACATTACAGTTTCAACCTCAGGAAAAGGGTAGTGCTCCTCAAACCATTTTGAAAAGCAATTAAAATCTTTTTGATCTCTAGCTATTCTTGATTTGGAGCCGTCTTTGTGTTTTGGAATGTTGTCATCACTACCATTGCAAAAATTATCTACTTCTTCAGCAATACTATGTAATATTGGCAAACCTAGGATCCACTTTCCCAAAACACTGTCAGTCATGCCTCGGCCTTGAGTAACACCTCCCGAGGTTTTCATTGTCCTCATCAAACTTTGCTCTATAGTCATATCGCTCCAAGTTCCTGAGCATGGGTTGTTTGTTCTTCTAATTGTGAAAAGCTTTTGAGTCACAAACCGTTCGAAAACTTCTGGAGTTACGGATGACTTTAAACTTAACATCTCTTGCAAATACAAAGTTGCTGATTTTGCATAGTTGAAATGGCCTGCTGAGTGAAAATAAGGCAACATCTCTTTAACTGTATTAACGTGCAGAGCCCAATCTCCAGTTCTTTCAGCTCGAATAAAATTTTGAATAAGCATTGACATTTTAAAATAAGAAATCCAAAGCTCAGCTGTAGGGCCTCTTTTTTCGAGTTCTTTTAAAGAGGTACTGAATTTTTTTACCACAGATTCTAGAACAGATGAAGTTGTTCCTGTATCAGAGCTTTGCATATCCAAGAGGCTGTAAATTTTATTTTCGATTTCAAGTTTTTTATCCAAAGACAAATCCACTGTTTTTATAATTAAATCGAAAAGAGCTAAGCTGGTTAATAAATGTGCTCGAACAGAGCGATCATATTGATGACCTGACATAATTTTGTCTAACGATCCAAATGCATAAACGCTTGCCCATAGCTCTTTCAATCCACTGCCGTTCATGATATGCCCAACAGCTCCCATAAATGACATTAGAAGGTGAAATCCTCCTAATCTTAAAATGATTTTACTAATTTGTGAGTCTTGAGAGGATTTTACAATTTCTTGAGCTTTTTGAAATAAGGGTTGGTCAAAGGTAACAATGCAGTTGTTAATATTGGATTGTTTGCACTGGTCTGATGCATACTGTAGTGCAGTGAGGATTGTATCATGGCTAGATGCGGGTGCATTAATGAAAGGAACAGGTTTTATGTCAGTCATCTGTTCACTAGTTACATGTTCCTGGTGCGTTAAACGCATAAATGAATTCCAACCTGGCATATCTGGAAATCTCTGGCTCTTTCCGTACATCCACAGTAAATCGGATTGTGTTATTGTGAATAGATCCTCATAATTTTCTGGAGGATGAAAGATAATTTTGCTAAGTCCCGAAATTGTTGGTTTGCTATATATCTGCATGGGTATTTGATCGAAGCGGTTAAGAAAGCTGCGCGGAACATATCTCAATCGGGGAATTGCCTCGTTGAAGCTCTGCGTTTGAGGTGGATTTAAACATTGGATCCCACCTATGGTATGGAATGTATTGTGTCCATCCAGAGTTTGGATGTTAACGTCAGCATTGTCAAAAACGAACTGAGAGAAATGTGATTCAGTGTTTTTTGGTACATAGGACGCTATTGCTGAAACTTGATATTTCAGTGTTTCATCATAAGTGGCACAAAACCCCATCCCGTTGAGCAAGTTTATTAAATAGCGTGATGCATATTTATGATGAATTAGAGATGATAATCCAAGAAGAACTGGTGAAATAAAAGATCGTGGTCTAGCGGCACTAACTATAGCATGTGATATAGCAATACACTTTTGTTCGTAAGGTTCACAGTTTGTTTTGTTACTAACAATTATTGTTTTCAATAACCTCAACAAACTTAATGGGCAATCATCTTTCGCGTTTTTCAAAAAGCTGGCAGGAGGGGGATACCTATCAGTTTCATAAACACGGGAACGTATTTCTTCTAAAATAATTTTTGCTGCCATGTCGACTATACGATGTTTTTCTAAATGATCATTTTTATTCCGACCCTCATACCAACTATCTTGAATAACTTGAACACAGTTGGACAAAAAACACACTAAAGAAGGGTTTCCAGGTGTTATAATTACCTTATCACCGTAATGTAACTTCAAGTTATATTTTATAACTTGATCGCTTGGCAGTTCGATATTCGGTAAAGCATTTCTTATGTCAGACAAAGAGAATTGACAATCATCAGTATTTGTTTCCAAGTAGCTGTAAATCAAGTCCATAGCGTTGGTATTTTCTAAGGATAGAGGTCGCCCACGCTTCAGGCCAGCCGTTCGATAAGGGTGACAAAATTTGGAGTAACAATGACCATGATATACTGCATTTAATGCTAGGAGATTAACGTCTCCTATACGCTGAAGAACCTGAAACAAAATACCATAAATGTGATGATTTCTTTAGACTAAAAAAAACTGTAGTCGGACATAAAAACGTAAACCAAAAAAAATTTTTAGAAATCCTTAATATCAACTATACAGATGAAAAACCTGTATGACAAATATCAAGCCCGAAATTAGCATAATATGGTTTTGTGTGCGACTGTTTCTATGGTACATTAAATATTTAACCAGCATAGGTCTTACGATTTTAACCCTTCAGATTCACTACCGTGAAAAGAAGCGACACTTAAGCATGTGTGCTCGTAAAATCGCTATGTGTGGGTGTCTGGATCTGCGCGGGGGCCTTGCGCGGCGCGCTGGGCATGGGCGGGCGGTCTGCAGACCGCTTCGGCCGAGGGATGGCTGAGTCGAGCGAGCGAGCGTCTGTGACTCTGTATAAATTGCGCACCGCACGCACGGACTACGAGTACACGCACGAGACACGACCACGAGTAATCATGCCCGGCTTAGATTAATGATACGGCTGTGGTAATATGTTACGGCTGTGATTAATACATACGTCTTCTTTGGCACAAGTCTAAATTCCATTTCGGTATTAACCCTAGTGTTTACACGACATACTACTGACATACCTAGCCTAGAATTATTTGAAATGGTAATTTGTTTTTTTTTTTAATCTAAGAAGGAGGCAAACGAGCAGGCGGGTCACCTGATGGAAAGCAATCACCGCCGCCCCTGGACATCCGCAAAACCAGAGGAGTCGCAGATGCGTTGCCGACCTTTTAAGGAAGGAATATGAATTGTGAGGGGGGGGGGGGGGGGGGAAGGGGCCTCCGGAACTCTCACTGGCCGGACGAAACACAACAGCACCAAACCAAGTGCCATTATTTCACGCTGGATATTAGTGAGAGGGTGGTATTACGCCGGGCGAGCCGGCCCAATGCGTGCTGCAACGCAGCGTGGCTCTACCACTCAGTCAGTGTCACTCATTTAGCACCACCCAGGGGTCATGTGTAGGGTCTCAAGGGTAAACCTACGGACGCGAGTAACTTTTACCCCCAACACATTCAAGTACACATTATAAACACAATAACTTGTAATAAATTAAGTGACTATTTAGATTAATAATTATTTAAAAGAAGACAACCCAAAAGTCATTAGAAGAGATAAGAGTACGCGATAGAAAGAGAGGCAACTTCTAGGTGAATTTAACTGTAGGTATGGGAGCGTGGTGCCTGAATTGCATTTTATTGTGTCTTAGCAAGAGTCGCTATTTATTTAAATGGCTTTGCGGAGTGAATCTTCTGTACTTGTACTATTATGTAAGTATTCTATGGTATTATGAACAGATAAGGGGCAAATAAGATAATATGAACTCACTCGTTGGCTCCAATCATCATCATGAGTTTCAGCAGCCTTTAGAATAGTCTCTTGCGTGTCTAGTTTTGTGATTTGATGTACACTAATTCTTCTATCAGCGGGGTATTTTTGTTGTGATTTTAGAAAATCGTGGTCTGCGTTTTCGTTACAAAAAATGCACTTTCCAGAATCAAATGTTACATTTTGCTTATCTGATTGGTTGCGTTTTTTGTGTGCTGCCATAGATTTTTCCTCAATATACATCAATCGGCACTTGCGATGCAGTCGTAACTCTTGTTTATCTTTAAACAGTGCGGACTTGTTATCTTCTCTCGCTTGACTTGCGGCTAATAGAGTCTGAAGTCCTTTCTGTTTCACAGTCACTACGTCAGAAGTAAGGTAAAGGTCACAAATAGCACAATTTTCAGTCATAGTAACGGATTTTGTTACTCGTACCTACATCAAACAAACGACGACGCAACGCACGTCATAAAAGCCGGCCGCTTCGTGCAGGTCTGATCGCGCGGCTGCGCCTACGCGGGGGGAAACGAGCGCGCCCGCCCCCTGCACACCCGCCGATTTGGGCATCAACTCGTCGCACCAAAATTTTGTTTTAACCGGTCATATCGTTAAAAGCAATATTATTTGTTTCAACCCGTCACACGTTGATTTATTTCTATTAGGACACATAGTAATTTTGTAGCTACTGGTCACACTGCAAATCTGTCACGAGGAGGAGATTTATGCTTTGTTATGATTAAAATAAATACATTATTAATAAAGAATTGGCATTTTTGATTTATTTTGTTGTGTTTGTACCAAAATTTAGTTGTACCACACGTTTATCCTCCTTGTGACCAGTGCCGCTACCCACAGCGGCAGCGATTACCGCTCAGGTTTGAATAGGCCTTATTGCGTGTTTACGTTTTCATCCTATTCATCCAATTCGGATGATTGTAGAACAATCTTATCTGAAAGAAGAATTGCGCGATCTGTACTTAACTAGGTACCTACTCAAAACTTGTAATTTAATAATGTTTTGTTTGTATTGATGTCAGCTAAGATGTAAAGTAAGTAGGTTAAGGTACTTAGTTTACTTTTCTGCATACGTCTTCTCGTATTATCTTCGCCCGTCACGCATCACACACTCGTCTGACGACAAGCGGGTTATGCTTCCACCCCCGCGCCTGCCCGCCGCCAGCGCCGCGCCGCCCGCCGCGCCCGCAGCCGCCCGCGTCCCGCATAAACATAGTACGTATGTTAGCGAAATGTTTTATTCGTAAATTAAACAAAATGCACTGTATATATGTTTCTAATTTTTTGTGTGGTATAAAATAGCATTACAAAGATCATGTATGAGCGATTCTGTCAATTTTAAATTAATATTGCGTGTGTTACGAAAGAAAAATGAAATTATCAAAGAAGCACACCACTTAACTTTCTAAACTTTGTTCAACATGTTTATCACTAACTACTGAAACTCTTAAATATTATTTCATAAATTTTAAAATTTTATTTAAAGACAAAAATATTGTTTTGATGATTTTCATAGTTCCACATATATTATGTTTCTAAACTTTTTACATCACAAAGATAAGATAGTTCTTATTATGAAACACTCAACATTTCAAACTTTAATATTATATACATTACGTTACACGAAATATTATTAAATACCTAATTCATACCTAAAGCACAGTCATAAAACTTCTAACTTTTTAAAAGTAGCTCACAATCCACATACTCTATCCACTCAGCAAAAACGAAAAGTTTTAGAATTATCGTAAGTAATTTTTTTCCGGCTACGCGACTATAATGCTTCAGTGTGTCTGTTAATGTTTCAAAACACATAGAGCACACACCACGAAAAGCGAGCGAAATATTAAAAATATGACAACTTCAGTAATGCCAACCTGGTACATTAGCTAGTTTATTTTAAATTAAATAGGCAAAGGACTTCAGGTCTATCAGCCAGATTTGTTCAACACGACGCAAGCCCGATAATTCTAAAAAGTACAGAATATGTGTGGTTTTGACCTGAACAATAGTAACATATCATTATACTTATCGGATATGTGTGATTTTGAATCAATTTTAAAATTAACTATTTTTAACCATGGATAAACTTTATCATTTAGTGTACAAATTGGGAAAAAAAACGAAATTCCCAAAAATGGATATGTTGCGGTTTTGAACCTAACCTCCTCATTTCTTTTTAATATTTTATATTTAAGCGTTTTATTAAAGCTTAAATATACCTAAGTAAGATTTTAAACACTGAAAAAAGACGACAACCTCAGGCGGGAATCGAACCACGCACCTTCCGCATTCCGGGCGGCTGCCTTAACCACTTGGCTCAAAGGTGAAAACTTCTAAGATTTGATGAAGCAATGTTGACTAAAAACATAAGCATCAAGCACTGACAAATTTCGACGGTTGAAAGCCGGACCTCGGTAGCCAAGTGGTTAAGACAGCTGCCCGGAATGCGGAAGGTGCGTGGTTCAATTCCCGCCTGAGGTTGTCGTCTTTTTTCAGTGTTTAAAATTTTACTTAGTTATTTCTTTTGTTTTAAGCCAGGATTCTTTTGAATTACACGACGACAATGAAGCCTCGGATACACTAGGGGACAAATGTCCCGTGCAACTCAGATTCTACGTGTGCTGCAACTTCGCAGCAATGTTGCCCGGTGTCCCGCAACATGTCCCGCAACATTTAAAGTGAAGTGGGACATGTTGCTTGCTCCCGCTATAAAAGCAAGCGCATGTGTCGCGCTGTTACCAATGTTATTGAATTTTTGAGGTAAAATAGAGTATTTTTATTATTTTATACTTGTTTACAAAACCTTAAATTTTGCTACCTACCAACCCACAAAATATATTTTTGCAATAAAGAACTACGTAACTAATAATTTATTGAAAAAAAAAACTTTTACTATGCAAAATGAAATTTTTTTTTTTCCCATATTTCCTCGTCCTTGATTTAACTCAGAAATGTGTAAAGTTTTTATTCTAAAATAACTTACCCCGTCTTTCCTTCCAGCGTTTTTCATAAAAGTCTAATTATCTCGAAAGTGACATGTTGTGGGTTGGTTCTGGTTTGCGTAACTACGTCTTTTTAAGGATTAAATTAAGATATTCAAGACGACACTATTATTTTGTTCCTCTCAGTTTTTGATTTTTTTTGAGATCGGTTTATTTTTTTAATATATTTTTAGCTATTATGTCGGATATGCGGATTTGATAATAAATAATCAGAATACTATGCATATTTTATTATCTTCAAGTATTTCCATAACAATTCATAGATCCGCCTGGAAACCTATCCAGCTACCACCATACCAACCTATTAGACTACTAGTTACCACCTCGCCCTGCCAAGGTTTGTCGAAAAGTATTATAGATATATTTAGTAGTATCTATATCGTTATATCAAGCTTATGATAGTGGCTCTGAATAAAAAATTGGACAACAAGAAATTTAAAAGTAAACATAATAATACTAGCTTTTTGTGGCTTCGCTCGTGTAATTTTAGTAAAAATTCTTCTTCGTCTAACAAAATTCTTTTACACTTCTTATATTATTGTTGTAACAATTTTAACATTCAGTTAAGGTGTACAGGCTGCTAATATTAACGCTAAAATTACTAGTCTAACTTAGCAATTTTTGCGATAATATCGCTAAAAGAACATCATGAACGCCGTGTCGCGGAGCGGCTATTAGAATACTACCCCCCCTCCCCCCCCTCCCCCTCTATTCTTGGGTGCTGTAAAAAGGCGATTCACGGACTACAGACTGCTTATACATCTCACCACCTGTCACGCTGAACACATGTGCAGTCGCTATTTGGTGAAAAGTGGAATATGGCAAAGGACTGCTTTTGTTGTCCTCATTGCGTAGTCTCTGACTAACCCTTCGGGGATAATAGTCGTGATTATGTATGTATAAAAAAAAACTATGAACTTATTACAGGAGGTTAAATAGTTACACAAAGTTAAAAAAACATGAGAGTTCTATGACTCTGCTTTTTTACTGTATATAGTAGTAGTATATAAGGGCCGGTCTACTTTTATTTCAAAATTCACCGAAATCGGCGTAACGGCTTAAGCGTGAAAGCGTCAAGGGCCCTCTTCACGTCGGCCGACGTGTAAAGGGGGTCATTTGCGCGTCTGTGGTAGGTATTTAACGTCTGCAGATGCATCTGCCTCGCATCCGACTGTTGTAGGTTTTTGTGGCACGCATCAAAGGGATTCGCGCGCCAACGTCCGCCGTCTGTCCACACGTCTGCCGGCGCATCAGTTTGATCAGAGTTGCGATTGAGAGTGCACGCATGCACACACGCCTTTTATATCATATTAAACAATTTAAGATGATATAAAAGGCTGTCGTGAGATTTAAGCATGTGTAAATAAACAAGTAAATTACTTAAATAACTTGATGTGATTGATTACTACAATTAAAATTGCGAGTGCGAGTGCGAGCGCGAGTTGCGTCTGCCCAGAATGAACATAGACTGATCGACCTACAGACGTGTGGACAGCTCGAGGAAATTCATCTGCGGATGCATCTGCCAAAACCCACGGACGCATCTGCCGACGTAAAGAGGACACTTCACAAACAAACAAACTCACCTGCGCTTTTATAATATTAGTTTGGTTTATGATAAAACACTACTCAACTAACTACAATTGCTTGATTTTTTTCTTTCATATTCCATTTATTTCAATGAGATTAATAAATTTGTTTAAAAGAAACTACATACTTAGATATATCATTAATTTACAATGCCACAGCCTTGCTCGATAACTTTACTAAGTACTTTACAATCGTTCGATATATTTGAAGAGGTTGTTGTTTGGAGTAAGGAAAGAAGGCAAAAGTTTTTTAATGACCAAATTAAACAGTGAATGTTTTCTAGACAACAGTTTAAGCACAGATATTCAAGCATTTCTACGTCCGCTGATCTGTTCAAATGTTTTCTTTTTAAAACCTCACTATTCCATACGTTATGGTTTCATAACTTCGAACGGAAAAAAGACCACAGCAATATCGTTAATCACCACTTTGCTTTATTTAATTGTTTTTGTTATCAGCACATGTAGTTGTCTTATATTTACCATTACTAACATCTACGTTTCAACATTATACTTCATTCATGTAATGCTGATTGAAGTAACATTATGTCTTGACAGCGTATCAAAAAGCGAAACTAAAATTCAGATGATTTTAAAAATCCAATCGGCTGAAAAGGTTTTTGTTCACTACGGAAATAATTTAAACAAACGGATCTTAGAAAACTATGGCGTGACATTATTTTTGTGGTTGTTTTACTTATCAGTTGAAGTCTCTATCGCTAAACTTGTTTGGTCGCCACTGATGTTTTGTAACTTAATGATTATTCTAACAGATTTTGTTTTATTTAGATTCGATATATATTTCATATATATCAGTCTAATGGTAAAACTTATAAGAGTAAGCCTTGAAAACTGGACAAAAGAGTTAGCATTCGCTGTTCAAAATTCTTTGACATTTGAAAAAAAATTTAGTTGTAGTAAATTCTTAACTTCGTTTAAGGACTTGAGTGCAGCATATTATTATTTACAGAGATCTTCTAATTTCGTGGTAAGTGGTTAACGAAAGCTATGTTTAAATTAACCTAGTCGACCAACTAACGTACGGTCCGTCTTAAGGAAAGCGGCTAACACAGACAGAACATGGTCGCTTGCAAGTTGCAACTAGTGTTGGAAAGACTCGAGTCTTCTGAGGCCTTTCTTAAACTTGACTAAATTTGTGGGACTTTTAATAATAATAAAGAGGCAAACCTTTTAGTCTGTGACAAGACTCAGGAGTCTGCTTATATGTTTTTGTTCATTTGATTGTAATGCAATGCTTTGTATCTCTGCATAGAAATGTTCGAGATAAATCTTAGTTATTAACTAGCCTTCAGTGAGTTATGTTATTTATATACTACTTTAACTGGTAGTAGTAGTACCACACCCTCTCTTCCCTTGGGTGTCGTAAAAGGCAACTAACGGGCTAAACACTGCACATACAACCAACATCATAGAGCGGCGATGGGCTCAACACCTGTCATGCTGAGCACATGTGCAGTCACTGTTTGGCTAAAAAGGGAACTATGGCACAGGACTGCTTTTGAGCTCCTCATTGAATAGTCTCTGACTAACCCTTCGGGGATAATAGTCGTGATAATATGTATGAATGTATTATGTATAACTAGTAGTGGGCAATCGGTGGCAGTCTTGCCACTGCTCCAACGAGTCATTTAAATTAACATTTTTTTTCTATTATTTTAATTTTTGGTCACCCATCCTGAGTATTAGTAATGCTGGGTAAGTTACTTTACGTCCAGTGCTTAAGCTACCATTATGGGAATGTGTATCTGTTTGATCGTTATCTTTTCAGATATTGCTTTACCAATGCGTAACTTTCTTTACAATTTTACTAAATCTGAAGTTTGAACTTGAACAGCCTGAAGGTTTTTTTAATGTAAGTCCGTTTAACCAAGAATTTTGTATTTTGTAGATTACTTACCTGTTCTAGTGACACGGTTTGGTTGATGTCTCAGATATGCAAATAAGTTTTGGTAATTTCTCGACTCCTTTTCAGGAGTACATCATTACTAGTTCTAAAATATCCGCACTTAATTCAATGCTATGTGTAGGGAAGCCGATGGTGGGTAGGTTGGATGCCACATTGAGGAAGGCAAAGGGAAGATCTTCCTCCGAGCTGGGTGGTATAGCTCGGGTACCGAGGTCCAATGCTACATATGGCGAAGGAGGTGGTGAAACTTTGCTACGCGATGCAGGCTTCCCATACTATTTTATGTCGCAGTATGGAGATGTCGTTAAGTTGGTTTTTGTGGCGCCATCTGTTGACACGGTTGGGAAGGTGTCGAACTATGTGCGGCGTCATGCAGGTAGATGGCACCGCCACATTACGTTTTAATAACTCACTGTCGTTATGTATTATGTCAGTAAATTGGTTTTCATTGATGTGTTTTACAAATATGTTCTAACCTCATATAACTAGCACCACGCCAGAGTCATGAGTGTCTACTTCGTACTTTTCAGGATAATCAATTAACAACGAATTTTTTAACAAGATTGGGTTCCTTCAAAGTATATGCTTATGTGTGCTACCTTTACTATGAATGTGAGAAGTTGTATCAAGCTGTCACCGATGCCTGTGTTCAAAGCATCCTTATAATGAATATGAAGTCATGTTCAAGTACGTTAGCATTAAACATAATTAGCTTTTATGATCGTCCCTCTTCTCTATAAATAATTCTAAAAATAAAACTTCTAAATAAATATTATTAACAGTTCTTTAACTGTGTAGGACATTTTGGTTCGATGGCTGCCAATATGTTTCTTAACCATTACAAATTTGGTCTTTTTATGTGTTTAGCCGACAGTGCAGTCTTAATGTTAAATGATACCTTGTGTTGAAACATTTCAGTTAAACAAAAACAAATGTACAAGAACATTCTCCGCGTCGGCAGCATTTGCTTCACCCCAATAGCTCCATGGTGCTTCTTCCGCATAGACGCCAAGCTGCTTTTGAGTTTCGGAAGCCTCATAACGACCTATGTTGTGGTGCTTCTGCAGTTTGAATACTTAAAGTCATAGCAAAATAAGTACCTTTGTCAGAATCGTACTATACCTACCGAAAACTATGGTCTTTTTCGCATACTTCTTGAAACGAGCGTGATGTACTTATGTAATGTATATAATGTAAAATCAAACACAACACACGTGGTTATTAAATTAAATTGTTTTAAACAAATAGTATATATATAATAACAATAATTCGAAAGTCACTAAGAAATGCTGTAGAAAGATTATATAAAAGCAATTCTACATCTATATAAATAAAAAATATTGCTATATAACAATAAATTTTATAATTTTTCGCATAATTATTAATAATATTTTCTTTTTTAACCTTTTGTGTCCTACTCAAACTCAAACTCAAAATTTCTTTATTCAATAAACTTAAAATAAGCATTTTAAATCGTCTAAATTTATTTGGATGGATGAGCACTCACCCACCCACCCCACCCATTCAGGAAGTATTTTAGCTGTGGATAAGAACGGGCGCAAGAAACTCCACAGATTTATAATAATATAGAAGTATGACATTTACAAAACAATATGTCGTTACCAAATTACACAATATACAAATTACTAATATATGTAATGCTCGTACATGCACTATGTCCATACACATTTAATATATGTCATTTACATAATCTTCAACTTTATAATAACCTTTCCTCATGAGGGTTTATTTAATATGGGCTTAAAATGTATGTAAAGGCATTTCAGTAATATTTAGTGGAAGTTTGTTATAAAGCGTTACACATTTACCCAAGAAAGAGCCACCTGTTTCATGAAGTTTAAAACTAGGGACGGCAAGCTTATTTTTCCTACGAGTGTTTAAGTTATGTAGATCACAATTTTTAACAAATGTCTTTCCATACTTCTTGCCATACATAAAAGGCTTTCAAAAATAAATTGTGATGCAATAGTTAATATATCGATTTTTTAAACACTTATTTGAGTGAGTCTCTAGACTTAGGGTTGAATATGGCGCGGACTTCCCCTTTTCTGTAGAATAAATACATCGTTAATATTAGCAGCGGAGCCCCACAACAGTAAGCCATAAGACATCACACTATGGAAATAACTAAAATGAACTACTCTGGCCGTCTCAACATCAGTTAGAAGCCTTATATTTTTGACTACGTATGCAGCTGAACTCAGTCTTCCTGACAAGGTATCAATATGTGAGTCCCATTGTAAGCTTGAATCCAGTTTAATGCCTAGAAACACAGTAGAATCTACTAATTCAACTACATTATCGTTCATCTTAATTTGTGTGCTGACCTGTCTTACATTAGGTAAAGAAAATGTAACAGACTTTGTTTTTGCTGAATTCAGTAATAACGTTCTGAATTCAGTAAAAACATTTCTGAGTCTGCGCGCGCACGTCACGGGTGTCGGGCGCTTTTTGTAAGGCTGCAGCGTGCGTACGTCGCTAATTATTTGTGATAATGACATCGAATGTCGTTAAATGTACCCTCGTAATTAGTGAATTTTTGTCTTTTTTAAAAAATAAACTCGATGTGATGGATCAAGACAGTCTAAATCGAATCTGTGCTACAGCGTTCTCATCAGAAGACATTCAAAACGCGAAAAACTACTGTACGATTCCATACCGACCGAAAAGCGAATCAAGATTCGAAAAGGTGATAAAACGATACAGCGTGATATTGATGACATTATCACGCTTTTAAAACCGACGGATCCTGAGTTTGTTCCTGTGTTTGTGACCCGAGACCTCCAGAAGTTGCCTCCGATCACATTTGATTACGTTGATGTGACGCGTCTCCTTTAGGATATTTTGCTGTTAAAAGAAGATGTGAAACTAATGAAAGAGCGATATATTTCTATGGATACCTTTTAAGCGTTCAAAAACGAAGTGGATCATATAAATGTAGTTAAGATATATTTTGAATAAAGAGAATAATTATAGACAAGACAATGGTAATATTCTTATATTTTTATTTATGTTCTGGTAATAGCTGCTGTATTTGTAATTTGTAAAATCGGTAGATACTTGTTTTAAGGTATAAAAATATTTATAAGATGTGGATAATGGTGCTGGTTGTATAATAAATAAGATTGTAAATATTGTTCTTATTAAGTAAGACACATTGTACAATTGTTTATTGTCCTAAACAAATAAAAATAAAAATAAAATAAAAATAAAACACTAAATTTGTAAGAGTCTAGTGCTTGATAATGGTTTAAGAAAAACCTGTCCCACAGGTCACCAGGCCCCCCGCAGTTAGCATTCAAAACGAGCACGCAAAAAAATAAAATAAAATAAAGATTGCCAAAGCTGATCCAGGTGAGAATAGGTATTATATACATTGCAACATAAAATAAAAAACTTACAGAACTCTTAAGCAAAAAGAAAAAAAAAATTATAAAAAAAAAATATTTAAAGAGTAACAAGCTTGTTACAAGTCACAGAATGAGCACTTTGAGGTGTATTTGTTGAGATTGTGTGTGGTGTGTTGTGTATGTGATAGTGGCTGTGAGTGGATGGATGCATACACTACAGAATTTACTTGAGAGGACAGAGAAAATCTTCTGTAGAATCATAGCCTAGTGACTTAAGGTATTTAGTAACAAATTTTTTGCAGGTTGAATTAGTAAGAGGATAAATGTTTATACTGGCGTTAATTTTATTGTAAAGATAGGGACCAAGAAAGCAAAAGAAGGAGTGGGAAAAGGATGTGTTGTATTTAGATGTTTTGCAGAAAGTAGCGGCCCTACGCTTGCCCTTCAACATCTCATTCTCGTACGGTGTCTGTGAATGTTTTCTTAGTATTACATTAAGAATAAATGTTTTTCTTACAGTTAACACGTCCCAGTCTTTGTATAGTTCAACTGTTGAATGGCGAAAAGGAAGTCCTGCTGCGACCTTATGAAGCGCACGTTGTGCCCTGTCTAAAGTGAGCATGTGTGTTTTAGCAGCACCACCCGAAACAGAGACACAATACTCCAGGAGAGAGTGACATAAGGCAAAATATACTGTTTTAATGACCTTGCGATCAGCTACATGTTTGAGGGTCTTGAAGATGTAAATAAGCTTTCGAAGTCTCAATACAAGTGCTTCGATGTGAGGTTTGAAGGTCAGACATTGGTCTAATAAGACTCTAAGGTATTTTATGCTTTCTGTTCTAACTAGGGTAGGACAGGTACACAAAACCGCAGAATGTCTAGGACTGCACCCGTGGCAATATATATTATAATGTTGAGGTGGGAGTTGACCAGATCTCATTGCGAATGCAATGTATTTCGTCTTACTGACATTCAGTGTTAAGACATTACATTTCAGCCAGACGTTGACCCTGTCAAATCCCAACTGAGCACTATCAAATGCGCTATCCCAGGTCTCCCCATGGAAGTACAAGGCAGCGTCATTGGCAAAGGTAAAAATCTTCCCCCCATGAAGTTGCATCTGACACAGATCATTGATGTATATTAAAAATAATGTTGGGCCGATTATACTACCCTGAGGCACTCCATGAGTGACGATAGCCTCCTCGCTCACCCAGTCATCAATTTTAACTCTTTGGGTTCTGCCACTTAGATAATCCTCAAAAAACTTTAAAGGAAGACCTCTAACTCCAATCGTTTCCAGCTTAGTCAGAAGGTGAGGGATTGAGACAGCATCAAATGCCTTGGCAAGATCGAGAAATATGACTACGCATTTACTTTTATCATCTAAGGTGGTAACAATAGAGTGGACGAGGTCATGTACAGCGTCATTTGTGGATCTTCCACTTCGTAAACCGTATTGGAAAGTAGACAGAAGGTTATTTATCTTAAGAAAATTTAGTTAGTCTTTTATTCATTAGACGCTCAAGAATCTTAGAGAAAGTTGGTAAAATGGATATAGATCTGAAATTGCTGACACGATTCTTATCCCCACTCTTATGAACAGGTTTAATAAAACCCTGTTTGAATGCAGTGGGAAAAACCCCGTTTGTAATTGCCAAGTTGCAGATGTGTGTAATCGGAGAAACTAAGAATTGTGCATATCTTTCAACTATTTAACTAGACAGGTCAACCCCTACTGCATAGTTCTCCCTTAAGCTGGTTATAACATGAAACACCTCCAACTCATCGACAGTAGTCATCACAAATGAACCCAAAGGTGACGGAGCAGATTGAGACTCAAGACATTGCGAGGTTACGTCACTTTGTGGAATCATATCTGCCAGTCTCCTTCCGGTGTCTGCAAAGAAATTGTTGATCTCATTCAGACTCTACCGAGGGCTGTCCAAGGAGACCAGAGATGGCGAGTGATCGGTCGCTTTTTTAGATCCGCTAATAGTCTTGATGACCTCCCATAGCCACTTTTTGCTACCCCGTGCACTGTTAATTTCTTGTTTCTCGTGCATTCGTTTGGCCTTTTTTAATACAGAGGAACAAAAGTTGCGGTATCGTTTATAAGTGATTTTGAGAATATCATTATCTGGATCCTTTTTTAACTTTTTATGGAGGTTATCGCTGTTTTTTATACAGCGCAGCAGCCCTGGAGTGATCCATGGTTTAAATGTCCTTTTCCTCTTAGGAGTTTTAAGTAGTTTTGTGTTTACTTTTATGGCCTTTGACAGGTAAGTAATAAGTAGGTTAGCAGCGAGGTTGGTGTCAGAACAGTCGAGAATGAGTTGGAAGTTTAAATTATGGATAGGTTTGTCTAAATTGTCGTAGTCAATCTGGTAAACCATTTTGCTCCTTGAAGGAATGGCATATTTCAAAGCTAGGCTAAGAGCGACACAGTCATGATCCGTTATTGATGAGTGATAAACAAAACAATATGCTTTTAACTTTGTTTTAATAATCATATGATCGAGACATGTCCGGCCATGTGTGGGTTCAAAGTGACCAGGGAGCATACAATGACTAGCCATGAGATTTAAGTATTCGTGTGAACGTTTGTCAGAAGTATTTGACTGAATGTCTATATTCAAATCGCCACATAGCACTATGTTTTTAAAATTACTAAGCTTCGCAAGTGACAAGTCCATAGAATTAATTAAGTTACTTATTTTAGAATAACTTGGCGGACGGTAAATCCCGATGACACAGGTCTCATGGTTTAATTTCAATATGAGACAGTTCGCGTCTTCGATCAGGAGATCCTCAATAGTAACTTTTAATAGCTTGTTGTAGTAAATAACTACACCCTCGTTTTAAGTTTTATGTCTAGTTGTGGTTGCACTATAGTAGTTGTCAATATCCGGAATATACCTAGCCGATGTGAGCCAACACTCAGTCAAGACTATTCCGTCCCAGGCTACTTTGGAACGCTGAAGTAGAGTAGTAAAATTAGGTAAGTTACAATGAATACTACGTATGTTTTGAGATATGATATTTAAATTGGGAAATTTTTATGGAACATGTTTTGTTACCTCGTCCACGTCACAGCGGTACACTCGTGCAATTGCCAGGGAGTCCAGATCTAGGTCTACCGATTCAATATTTTGCATACTGTTCTCGGTTGATATATAAGTATAGACTTATTGTCACGAGATACCCGTGACGTAAAATAATGATAATAAAAAAAAATTGATAAACCCCGATACGAAATCACTGGTGCACGTGTGCTATAGTATTTCGAGTGACATGTATTTGTGTGTGAGTGTGTGTGTGTATTATGACTAGTACTAGTTATAATGTAGATTAACAGACAGGAGGACAGTGTTGTGTTAATTGCGTGCTTATTGTGTAACTTAAGAGATTTAAAAAAAGTCAGTGAAGTCATATTTGCAAGTGTGTATGTGTCTCTGTAACTGTAACAAATGAAAATTCTTATATAATATTTAACATATTTTTTTTCATGCAGTAATAAGGCTTATATAAATAACAAAAAATAACATTATGATTAAAGATAACTTTAGGAATAGAGCTAGAGCTAGTCACAGAATCAGTTTAAGAAAAGAAGCTTCATCGTTGATAACTACTGGTGTTGAACCTTCTTCTTTCCTCACATACACCTTCCCATACGACGTCTAAGCTGAGGCGAGCTTCTTATTCCGAACATTATCCCTAGCAATGTAGAACAAGTGCCTGGCTTTACTTGTCAAGAACTCAGAAATAAACACAGGTCGAGTGGCACCCGAAAATGATAGATGTTCTGTGTTTAATAACGGTTTCCTGCACACCCGATTATTTTTGTTGAAGGTCTTGTAAAGTGATGTAAAATTTTCCTTACGAATAGCTGTTGTAAAGTCTACCACGACAGTGTCAGATTTGTTTCGATAGATATCTCGTATATACTGATCTTCTTATTATGGAGACTGCTCTTCAACAGGCTTTACGACACCTAGCGTCGTGCTAACATTTTTTATAGAATTAATCAAAATCTTTTTGTTTTCGTCTTCTTGTCTTGGTAGGTTTCGTATTTCCAACGTACTGCAGTAACAGTTCTTTTCAAGAATATCTATTTTGTTTTCCAGTGCCAGTACCCTATTTCATATTCACCGTTTTCTTCCTCTAGATTATTTATTTTCTAGAGTAACTGTTCATGCTTAAGCCCCATAGTCTCGACAGATTTTTGTATACCCTGATTTTGCGCCACAATAGTAAGTAAAGCATTGTTTAACATTATCAAATTTACTATCAAACAGGGTTTTTATTTCAGCGATATTTGTTACTGTTTGGTTTGGGGATTCGTCGATAGCACGCTTGTGGCGCTTCGTAATGTTAAAATAATTGTCTTGCAATACACTTTCATTCGGCAGATTAAGTGCGGAGTCCGAATTGTAGTGGATAGTTTTCGATTTTTCCGGGTTTAGAAGGTTCTGAGGGCCAGGAGGTGACCGTTGCAATGACATTGTTGTTAGCAGGCGCAGGCGTTGTGGTGCCACTTAGGGTTTACTTTGTGTGATGATGATGATAGCGATGGTTATGAGGAGTCACAAAGATGCTGTGAGTCGAGGCGGAGGCGGGGTGACTATTGTAAAGATCTTCTTATTATGGAGACGCTCGTAGTTCGTGCCGTAGACTTGACCGTAGCAGCTGCTACCGACGTAACAAGCTAGTCACGTGTATTTTGTTGCACGAAGCGCGTTTAGATACAAGTCGCTAATTTCGACACGGTCGAGCTCTGCGTTCTTGGTCCAGTGGTTAAGACGCCGACACTCACCCAAGAAATCCGAGTTAAAACCTCCACACAGCAAAAAAATATTTTCTTAAATATTTGGTTAGTATGGGGACTCCAGCAGCTGGAGGGCGAAGTCCGAGGCAAATTCCGGCGACAGGGCAAAGCACTCAAAAAATTTATAAATGAAATTCGATAAAAATATCACTCGTCCGTCCTCGTTAAATGCCAGAGCGGAAGGCCAGTAACAGCCAGTGATTCGCCATGCTTACCTATAGCCTGCTCCCAGAGATGTGTAACGTAAGCTAGAAGATCACCCGTTGACCGTTTTGGTTGAAACCCATATTGACGATCGTGAATTAGGGAGTGATTGTCTAGGTATTGGACAAGTTGTTTGTTTAATACACGTTCTAGGATTTTGTACAAGACTGAAGTTATGGCTATAGGGCAGTAATTAGTCAGATCTGACCGATCTTGTTTTTTAAGGACCGGTTTAACATTAGCTTCTCCCCAAGATTCCGGTACACAACCTGACGAGAGCAAGAGACGGTATAGACAGAGTTTGATAGTTGGTTTCATTCCTTGTATAGAAAAAACATCAACTTTGGTTTCAGTCTCTTCAATGATAAACGAGTCGCATGATCTTACGGACGGAATGTTAAAACTGTGAAGTTCCTTTCTAGCTAAATTTCTATCCGAGGAGAGTTCATTATCCACCAACTCCTTTAAATTATTCCAATCTGATTCATTGAAGGCACAGTTCGGAGGTAGCGGTGACTCAAAAAAAATAATACTTTGGTAAGTATACACAGAAAACGCTTTAAAACTAAATGAAATTTCATTAAAAATAATAGTTTCACAAAAAATAAAAAAATATCGTTAAAGGTAAATAAATCATTGATAAAAAATAATTCAAATTACAGATTTTTTTATCAAATTAAAATAACAAATAAATTTAATTTGATTGAAAAGTAAATCAAATTTCATTACAATAATCCATTTGTATTAATCATAGAAAATAAATATAAAATTAAGTAGATACTGAATTTTTCAGGATAAGGATGAGGAATACATAAGGATTTAAATCGAATATTTCTTAAAAAATAAATAAATTACATCCTAAATAATCGAAAATAACACTTTTAATAAAGGTTTGAATTCATAATACCCCGCATTGTATCGAAATAGTCAATTTCGATAGGATAAAATTATGAAAAAACCACGTACATAATCGAGACTGGAACTTTCGATGCTATTTAAAAACGACAAACCACCCTAAACAATCGAATCTGCCACATTCGATAGGGTACAGTGGTAGCTCCGTCATTGTCGCACACGCGCCGATGCAGCGTAAACTCGCGAAAGCAACATTTGTTGTTATAACATAAATAATGACTTTTCTTAATTTTTGAAGACGTATTAGAAAATTACCTTTATTGAGTACCCAAAACTGTTATTAAAAAAAATGCAATTTGGTAGACTTTACTTAGGGAGCATCGATATACATTTAATTTTTATTAAAATTCTTCAAAATCGGCTCAACGGCTTAATTGTAAAAGCGATACAAACAAAAACAAACTCACTTTTACCTTTAGAATGTTATTAAGATTATGATAAAACATCACTCCAATAACTAAAATTGCTTGACTTATTTCTTTCATATTTCATTTATTTTGATGAGAATTATAAATTTGTTTGATAGAATTTATAATGCCACAGACTTGCTTGATCACTTTACCAAGTACTTTACAATGGTTTGGTATATTTTAAACAGTGGTTGTTTGGAGTCAGAAAAGAAGGCAAAAGTTTTATAATGACCAAATTAAATTGTGAATGGTTTCTAGACAACAGTTTAAATACAGATATTCAAGCATTTCTACGTCCGGTGATCAGTTTGAACGTTTTCTATTTAAAACCTCACTATTCCATACGTTATGGTTTTATAACTTCAAACGAAAAGAAGACCACAGCAATGTCGTTGATCGCCACTTTGCTATATTTAATTATTTTTGTTATTAGCACATTAAGTTGTCTTATGTTCACTATAATTAACATCTACGTTTCAACATTTTACTTTATTCATGTAATGTTGATTGAAGTAACATCATTTCTTGACAGCGTATTAAAAAGCGAAACTAAAATTCAGATGATTTTAAAAATTCAATCATCTGGAAAGGTTTTTGTTCACTACGGAAATTATTTAAACAAACGTGTCTTAGAAAACTATGGCGTTATATTATTTTTGTGGTTATATTACTTATTAGTCGAAGTCTATATCGCTAAACTATTTTGGTCGCCATTGATGTTATGTAACCTATCGATTATTTTATCAGATGTTGTTGTATTTAGATTCGATATATATTTCATTTATATCAGTCTAATGGTAAAACTTATAAGAGTAAGCCTTGAAATATGGACAAAAGAGTTAGCATTCGCTGTTCAAAATTCTTTGACATTTGAAACAAAATATATTTGTAATAAGTTCTTAACGGCGTTTAAGGACTTAAGTGCAGCATATTATTATTTACAAAGATCTTCTAATTTCGTGGTAAGTGGTTCACGAAAGCTATTTTTAAATTTACCTGCACGACCAACAAACGCACCGGACCGTACGTCAGAAAGCGGTTACCACAGCAACTGGACGCTTCTTACTAGTGTTGGACAGGACTCGAGTCATCTGAGCCCTTTTAAAAACGATTTTACATGTTTTTTGAAACTTTTAAAAATAAATAAACTGTGTCGCGTAGCGGTGTAAGAATACTACCAACCCCTCTCTTCCCCTGGGTGTCGTAAAAGGCGACCAACGAACTAAAGACTGCACATACAGCAACAGCTTAGAGCGGCGATGGGCTCACCACCTATCACGCTCACACATGTCGCTATTTAGTGAAAAGTGGACCATGGCAGAGGACTACTTTTGCGGTCCTCATTGCCTAGTCTCTGACTAACCCTTCGGGGATAATAGTCGTGATTATATGTATGTATGCATGTTAATAATAATTGTGAGCTCAAACCTTTTAGTCAGTAAAAAGACTCAAGAGTCCGCCTAATATATTTTTGTACATAGCTATTTCAGTCGGTTAAGTTCTTCTACGGTTTCTCATTTCTAATTCGATCCCGCAGAGGAATTGCACTTTCCATTGCTCTTTATGTTTGCAAAGCAATGCTTTGTATCTCTACATAGGAATGTTTGAGCCACACATTTGGTTACTGTCACCTTAGTAATTAACGAGCTTTCAGTGACCTAAGCTAGTTTTATACTACTATAACTGGTAGTGGGCAGCGGTGGGAGTCTCGCCACTGCTGTCCGATATTAAAAGTCAATCGCAGGGCTATTATTTTAACACAACACTCTTATGAGTATTATTCTAACACACACGCACTCTTAATTTGCGTTCGCATTATTATTATGTTTATTTTATAATGTTGTCAGTATTATTTTGTATAATTGTTGTTCATGACAAATAGCCACTTTACCTTACTTTGCTCTGTAAAAGTAATGGCTACATTATTGTATTAGTATTACTTTTACTTAGGTACCATTAAGAAAAAGAATATCTGTTTCATCGTTATCTTTTTTCAGATTTTGCTTTATCAAATCGTAACTTTTTTTTAAATGTTACTAAATGTGCAATTAATTATTGATTTTGCACAGCGCGAAGGTATTTTTAATGTAAGTGCGTATAACAAATCATTTTGTACTTTATAGATTACTTAAATGCTCTATTGAATTGGTTTGCTTGATGTCAGTGAGCCTGTTTTGTTACCATCTCATCTAATGATAAAGCAGATGATTATACAGGGTGTCCCTAAAACAATGGAAAAGCCTGTAACTATCGATAGACCTCATCATGGCCTCCTTAATCTCAAATTTTAACTCTAGTAAAAGTATCTCGGTTTCCAAGATATTTGGTATTTAAATTGCCACCTACAGTTGGTTTTTATTGTGCCATTTTTACAACATGAGAGATTTTTCGATTCAATTTTTTTTAATTTTACAAGCAATAGTTCAGCTATCAAAAACAAATGTTAAAATTTAATTGTTTTTAATAGCTGAACTATTGCTTGTGAAATTAAATCTTGGAAACCGAGATACTTTTACTAGAGTTAAAATTTGAGATTAAGGAGGCCATGATGAGGCCTATCGATAGTTATAGGCTTTTTCATTGTTTTAGGGACATCCTGTATAAGAAAATGCAAATAAACTATGGTCATCCCTCGACTCGTTTTCAGGAGTATATCACTAAAAGTTTTAAAATATCCGCACTTAATACAATGCTACGTGTTAGTAAGTCACTGTACGTCGTGTATTTTGTCAGTAAATTGGTTTTGGTTAATGTGTTTTACAAAGATACCAGTTTTACTTCCACCCTTATAACTACGCACTATACTACTATACTATACTAGCACTACGCCAGAACCATGAGTGTCTAGTCTAATTCGTATTTTTCAGAATAATCAATTGGCAACGAATTTGTTATTAATATTGGCTGCACTAAAAGTTTATGCTTATGTGTGCTACCTTTGCTATGAATGTGAGAAGTTATATCAAGCTGTCACCGATGCCTGTGTTCAAAACATTCTTATGATTAATATGAAGTCATGTTCAGGTACGTTAACATTAAATAGATTAACTTTTATGAGCGTCCTTTCTTCTCCACGGGCCTTAACCAGGCATTGCAGAAATTGCTTTACTTCTTAATTAATATTATAATGAGAACATCACTTTAACTGTGTAGGGCATCGAATTCGTTGTCAGCTAGTAGTGTCTAGCGCTAATATTTCGACAGTGCCGTCTTAATGTTAAATGATACACCTTGTGCTAAAATGTTTTAGTTGAACAAAAACAAATGTGCAAGAACATTCTCCGCGTCGGCAGCACCTGCTTCGCACCAATAGCTCCATGGTGCTTCTTCCGCATAGACGCGAAGCTGCCTTTGAGTCTCGGAAGCCTCATAACGACCTACGTTGTGGTGATTTTGCAGTTTGCATACATAAAGTCATAAGATTGACTAATTTATGTTATGAGAGTAAATGAAGCAAAAGAATTATTTCTTGATTGTAGTATACTGGAAAGTATGGTCTATTTTGCATATTTTTTGAAACGGGCTTGATGTAATTTTGTATGTATGTAAAATTAAATATACACATGGTTTTCAAATTAAAATATTTTTAACAAATTTTCAAATTATATATTTAAACTTAAACATTTACACACAAATGGTTATTCTTTTTTTAAGTAAATACATAATGATTCTGCTATGGTTTCCTCAAAAAGAACATGTAGACTTTCTTTTTATAAGCCTGACGACTCGTAGCCATCCTGATTTCGAGAGGCAGCGCTTTCCAAAGGAGAAGGGATTGAATTTGAAAGGAGGAATGTACAAAGCCAAAAAAATGGAAGGGAGAGTGTGGAATTCAGAAACATAAATCTTATTATGTTTGTTTGTCACTTAGCAGAGTTTATTTTGATTTGTTTATTACTAGGTAACTAGTATAATTTATTTTTCACAGTAGGTACATATTTTTGTTACTTTATTTTAAGTTACTTAAGGAAGTACTTTGTTTAGTTTTTTTCCCTATTGATTGCTTCCTAGCAACAGTTCATGCACGGAAGGGGAGCATGTTGGCAATCCCACCTCTTAAATAATTTTTATTCTTCTTTTTTTCTACTTTTTTGGACAGATGTCGTCTCTATTTGTCAGTTATATTTTATTGATTATATTTTTATCTTTGCACTTGATTGTTAAGACTTTCATTTCTACAATTAAATTACCTATTACATTCAATATAGTCCACAACATTGAGTGTAAAGCTGAAGGTCATCGGCGTACAGATGATCCGCACACTAAAGGTGTTGGGTGATGTAGTTAATAAATATTGAAAATAATAATGAAGAAAGAATACCGCCTTGTGGAACGCCAGCATCCAGGTTACACCAAATTGATGATGTCTCATCAATACGAACCGACTGCTAACGCTCTTGGAAATAAGAAGAAAACCATTCCTGAACTTTGGATGAAACCATAAAATGAGAAAGGATTGAAAGAGAAATATCGTGACTGACGGCATTAAAAGCGTTAGAGAAATCAATATTTACCAAGACTTTGACTTTGGTGTCCTCCATACCTTGTCTAATGTCGATAGGCACTTTAAGGAGGGCGGAAACTGTGCTGTGCCCAGGCCTGAAACCATATTGCAATGTACTAACGAAGCTATTTTTGTAGATAAACCTCGTAAACTGCATAAACCACATGTCACGACAGCATTAAAGAAAAAAAAATCAAAAATCAAAATTTCTTTATTTAGTAAGATTAAAATAAGCATTTTGATTTGTCAAAAATTTAAGTTTAAATTTACTTCTCTATATGGATGGATAGGCACCTACCCACCCACCTTACCCTTTCAGAAAGTATCTTTTAGATATGGAGAAGAACAGGCGCAAGAAACTCCACAGCTTTATAATAAAATAGAAGTAACGACATTTACAAAACAATATGTCGTTACCAAATTATACAATCAATAATTATAAAACAATTATATAATAAAAGAAAAGATATAAACAAAAGTAAATCTAAAAGTTTTACTCGGGCACTATAAACGCATTAGAACAATATGTGTGCGAAATTAGAGGAATGTTAATTCCATGCATTTATGTCATTGATGTAATAATAGCCCTTTTCTAAAATTCTGTCTTTAAAATGTGTCTTAAATTTGTCCAAAGGGCAAAATTATAATATCGTTCGTGATTTTATTGTAATATAATGACACTTTGTCCCATGAATGATCCATAAACTTTCTGAAGTCGAAATTTAGGAATTACAAGTTTATTTACTTATTTCTAGTATTAAGTTTGTGTATATCGCTTTTTTTTTAATAATAAATGTTTTGACGCAAATTACGAAGGCTGCGGCCGTAGGATTTTAAAAAAAACATTTTTTTTACACAACTTTAATTTCGATATAAAGAAATTACAATGAATATTTAATTAACTAAAAATAGATGACAATCGTTCGATGTATGAATAGAGAGTGTGTCATTCCGGCCGCGGTTGCGATGCGCCGCCCGGGGTCACGTTGTGCGTTGTCAGCTCCTCGTGGCTGTCGCTAGCCCAAGCGATGTCGAAATAGGTGTTTTGGCGTTAACTGCAACATCGGCGGAACGCACGTAGCGTAGGCACGTAACACCTCCCTCCTGAAGATCAGCGATTATTTGACAGATTTTCTTGAGAATAACGCTGATAAATTTGGTTCAGTCGGATGCTGGTGGTTCTTTCTGTCTTCTTTTATTTCAGCGTAGATTCCTGTTTCCGGTGCTGTTGCTGGGGTAAGTATGATTGCAGTCTTTTTCTTTAGGTAGTAGTATAGTGTTAGGCCGATCCCTAGTGCAAGTGCACTTAACAAGATAGCGTATACCGGTATAGTGGTGTGGTATATGACGTCATTATCGGGTTTGTTAATAGATAAGGGCCTTTCGAGTGATAGCTCAGTATTACTCGCGTGAAGATTCTGGAGATCTATCGAGTTAAGCTTGATTGTCCTCGTCTTCGTTTCCTTTATTTCCAGGCTGGTGTGAGGTAGGTTCATGATTTTCAGGACTTGTCCTTTGATGCGGTCACCGATATTGGTAATGGTGAACTCTGTGGTCTGGATAGTACATCCTTTAGGGATAGTGGCCAGGTAGCTTCCTTGCATTACGTCGTACTGGTTTTCTGTGCAGGATAGTTGTACTTTGGTTAGAGAAGGTAGGCTGATTATGTAGTTCCTGTCGTCCAGTTGTTCCAGGGCTCCGGTTTCCATTATTACTTTGATAGGCTGGCAGGATTGACTTAGCTGTTGGGTGACGATTAGGTGGTGTAGGCAGTCAGGTTGATTGATGTATCGATGGTTTAGTTTGTCTTCGCAGAGATACCAAAGGCTATACTTCGGACATTCAGTCTCTATGTACATAAAATCTTTATCATGAATTGCCAGGTAGGGATGAGACGGGATGAGTACATTGCCGTTTTTATTAGGAACAGGAGATAATTTATAAAGTATATATGTTTTAGGGATGACAATCGGGATTTTAAATACTAATACCAGATTTTTATTGCTATAATAATAACCTAATTTAACTACATCTAGATATTCCCTGAAACTAATATCTAATATCTGATCCTTATCGTATATTTCAGACAAACGTTTTTTCATGTCTCTAAATGTATCTAATTTAAGCATGGAATGGTGAGTGCTTTTAGCCCGTATAAAACCTAATAAATTTTCTAAACCTATTAATATATCTGATATACTTTCTATATTGTCGCCTAAAATTATAAGAAATTGGGCAAGATGTGCATATTTAACTAATTCCATCTCACGCTCAGCATCACTTTGCATTACATCATTAACTATAGTTTCTATTTTATTCTGATTTTCTACTATTTTATTTATAATATTAGTATTTTGTGTTGCCCATTGCTTGTTTAAACTGATATGACTGTTAATTTCGTTAGCTAATTTATTTTCATTTTCCTGGAGAGTTCTAATGGCGTTATCGTAGTGAATAGCATCTGTGTAATCGAGGTTTCCTGAAATACTTTTTACAATTGAACCTAATCCGTTGATGAGACCTCTCTTAACGCGACCGGGCTCAAACGTAAGGAGCTGTTCAGAAATTTTATCAATTTTGGACTTTAAGTACTCGATATGTGGCTCATAAAGATATTTTGTTTTATTATGTAATTCGGGGCCGAAAGTAACTAATTGGCCTCTAACAGTTTCTACACTAATCTTAATGCCTTCTAAATCTATCATCTGAAGAAATGAGTGATAGTGAGACGTTATCTTAGTCGACCCTAACTTAAACGGCACGATCCCAGGTCCATCTTGAAGGCTAGTTAACGTTATTTTCTCCGCTCCCGCCAGGTTCAGGATTAGAAGAAGGATCCTGTAACAAGCGTGAGCTATTAGGTATCCGCTTTAAACGCGACTTGGCTACGGGACCACGTTTACGTTTAGTATAAATATGTATTGGCAAATCCGCTAGTACCGTATCGCTAGTGTACCGGGGAGCTGTTTTTTGTCTATTTGCTAAAGGATTGCGAATAAAGACTTGCTGATTTGGGGAGTTTTCCGCTTCCGATTCGCGGTCTCTGTTAGCTTTTTCAATAAGTACTGTACGTTTATGTAGGGACGATTCATTGAGTAAGTCGTAGACTTTGAGCATTCTATTGCGATGGTCCTGAACATATTGTTGTAGAGTATTTTCAGATAAATTGATGTCTAATGGATCTCTAGGATCTAAATGTCCTGTTATGATGTCTATAGGTCTACATTTTGTAAAGCTGTGAATGGAGCTATTGTAGGCTAAGATTGCGTAGGGCATTATATTCACAGAAGGTTCTCCTCGGCGCTCTAATTTTAAAATTCTTATGTGTTCTAATAAGGTTGAATGCAGCCTCTCCACCATACCGTTTTCATTGGGCGCATATGCTAATGTCTTATGATGTTGAATCTTATGCAGTCTTACAAACTCCAGAAACAGTTGATTGTTGAATTCGGGCCCTCTGTCTGTTACTACAGTCATAGGGACACCATGGTGAGTACTAAACAATAAAAGGGCTTGCACCACACTGACGGCTGTCGCGTCCCGGAGGTAATACGCTTGGGCGTATTTCGAGAAGGCATCTATGATAGTCAGATATTTCTGATTTTCGACACTGAAAAGATCTAAGTGGACTATTTCAAATGGCTTCGCCGGAGGAGGTACTAAATTGAACTTTTGTTTTATAGGGTTTCTATCATATTTCGTTTGACCACATATGGCGCATTCATTAATGTATTTAATAATTGATTCCTTCATACGTGGCCAAAAATATCTATTGGATAAAGACAGGTAGCATTCATTGATACCACGATGGTTTGTTTTACCCTCATGGTAACCGCGAATGACTTCTTGTTGTTTGAAATAATCTTTAATGTTGGCTAGTTCTATCTTTGTAAGAACAAGGTTCATTGCTGAACTTTTAAAATGGTTTTGAATCACAGGGATGATAGAGTACAATTCCAAATAAGGGTTGATCAAAATTCCCGTTTTAACTTTAGGGTTAACAAATTCTTTTACGGCGTTTACCACGTCCTCTTCCAGATTAGATTTAGATATTTGGATGCTGGTACGAGTGTGACTATCAAAAGGTTTAGATACTGTGGGCCGACCTTTAATATCCCCTACAACGGTAACGACGATTTGCTTGTGGAATTTATTTAGAGGTTCATCCGAGATGGGTACCTCTAATATAGGATTCTCAGCATCTGTATGGGCTGTAAGAGTGCGAGATTCATCTGCTAACGAAGGTGAAGTTTCAGACGGGTTTACAGCGATGGAGCTAGTCTCCTTGTTGTTAAGTTCGATGCGGGAGAGTGCATCAGCGTTAGTGTTGTACTTTCCTTGCTTGTATGTTACCGTAAAGTCGTACTCACTCAGCTTAAGACGCCAACGGGTTAGACGTGAGTTAGGCTCTTTAAGCGACATAACCCATTGCAAAGGTCTATGGTCGGTTAAGATCTTAAACTTTCGCCCAAAGAGGTAAGGACGAAAATACTTAGTGGCCCAGACTATAGCTAAAAGCTCCTTCTCGATGGTGCTATAATTGATCTCACTAGTATTTAACGTTCTCGAGGCATATGCAATTGGTTTATCAGCGCCTACTGGACCTTGAGAAAGCACAGCACCAATGGCTAAATTACTCGCATCTGTCGTTAGGATGAAGTCCCTTGTGAAATCGGGGTACTGAAGGATAGGGTCGTTAACGAGAAGGGTCTTACATTTCTCGAAGCATTCTATATAGCTACTATTGTCTAAGTTAATCTTTGATCCTTTCTTAAGGCACTGTGTCATAGGCTTCGTTATACGGGCGAAATCTGGGATAAATTTTCTATAATAACCTAAAAGTCCCAGAAATCGTTTTAATTCTGTTGAGGTTTTTGGTAACGGGTAACCTTGGATTGCTGATATCTTGTCTGGGTTTGGTTTGATACCGTCCTTGCTGATGATGTGCCCAAGATAAGCGGTTTCCAACTTCAAGAACTCAGACTTGTCCGTCTGGATTTTGAAGTTGGACTCGCGAAGTCTTTGGAAGACTTTTTGGAGGTTGACCATGTGCTCCTGTAGTGAGGTACTGAAGACGATGATGTCATCCAAGTACACGAGACAGATAGTGTTTTGAAGGTCTCTCAGCACATTGTCCATCACTCGTTGGAATGTGGACGGACTGTTCTTCAAACCCATGGGCATTCTCAGAAATTCAAAATGCCCGTGCTCTACGCTTAATGCAGTCTTGGGGACACCCTCAGGTTTCATCTCCACTTGATAAAAGCCACTGGCCAGGTCAAGGGTTGTAAAGTAGTGACAATTACCCAATTTGTCCAAAACATCAGCTATATTTGGTATCGGGTACTTGTCATCCAAGGTTTTCTCATTAACCTTGCGAAAATCTATAACAATGCGCCACTTCACCTTGCCGGAGGCGTCTGCCTTTTTGGGCACAACCCAAATAGGGGAACTCCAGGCTGATGAAGACGGTTGGATTATCCCTTGCTCCAACATTTTATTAATTTGATCCTGAACTTCCTGTCTATGTATAAAGGGATAACGGTAACTTTTAGTGTAGACGGGAATCTCATCTGTAGTTTTAATGGAATGTTTTATCTTATTTGTAAAGGTTAGGGATTCATTATCTAGGTAAAATACGTCGGCGTATTGAGAGCAAAGTGCTTCAAGGTTACGACGCTCCTCTTCATTAAGGTGGTTGGTGCGTAATTTAGAGAGAACTTCCTTAACGCGACTAGATAGTTGGTCAGATTGGGCGCTTTCTATATAAGCCTCTGCTTGAACCGGACGGTCCATCGAAAAAATTACATCATTACGAGTATGATTATGAATTTCTATAATACCGCGATTGTTCTTTACATTTGTTAAGCATTCCGCTATAAGACAATTACATATTGATTGCTCAGTGATGACGGCATCTCCGTCATGGATATTAATTGGTACTTTCACTAACTTGGAGGATCCTGCGGGTATCATATCCTCGTATAGGTTCGCGTTGCGGGAATCATAGACTCTAATATTATTTGTAGCGTATTTAGTCGTAAACATCTTGTTCGCGCCACAGCGCAACGGATAACCGTCTCTGCGCCGGTCAATTAAGGTGCATATTGGTGCAACGAATGTGCAACGAATGATCGGCCAATCACAGCGAGGTGACAATTATACTCGACGAAGTGTTCGCCCGCGCCGCCGGCGCTGGGCAACGGCAGTGTGCTCCGGCATGCATATTACAAACTTCAAAAGGGTTGAAATCTAGCGGTATATCTCTGAAATGTCTTTCCACAGCTTCCGGACTAAGGAAAGATTGATTTGCTCCCGTATCTATAAGTAGTTTAAGTGGCGGATTCTTTATCTCAATATATGGCAGCTGACGTTGCGTATGTAGATTAACTTCTATTTTAGCTTGTCTGATCTGGATGCTATCGGAAAATTTTAATTATTATCGCTGGTGGGAGCAGTTGGATGCTGAGACTGCTCATCATTACAATCATCTAGTGATAACTGAGGATGCTGGTCGTAAAATTGTGGATCATTATCAGTGTAGTAATATTCAGAATAGTCATTTGGTTCAGTAGCAGCATAGTAATCGGAATAGAAATCTTCAAACGGAGCGTCATAGGTAGCGCAATCATTAAAATTCATCTCCCTTGTCTTAAAATAATTGCTGGGAGGAGGGTTTCCTGACTTAGCCCAATCGTGTGCGTTATTACCAAAAGGGTTTGGGCGGAACGGCTTAGACACAAAATGGCTAACACCGCTCATAGGCCGAGGATGCGACTGTGCAGCGTTATAATGTGGAGTGTTATTGCGTGGCGGAACCCTAAATGCGTTATTTGGATTATAGTTAGGCGGCGGAGCACGGAACATTTGTTGAGTACGAGATGGCCCCGCTTGCTGTAATTGACCGAAATTCTGCCTAAATTGAGGAGGAGCGGACGGCATATACTGACGGGATGCTGAAGGCATATTATTATATTGGTACTTCGATGGACCCGGCATGTTAAAGTTAAAAGGCTTCGGCTGCGGCATGTTAAAATTAAAATTTGGTTGCAATTTAGGATAACTGATGGGTGCCTGAACTTGCCACTTTTTATCGGGCAACTGATCGTTTCGTTGCTGTAGGTACATAGTGTTAATCTCGCCTTGAACAAATTCAAGCGCCTTTTCTATGGTTTCGGGGCGCATGCATCGAATACGACACCCTAGTGGGTCCTTTAGACCGCGTAAGTACGCTTGCAGTGTTAATTTCTTATAGAGGTCCCTTTTAGCTGCGACCGTTGAGTCTATGGACTCGTGCAGCGATACGTATGTCATAATAGTGGCAAAAAGATTTTGGCATCTTTCATAAAATTCCTGTGGCGTTCCCGGTCCTTGCGTTAATAAAGCCAAGTCATTGTAAAGAGCAGTCTCATCACGTTGGTCGGAAAAGTTATTAACTAGCGCGGCGCGAATGCCACTCCAGTCGGAAGGACTGGCATTAGTGTTCAAGAGTCTGGCGGCAGGGCCTACCACTTTATTAAGGATCCCATTAAGAAGCGCGAGCTTAGCTAGTTGACTTTTAGCGGGGTCGTTATCTATAAATTCAGCAACTAATTGGTCACACAGTTTAATAAACCGCGTGAGGACATTTGGGTTCCCATCGAATTCGGGAACTAAACGTAATGTCTTAAAAATGTGCTCTAAATTATCCATCTTAGCCTCCTCAAAGCTATCTAAACTATTGCTACTAAAACTTAAATCTCTGTTAGAATCGTGACGAGATAATCTACTATGACTACTTAATCTAGAAATCCCGAATTGCCTAGGATTGGTAATCTTGGATAAATTTAAGAGACTTAAAGTGTAGGAAAAGCAAGACACTAAAAGATTTTAATGTACTTACATAAGCAGCATCTTTTGGCTTCTTCTAAGGTATCGATTTTCAGATACTCCTGGCAGCAGCTCGACGTGTAGATTCGGATACTCTGTCGGTGGAGCTGGACAGCCCCCGGGCATACGCGAACGCGGATATTGGTTTGTTACGAAAACGCGATTCGCGAACCGGCCCGCGAGTATCCTACCGACTGCGCCAATTACGAAGGCTGCGGCCGTAGGATTTAAAAAAAACCAATTTTTTTACACAACTTTAATTTCGATATAAAGAAATTACAATGAATATTTAATTAACTAAAAATAGATGACAATCGTTCGATGTATGAATAGAGAGTGTGTCATTCCGGCCGCGGTTGCGATGCGCCGCCCGGGGTCACGTTGTGCGTTGTCAGCTCCTCGTGGCTGTCGCTAGCCCAAGCGATGTCGAAATAGGTGTTTTGGCGTTAACTGCAACATCGGCGGAACGCACGTAGCGTAGGCACGTAACACGCACGTAAACAAAACAGTTATAAATAAATTGGGATGCAACTGTAAAAATATATATTTCTTTAAACAGCTCCTTAAGGGAGTCACTTGATCCTAGGTTATAATATTATGGACCTTACTGCTCTTTTCTGTAAAATGAAAATGGTATCTATATCTGCTGCTTTACCCCAATGTTAAATACCATAGGACATAATACTGTAAAAGTAACTAAAATAGACTAATCGAGCAGTTTCCACGTCTGTAAAATGCCTAATTTTTCTAACAGCGTAAGCAGCTGAACTGAGTCTCCCCGCAAGGGTGTGTGTCATATTAATGAGGGTTCCACTGTATTTTTGAATCTAAGGTAATACCTAAGAAAATTGTTAAATCAACAAGGTCCAACAGTTCACCATTTAATTTTATTTTATTTACTGCAATATTCTTTACGTTAGGTAGAGTAAAATTTATATATTTGGTTTTCTTCGCGTTTAATTGAAGATTCTTAGTAGTAAACCAATTTAACACATCTGTTATGGCTTTGTTGATGTCATCAAAACTATTTTTAGTTTTGTTGACATCCACATGTACAAGTACAAGTATTACTAGTAAACTTAATGATATAAAAACGGTAATTTAAAAAACTAAAAAACTCGACAGTTGTCGAGGGTAGGGCTCCTGGCAGAACCACGACGTCAGTGCTCCGCCAATAAGTATGAACAAAACACGAATGCAACTTATACCCCCTCGACCGGAGATTTATTTATTTGACTCACAAAACATCTATGTACACAATAGTCAATACACAATATATAACAAGGTTACACGCACATAAGGTAATACACACACACACACACACACAGTAGGTAATACACATATGGTCATGCACACACAATACACGTAAGGTCCATGCAAATTAAAGTCAGGCACAAAAGTTATACGCACTAGGTTATATACACGCACACACACACACAGGTACATAAATGGTCAAATCCAAGTTAGTAATTACACGTCAGTCAGATACACAAAGCACAATTTATACAGTGTTTATAAAGTTTCCCAAAATACTCAACTTCCCACACTGGCTCTAAACTTTACTAGGTATATCTAATACTTCTTCAGTTTTCTGATTTTCCATAAGTTTCTGGTTCATTAGCTACTATAAGCTACTCGGATTGCTGCTTGAATTGAACACACACAAAGCACAATTTATACAGTGTTTATAAAGTTTCCCTAAATACTCAACTTTCACACTGGCTCTAAACTGCTCTAGGTATATCTCAATTACTTCTTCAGTTTTCTGATTTTCCAAAGGTTCCAGCTAGTTGCTGCTCGGTAGACTGCTTGAAGTGAACATGAAGACCGAAATCCCGCTCGGCCCTTTTATACAAAAAAGCTTCTAGAAGATTTGAATTATTCTAGCCAATTAGAGAGCAGAGAAGTAGAGGTAGTCGCCCCTTTTTAATTACAAAAATATTCTGAATGCACATTCAGATCCACTATGAACTGACACTTTAAAATCGACTAAAATTCCATTTATATCCAAACGCTCTGATTCTAAGTTATACAACAAAATATAAGTCTATACCTATCTTAAAATATATTTGCGTATGCGATTCGTTATAACACATCTAAGCAATTGCATATCTTAGAGCGCTAGTCTAGTTTTTGCGAGAATTATTCCTGAACAATGCTACGTGCAGATTACAATAATTCCGCGCGGCTAATTTTGACTTCACCACCACGTCGGGCGTTATGTCTACCATAATTCTAGATAAACGCCATTCACGTGTGCTTAGCCGTTTCGGAGGAACAATACAATACGTTGTCCGACCATAAAACATTTACAAGTTTACCACGATCGCCATGTTAGTTTTATCTCCTATTGTTATTCCGTTCGTACTATGCTTACATTGTATGACTAATTATCATTTAAAGAGGCTACTTGTTAAGCTGCCCATCAATAACAATCGATAACAATCAAATTCGTGACAATTATTAAAACTTTCAAATTACGTAAATAGCAGCTTCATCTACTCATCAAGAGAGGGAGCTGTAGCAAACATGCAAATTTCTAGATGGCGATGGTAACTTTTTTAACCGCTACGTAAATACGACGGCTAAAATTTTCTAAGTTTTTCTTTTATTCGTATACAATCACACGCAAACGGCTATGCTTACATGGTATGAATATCTATCCTCTACAGAAGCTACTTGTTAATTTAAACATCAATACCAATCAATTTCGTAACAATAAGTAAAACTTCATAATTACGTAAATAAAATAGCAGCTTCAGTTTTTTATCATGAGAGGGCGCTGTAGCAAACGTGCAAATTTCTAGAAGGCGATGGTAACATTTTTTATTCGTTACATAAGTACCGCGGCTAAAATTTTCTAAGATTTTATTTTATTCACATTGTATGCGTATACAATCAAACGCAAGCGGATGCGATGCGGTATCGCCCTATTGTTTATCAAATCAATCATTATACAAATTCCAATCCCTAATTGATTCCGAACCTAATAGTTACATTAACTTGTTCGTTCTCTACGTACCTAACCATTAATTTGATCACCGATTAATCTGTCCGTTACAATTCTCCCCCCGGCGAAGATTTTCTCGAAGCCCATTCTTCCCGGTAGGACAGCATGACGGTTAATGGTGCTCAGGCTCGCGGCGTAGCGGCTCCTAGCTCGACGTGTAGCGGCTCCTAGCTCGCGGTGTAGCGGCTCCTAGCTCGACGTGTAGCGGCTCCTAGCTCGCGGTGTAGCGGCTCCTAGCTCGACGTGTAGCGGCTCCTAGCTCGCGGTGTAGCGGCTCCTAGCTCGACGTGTAGCGGCTCCTAGCTCGCGGTGTAGCGGCGCTCAGGAGCACAGCGTATCCCTCCCCTCGGGTCGGGGGGAGGCGCAGGTAGGCAAGTCCTGGCACGCTGGCTACAGATGCTCAGGATGCAGCACAGCCTCCTCTCTGCATCCGGGGAGGCGCGGTAGGCAGGTCCTGGCACGCTGGCTACAGATGCTCAGGATGCAGCACAGCCTCCCCTCTGCATTCGGGGAGGCGCGGTAGGCAGGTCCTGGCACGCTAGCTACAGATACTCAGGATGCAGCACAGCCTCCCCTCTGCAACCAGGGAGGCGCGGTAGGCAGGTCCTGGCACGCTGGCTACAGATGCTCAGGATGCAGCACAGCCTCCCCTCTGCATCCAGGGAGGCGCGGTAGGCAGGTCTTGGCACGCTAGCTACAGATGCTCAGGATGCAGCACAGCCTCCCTTCTGCATCCGGGGAGGCGCGGTGTAGCGGCTCTTAGCTCGCTGTGTAGCGGCGCTCAGGAGCACAGCGTATCCCTCCCCTCTGGTCCGGGGGAGGCGCAGGTAGGCAGGTCCTGGCATGCTGGCTACAGATGCTCAGGACCGCAGCACAGCCTCCCCTCTGCATCTGGGGTAGGCGCGGATGGTTCTTGGTCCCTCCCCTCTGGTCCGGAGGAGGCACAGTCATCGGCGACGTTCAGCACGATGAGGCCACCCGCGTGCCATGCGACGCAGGGCCATAATCGCAGAGTTGGTGCTCAAGCTGGTGACGATATGCACTGCCCTTGTAGTGAGGCAGGTGAATAACGCTCACCACCGCTTTTCGTGCCGTCGTCCAACAGTTACGCTCATGGGCCTGAAGTAGTTCAGCCCACAGTTTGTAAATGGGCGGCAGACTTACGCGATCTCGTCCTCGCCATAGGAAGAGTTGCGCCGGTTGATCCTCTTTTCTTATTTTGGCCTGCAGGAACATTTCCTGTATATCGGCGGTTACTGCAACAGGCTTTTCCCTGAACCTGTACAGTATCCCTGGCAGTGACGTCAAGAGGTCCGGTCCTTCCAATAGCTTCTGGTTCAGGCTCACGTCGCTCGTGACAGCTGCTGCGTCGAACACCATACGTATCTTCCCTGGTTTGTTCGGATTTCTTACGGCAGAGTGCGGTAGGTACCAACTTTTCGAACTGCTCCTGTCGGTGCGGTCAGATAGCGCTGCGTATATCTTGTCTAGCAGATTCTCTATCTGAGCACTGTAGTCCGAAGCGAATACTGGATCCCGATCCATCTTCTTCTCGATTCCCTTTAGGCGCCTTAACACATTGCCATAACTCGGTGGCATGGTAGTCTGATCCTTACGCCATGGTAAACCTACCTCGTACCTACCGCCTACGCAACAGGCTGTCCTCTTTATGATCTCGAGGGCACGTTCATCTTCAGCCCTTGGCTTCTTCTTCAAAGATACTCCAAGGGCGTCTATCTCGTAGTGTTCCTTGATGAGATTGTCTAGGTGTTCCTCTTCAACGCCATCGGTGTTCCTGGATCGTGATGAATCCGACAGTCGGATGTGAAACACTGGTCTCCAGTAAAGGTAGTCCGAGGCATATGTCCAAGCAGTACCCACCCCAAGCTGGTGCGAGATGCTACGGGTTGCAATCTTCTGCCGGCTAGCAGCTGTCTGGTCACTATAAGATGCCAATGGTCGGCACCTATCAACAGCTGCGGTCGTGCCATCTCGTAGCATACCTCCTTTGCGTTAAGCTTGCTCAAATGTGGATATCTAAGTACGGACTTAGGAACGGTTTGTCCACGCAAGCTGATGCCCTCGATCGTCCTTGCTTCCAAATCAAAGTAACCAGTGTTTATACCTCTAATCTGAAACTTGACTCTGCGGCTGTCTGGTTCCCTCGTCACGCTGTTCACCCCGTGCAGGTGTATATTCTGGACAGGTCCATCGGCTTGAATACTTCTGGCTGCATCCTTGTCGATCAGTGAAATCGTTGATCCTTCATCCAATAAAGCGTATGCCTCCATCTCGCCTGCCGGTCCCTTTATTATAACCGGGCAAACTTTCAACAGCACTTGACGACCTCCACTTGAGGCGACCGTCGTAGCTACTGTTTCACTTCCTTCGCTGTTACTTGTATCAGCAGCGATGACTGGAACGGATGGAGCGACATCTGAGTGTAGAAGTCTATGATGAGGCCGGCAACAATCGTTCACGTCGCAGGGCCTCGCTTGACACGATGGTCGTCGATGATTGCTAACTATGCATTTAAAACACAACCGTTCCTTTCTAACTACTTGCCATCTTTCATTCAGACTTAAAGCGGCAAACTTCTTGCATCTAGTCAATACGTGCTCACCTTGGCAGCAGCAACAACGCATTTTATCGCTCTCTTCACTAACGTTATACGTAGCAGCATGTCGCATCGTAACAGCTGGGCGCGGCTTACGCTCCTCTCTGCGTTCGTCTCTTTTCATTAGGGTGCTGGGTGCCGGTGAGTAGGCGTGGCGTAAAGCGCGGTCTGCTTCACGCATTAAAAATTTCGATAGCGTAACTATCTCAGGTTCCGTATACGATCCGTATTCTTCGGCATAATCACACCATCGGGATACGATATGCGGGCTTAGTTTCGCGACCACTTCTCTGGTCAGCATTGGGTTACTTAAGTAGCCTCTTTGGTCCACCTGCATCAGTACACATACTACGTTCTGTAGTTTAATCGCAAAACTATTCAAGTCTGGTGCGGCGGGACCCGGCCTTGGCAATCTTCTTAGCTGCTCCAAGGCTCGATCTATAATAACTTCCGGACGCCCGTAACACTGCTCCAAAGTCCGCATGATTACAGCTGGGTCCGTAGTTGTAGCCAATAACGCCGACACGCACTCTCTTGCTTCACCTTGCAAACAGTTGCGTAACCGGGCAATGTTCTCTACTGGCGTAAATTGGTACATCTCAGAGGTCTCTCTCATAGCCGCCTTGAATGGAAGCCATTCCGTAGCTGCACCCGTAAATATGGGCAACTCGGTGGCCTGTCTTGGGCGTGGCCTCGTCTGTACCATGTTCTGAAAGAGATCTGCCAGTCGATCGATCCCTCTATTCCTGCCGGGCGTCGGGGATGGTCGTCGACGAAGGTCCTCTTGAGTCTTCGGCGGCGGCGCGGGTCGTTCTGACTCCCCCCGTATGTGGCCTGGGTCGCGGCAGTATTCTGGATTTGGAGCTGTTCTGGATTCTGGCAGCATCGTCGATGAATGCTGGTTGAGCCATGTGTCAACACGATCTTCCAAATTCGTGTTATCGGCCACGCTCTCAACCCCATCTTCTTCAATGACGGCGGTGTCCCATGCCAGCTTCTTCTTCATAAGCTCCGCTTCCATCTGAAGTTCCTTTTGCTTCAGTTCCATCTGAAGTTCCCTTTGCTTCAGTTCCATCAGCATTCTTTCCGCCTCGTATTCCGACTTTCTAAGGCGGGAGGTGATGCTTGTCGTCGATCGTATTGAAGCTGCTCGTGCAGCTGGCCGTGATGCCGCGGGCGCGCGTTGCTCTTCAGCAGCGTCGGTAAGCCTAGACTGTGCACCCCCACTAGGTTCTGGTCGTTCCCCTTCATGGATCCGGGGTAGGGGTCGACCCCCCTCATGCTCGATGCTCGGTTCAGGCACTGAGGGTGAGGCGGGTGATGCTTCTGCATCCTCCTTTCGACGAACACCGCTCCTTGTCTGCGGCATCCTAAAGTCAAGGTCTTCGATCTGATGTTCACTTGATGTTCACTTCCTGTGCAGGATCCGGCTCGAAGGACCACAATGTCGAGGGTAGGGCTCCTGGCAGAACCACGACGTCAGTGCTCCGCCAATAAGTATGAACAAAACACGAATGCAACTTATACCCCCTCGACCGGAGATTTATTTATTTGACTCACAAAACATCTATGTACACAATAGTCAATACACAATATATAACAAGGTTACACGCACATAAGGTAATACACACACACACACACACACAGTAGGTAATACACATATGGTCATGCACACACAATACACGTAAGGTCCATGCAAATTAAAGTCAGGCACAAAAGTTATACGCACTAGGTTATATACACGCACACACACACACAGGTACATAAATGGTCAAATCCAAGTTAGTAATTACACGTCAGTCAGATACACAAAGCACAATTTATACAGTGTTTATAAAGTTTCCCAAAATACTCAACTTCCCACACTGGCTCTAAACTTTACTAGGTATATCTAATACTTCTTCAGTTTTCTGATTTTCCATAAGTTTCTGGTTCATTAGCTACTATAAGCTACTCGGATTGCTGCTTGAATTGAACACACACAAAGCACAATTTATACAGTGTTTATAAAGTTTCCCTAAATACTCAACTTTCACACTGGCTCTAAACTGCTCTAGGTATATCTCAATTACTTCTTCAGTTTTCTGATTTTCCAAAGGTTCCAGCTAGTTGCTGCTCGGTAGACTGCTTGAAGTGAACATGAAGACCGAAATCCCGCTCGGCCCTTTTATACAAAAAAGCTTCTAGAAGATTTGAATTATTCTAGCCAATTAGAGAGCAGAGAAGTAGAGGTAGTCGCCCCTTTTTAATTACAAAAATATTCTGAATGCACATTCAGATCCACTATGAACTGACACTTTAAAATCGACTAAAATTCCATTTATATCCAAACGCTCTGATTCTAAGTTATACAACAAAATATAAGTCTATACCTATCTTAAAATATATTTGCGTATGCGATTCGTTATAACACATCTAAGCAATTGCATATCTTAGAGCGCTAGTCTAGTTTTTGCGAGAATTATTCCTGAACAATGCTACGTGCAGATTACAATAATTCCGCGCGGCTAATTTTGACTTCACCACCACGTCGGGCGTTATGTCTACCATAATTCTAGATAAACGCCATTCACGTGTGCTTAGCCGTTTCGGAGGAACAATACAATACGTTGTCCGACCATAAAACATTTACAAGTTTACCACGATCGCCATGTTAGTTTTATCTCCTATTGTTATTCCGTTCGTACTATGCTTACATTGTATGACTAATTATCATTTAAAGAGGCTACTTGTTAAGCTGCCCATCAATAACAATCGATAACAATCAAATTCGTGACAATTATTAAAACTTTCAAATTACGTAAATAGCAGCTTCATCTACTCATCAAGAGAGGGAGCTGTAGCAAACATGCAAATTTCTAGATGGCGATGGTAACTTTTTTAACCGCTACGTAAATACGACGGCTAAAATTTTCTAAGTTTTTCTTTTATTCGTATACAATCACACGCAAACGGCTATGCTTACATGGTATGAATATCTATCCTCTACAGAAGCTACTTGTTAATTTAAACATCAATACCAATCAATTTCGTAACAATAAGTAAAACTTCATAATTACGTAAATAAAATAGCAGCTTCAGTTTTTTATCATGAGAGGGCGCTGTAGCAAACGTGCAAATTTCTAGAAGGCGATAGTAACATTTTTTATTCGTTACATAAGTACCGCGGCTAAAATTTTCTAAGATTTTATTTTATTCACATTGTATGCGTATACAATCAAACGCAAGCGGATGCGATGCGGTATCGCCCTATTGTTTATCAAATCAATCATTATACAAATTCCAATCCCTAATTGATTCCGAACCTAATAGTTACATTAACTTGTTCGTTCTCTACGTACCTAACCATTAATTTGATCACCGATTAATCTGTCCGTTACAACAGTGTTTCTGTGAAATTTGGGAATGAAAAAACCCTAAAACAAGAAAGTCGTCTTACCCGATTGCACATAACATAAGAATCGCTAAAGATCCTAAGGAAAATTGTAGCAGTCGGGACCAATTCTAGAAATGGAGGCTTAGTGAATTGAGAGCACATACCAACATTACATATTACTTTAATCTACTGACTTGACGGCTGACTTTCTAGAATGGGCCACGACTGTTACTATTTTTCTTTGCAACTTTGGCGATTATTATCTTAAGTGCAATCGGGTATGACAACTTCCTTGTTTTAGGGTTTTTTTATTTTCAAATTACACACAAGTGATTTTTTCTTCACATGTCTTAATTCAAAAACTCAAATGTTTTTTAATCATGAAAAACAACTCGCCGCCTTAGTGCTTGAATGGCCAAACGACCAATGAGCAAATTTTACAGGAGACATTTATTTAAGTTTGTTATCTATATTATTAGAAGTATACTAATATCATTTCTGAATTAGAAACATTTAATATTTCTTTACATGAATATTAAATTGGTAATTAAAAATAATAATTAAAGTACTGATTAATTTTCATTTAATAGTGGAGGTTGGACAAAATGTCTTCAACAAAATTATGTGTATGGAGATTGAGCACAATGATATGGAGATAGTGCTCTAAAATGGCGTGTAAGTTTTGTGCTTGTTTGTCCAAACTACCATCAATACGCTATACAGTATGTTCAATTTCATACAAGATTTTCTGTACATACGAACTCTGACTCAGAGAAGTGTTAGGATAGGAGTAGGTAGGTACCTTTAAAGATAAACAACAAAAATACATATTATTTATTTTACAACGTTCAATTAGTTTTATTACCTGAATATTTATCTTAATTAAATAACTGCTATTACAAAAGCTCGTAAGTACTAAAAAAATAATATTTTAAAATAATTATTTTAAATTTAAATATATAATTATATAATTAATATACATAATTAAAAAAAAATAAAAATTTATTAAAAATTAAAATAAAAATTTATTTTATAATTTAAATTTATTAATATAAAAATAATAATTTAACATTTTAAAATAATGGCATAGTTTGATATGTTTGTTGTTGTTGTTGATATTGTTGAGTTAAATTTAGTACTTAAAATCCCCCCCCCCCCCTTCCTGTTGACCGATTGATCTGAAATTTGATTTTATTTTTACGTCTGATCAATGCCCTAGAGTGACGAGGAGAGTGGTGAGATGACTGGTGCCTAGGACCTTTATAATTATTTTGTAGTTTTTAGTACATTATTTTCTTTATCTTTCTTTTCAATTAAACCGATTAACTTTAACCTTTTTATATTTTCAAGATTTTAGTTTTTTTTTTCTTGTTTTGTGTTCTACTTGTATACAGCCTTGCCATTTTTATTAACGCTTCCATGTAGTTTTTGTCTTCTAGTGCCATATATTTATAAACTGACCGAATATCTTGATTTTTTTTGCGTCCCCGTCGGGGGTTAAAAAGTAGCACTTAAAGTAGTTATACGGTCGTATCACGACTTGCGAGTAAAAAGGTATAACAATCATCCTGTATATGACACACATGTAACTTCGAACACTAAAACAAAAGAATATCAATAAAATGCCAACGTACCTTTCGAAATTCAATTCGATCAATTTATAATCCTTATTCTTCGTTGTTACTGACATTTTAAAACACTTAATTAGTTTAAAAATCAACTAAATACTTAAATTTATCGTAAAAAATGTGCTACTCGAAAACAAAACAAACAATATGATAAAAAAAGGGGTTGCGTAGTCTCGGAATGCTTAGCTGTGATTGGTCGGTCGATGGAGATTGGACAAACAAGAACGGAGACTATTATTTGGATGCGGTCATTTGAGCTAAATATGGAGTTAGACTAAACAAGAACTTAAAATAGTTTTTATATGGGAGATTGGATATTTTATTTTTGCTAATTATGCAAGTTACATCCAAAAATATTAAAAAATATATAAATTGCATAACGCGTAATCCGGGCTGCTATAGCTTGGAATAAAAAAGTCTATTTTGACAAAATTGGTCGGTTGGCCATTCAAGCACTAGGGCGGCGAACTACCACAGACAGCCTCAACTTAAGGAGGTGGCATACGTTTTCTCCAGCACTGTCGTAATTTGTCAAGCGTCAGGATATGGAAGGTAACATCTCTATGAAAAGGTCTTGGCAGCTGTCAAAATAGTAGCGATTTATTTATAAATAATTTGATTGTAAATATAGCTAATTTAACCTATGTGTCCAGCAGTGGAACGTTTATAGTAAGATCATTTGATTTGATATGGTAATGTGGAATGAACAGCATGTAAGTACTCCAAACAGCTACATTTCATTTATTTAGTCTAACAATGACAATCGCCTCAGCGTCGTCAATCATTGTAATTTGTTTTATTGCAAAACTGCACAATTCAGGATTTGTGGTTAGACAGAAGTGTCATATATCCCCCTTTCAAGAGTATAAAAAATAAAATCAGGCTGTGGGGTCTCTGGTTTTTATCGATTGACATTGTCTGTGTTAGTGGTATGGTCTAGGACAATGTCTATAGGTAGGCGCTTTAACAACGTGTGTTGTGTACGCGTGCACTCGATACGTCTGCGTTCGTAGTCATCGAATAACGTAGCGACCGGTAAGTTTATGATAGGTAGCGGCGCGACTATATCGCTTTCCTTGTAGACGGTGTGGCTGCTGTTGCGCATGCCTTGTATGTTAAATTCGCAGGGCTCGAGTTATGTAGGGATAACCTACATCATGTTAGCGATAAGCTTATAGAATTAGGTAATTAAGATAAGGATTGTTAAGTAGACGTAAGTTTCTTATAACAAATAAAGATTGTCCACTCCAGTACCTGCCTGGCTCTACGACTGAACGGTTGTATTTTTTAAAAACCTCCTCACATCTGCTGCTAACGTAACTGGCGCAGTCGGTAGGATCGCGTTCGAAAAATAAGACTCGTACAAATCCGTGTCAACGTCGCGATATATAAAGAACTTTGTAGTAGCAGTGATTAAAGAAGATTCACCGCGTCCCCGTAGAGTGTTACTTCAAATCGTAACAAGGCAGCCATACTCACCGAGGAAGAAAACTATGTTCGTGGGGTAAATATTATTATCATTTTATGCCCAAGTCCTAGTTTCCCATTCCTAGTAGATAATTGTATTTTTAAATTTAATTTATTCTAAAATTGTAATTAATCACAATGGCGCAGGAACATAAACTAAGTGATGTAACGAATGTAACCGTAGATTATCAAAATTTATCTGTGCTTCTCCCAACATACGTTGGGAATAAAAAAACATTACAATTCTATATTAAAAGCGTAGAAAATGTTTTGAAAATTATAAATTGTCCTAGTGACCTTAGCATAGCATGTCTTATAAGAAATAAACTGACAGGAAAGGCTGTTGAAGCTTTATCTGAGAATACAGATTTTGAATCGTGGTCAGACATAAAGATCATATTAGAAAGAAGGTTCGGAGATTGTAGAGGCGAAGTACAAATAGTACAAGAGCTCATCCATTTCAGAAAAAAAAATTTAAACATTGATTAATTTGGCGAAAAAATTAGGGAATTGACATATAGCCTTATTAGTTGTGACAGGAATAAAAAAGACTTCTACGAGGAGCTAGCGTGTAACGTTTTCCTGGATCAATTAGACCCATTGGTCTCACTAGGCGTACGAATGCATAATGAGCAATCCATAGACAAAATAATAACACTGGCAAAACAAGAGGAAGCGCGTTTGAAACATCGCAGGACGTTTAATTCCACACAACCTATATATAGACCCCCTGCACCTAGACCCGCTTACCAGCAGCCTAGACCAAATTTTCCAAATAGTAATAATTACGTAAATCCCAGAGTGTCTAATAACTTCCATAAACCTGGTCCAAGCAACATAAAAAACGAACCTAAGCCGCTACATTACAGCAACACTGAGTTCGAAAATGACAATAGCATGCACAATGATGAGTATATAGCACGGATAACATCATGCTAGTCAACGAACAAACTAATTTAGAAAATTTTCAGATAGGTATAGAAACCGAGCAAGAACAAAAATAGTATACGTAAATACAAACAACTTTAACAACTTACCATATATTTACATAAAAGAATTAGGTGGTAGATTTTTGTTAGATACAGGCGCGTCACAGTCGCTTATCAGCCCAGACGTAATAAAGCAATTCGATCACTTAAAATCAAGAATACGTCAGGAGCCCCACATCATAAAAACAGCTCACGGTACCTCTCGACATACACAAGTGCTAGACATAACTTTACCCAATATCTTTAAAACTTTCAGAACACATAAATTCTTAATATTCGACTTTGATAACGATTTTAAAGGACTGTTAGGGATAGATGTATTGGTTCCACTTCAAAGTAAAATTGACATGAAAAACATGACTTTAAAAACAGATCTTGTTGAAATCCCTATTAAGTGCGACATTAAAAAGTCTCTCACGATAGAGGCAAACACAGAAAAGGTGTTCGAGTTTTTATGTAATAATCAAGAGGGCGAGTATTTCTTACAAGAACAAACAATAAATAATGAACTTATCTTACCTTCGGCGTTCGTAACTGTCAAGAACGGAACGTTTTTATCTGCAGTCATTAATAGAAGCAATAGTAAAAGAAGCTTTAGAAAACTGTGTAATTTGCGTTTATTACCAATCGAAAGCGAAATAAATATTTATCTCAACTCTTTTCAAAAGGAAACGTGCGATCAAAATTTAGCCGAAGTAAATCAATTACTTAAAGAGAATATAAAAAGACTTCGTATAGATCACATGAATACAGAAGAGCAACGCGAGATAAAACGATTATGTTATCGTTGTCGTGACATCTTTCATTCCGACAAGATTCCATTAACTTTTACTCATGATATTGAACACAAACTTAGATTAACCAATGACACCCCTATATTTGTGCGTAACTACAGACAGGCTCCACAGCAACGTGAGGAAATACGTAGGCAAGTAGAAACATTACTCAGCCAAAACATAATTAAAGAAAGTATTTCACCATGGTCATGTCCAGTCCACATAGTTCCAAAAAAAGCAGACGCATCCGGTAAAGTCAAATGGCGTTTTGAAATAGATTACAGGCGTTTGAACGAAAAGACGATCGAAGATAAATACCCACTCCCGAACATTTGTGACATTCTAGATAGACTAGGTCGTGCTCAATACTTCACAACAATTGATTTAGCATCTGGTTATCATCAGGTCGAGATGCACCCCGACGATATAGAGAAGACAGCGTTTAGTACAGAGCGCGGACACTATGAATTTCATAGAATGCCGTTTGGTCTCAAGAATGCACCAAGTACATTCCAGAGATTGATGGATTCCGTGCTCAGAGGGTTAGATAACGTTATGACATATTTGGACGATTTAATAATATACAATACCTCATTACAGGACCATATAAATACTTTAGAAAAGGTATTTAATAGGCTTAGAATACATAACCTGAAAATCCATTTGCACAAGTCGGAATTGCTGCAAAAGGAAGTAAAATTCTTAGGTCATGTTCTGACTGACGAATGTGTAAAACCCAATGACGACAAAATAGCCGCCGTAAAGATGTTTCCTATACCTAAAAGCCAAAAGGAAATTAAATCATTTCTTGGTTTGGTCAGCTATTACAGGAAATTCATTCAAGATTTTGCTAAACTCACGAAACCTTTAACTTCATGTCTAAAACAGAAGACTAAAATAACACATTCACCGGAATTTATAAAATCATTTAATAAATGTAAACAGGTTCTAATTAATGCCCCTATATTACAGTATCCAGATTTTAGTAGTAAGTTTATTTTAACAACAGACGCTTCAGACGTAGCCATAGGCGCGGTATTGTCCCAAGGAAAGGTAGGCGAAGACAAACCCGTAGCCTAAGCGTCGAGAACTCTCTCGGACACAGAGCGCAAATACTCAACCATAGAGAAAGAGTTACTAAGTATAGTATGGGCAACCAAATACTTTAGACCTTACCTCTATGGAAGAAAATTCACAATATACACCGATCACAGACCGTTAACCTGGATTATGTCTTTAAAGAACCCTAACTCAAAGTTGACCCGCTGGCGCTTGCGATTAGAGGAATACGATTATGATATAGTATATAAAAAAGGCAAATTAAACACAAATGCTGACGCTCTATCCCGTGTAGAGATAGTATATGCAAATGACATGGAGATACCTAACTTAGATTCAGACTCAGACGATCAAACTATAAATAGAATATTCAAAAGAATCCGCAATGACAATATAAACAATGAACCCATTAACCCACCGAGTACAAGTCAGCAAATTATAGAACCTTTATTAGACCCATTAACGCAGTCAGACTCAGTAAACCCTGATATAACAGAAAATTTAATAGAATCAGCTATGACAAGTATCCCGCAAACTTTAGAAGCTATAGACAGACAATCAAAGCAATTTCACATCCGTAAGACGCCTGGAAACGAATATAAGATAGAAGATCGATCCAAGGGTCGAATAGTAATTAAAGACGTTTACATACCGATTAACGATACAGATAATCAAATTAGGAAATTCCTATTGGAACATACAATACCAGACAGAACATTTTATTGTTATTTCTATTACGAAGGTTTTTACCATAATTTTTCTAAAATATATAAAACAATATTTAATGATAGAGGCCCTAAGCTAATACGCTGTATGTCACGCGTCACACTTGTAGATAGCTTATTAGAACAAACCGAGCTGATAAAAAAGTATCACGAAGGTAAAACTTTACATCGCGGTATTCAGGAAACATACAAACAATTACATAGAAATTATCACTGGTCAAATATGTTACTTGCCGTACAAAAATACATAAATAAGTGTGAAAAATGTCTTAAAAGTAAATATGAGAGAAATCCTTTAAAGTTACCACTATCATTAACAGATACGCCACATAAACCAATGGAGCACATGTTCATGGATTTATATAGTACAGGCGGAGTGACGTTCCTAACAATCATTAATAACTTCTCCAAATACGCACAAGCAATGCCACTCACCGCAGTGACAAGTATACATATAGCAGAAGCTTTATTGCAACTATTCTCAACAATAGGCGTTCCTCACAAAATAACTACAGATTCGGATGCAAAGTTTGATAATGAAGTGATTGGAGAAATTTGTGCAATGCATAACATTTTAATACATTTCACGACGCCATATAACCCGAACTCTAACTCACCTATAGAACGTCTTCATTCAACTCTGGCTGAAATAATACGCATTCAACGCATTACAGACAAAGACGAGCCTGCGAACCTAATGAAATATGCAATCATAGCATACAATAACAGTATCCATTCAACTACAGGTTTTACTCCGTTCGAGTTATTATTAGGCCATACAAGTAGTAGAAATCCGTTGGAACTTCATTTAGAAAAAGAATATTACCAGGAGTATGTAAATAAATATAAGCAAATTATGGAAAATGTTCATAGAATGATAACAAACCGGCTTTCCTTGGAAAAACAACATTACATAGAAAAACGCAACATAGGAACAGAGATCGCAAAGTTTAAAGTAGGAGATAAAGTGTTCAAACAAGTCGCTAAAACAGCGCGTAGTAATAAATTAGAACCAAAGTACATAGGTCCATATACTATTGTCAGAATACACCCCGAACAGATTGCTGAAATTATAGCCAAACATATTAACTCAAAAAGTATTAGAGTACATTTCCGCATGCTAAGACGCCCTGAAAATGTTCCAGGACCGTCATCACCTTCGGAGCCCTCTGGTTCACCGGAGTCGGCGCCGTAATCGAACCTGTGGAAAACGCAAATGGCATATTATAAATAAAAGAAGCATCTGTAAAATATCAAGTAGATACTTACCATTTAATATGTACTTATAACATCACTATTTTTCGACAGACATTTATAGAGTATTGTGTATTTTAAGTTAGTATCTTTAGAACGTAACGAAACAGTATTTTATGAAAGACTTGTCTACAGAAAGCAAATAGATTATATGTTGAGGAATATAGAAAGTAAGCTACAATACTTAGGTTTGAATAAGATAGAATATAAGGAAAAATATATACGTAGAAATAGAAGAGGTCTCATAAATGTATTAAGATCAATAATAAAAGCAATTACAGGCCATTTAAATCAAGAAGATGCAATTATTTTTGAAAAGCAAATTGAACAATTAAAACAATTAACGCAGAATAACTTAAAAGGACAAAAAGAAAACATTAAATTAATCAAGCGTACTTAGCAGTTTTAACAGAAAGCATCAGTAATAATTCTGCTTTGATTGAACAGCGGTTAGACTCAATGAATATTTACACTCAGATAGAGAACTGCCTTCAGCAACTTTATAACCGTATAAGCGCTATTCACATTTAGGTGTTTTTCACCCTAGTATAGTAGATCCAATGTATTTGTTAAATGACCTAGTTAAGATTAAAAAGGAATTAGAAATAGGTAAATTACCATATGAACCATTATTAAGTTTCATACATGTAATCCAAAAAACTATTGTAGTTAAGGCATATAGTACTAATGATACCATTAACTTTGTATTAGAAATACCAATTGCATCCCCACATCCTTATAACCTACTCCATTTATACTCAGTACCTAATAAGGATAATTTAGTATGAATGTACCCAAATCCTTACCTTGTCTTGGGCAAAGATGATTATGCGTACCCCCACGAACCTTGCAGCATTATCACTGAAGACACGCAGATTTGCAAACACCTACAATGGCAATCGACTCACAAAACGCAAGATTGTGTTGTTGAACTAATTCAACACAGACCACCACAAAACTGCACTTACCTTCACGTATCTTACGAAAATACGATTCAACAAATAAAAGAAAACAGTTGGATTGTTATAGCCAAAGATGGGCAAATTGCTAAAACAATATGCAATGACAATATCAACGAATTACAGACGTTAACATCATATCCGTAGATAACAAATGTAAAGGCAACGTAATGAACACCTCCTTACAGACTCACAAGAAGAAAATCAAAATAAAGGAAACAATCCCTTTGCCACAGATCTATACGACAAATAAATTTAAACCACTCGCGCACATTAATCTAAAAAACATAAATTTAGATGAGATCTACAAACTCATGGAAAAAGCGGGAAAACTGGAAACAACTGAAGAAATTCAATATATTTCGCAGAAACCAAGTTGGATATCTATCAGCATTTACATCGCAATGGCTATTGGTGTAATCATAATTGTTATCCGTTGGAAGCTCAGAAGACAACCTCGAGCCTCAGCAGCATCAGATGCAGAAGCTTGCGAGTCACCGGAGCAGTTGCAGTTGCACCCATTGGTCACAACTTCACCGCAACCAGAGACATCGGCGAAGCTCATTCTTATGGGCGGAGGAGTTATGTAGGGATAACCTACATCATGTTAGCGATAAGCTCATAGAATTAGGTAATTAAGATAAGGATTGTTAAGTAGACGTAAGTTTCTTATAACAAATAAAGATTGTCCACGCCAGTACCTGCCTGGCTCTACGACTGAACGGTTGTATTTTTTAAAAACCTCCTCACCTCTGCTGCTAACGTAACTCTCGTCCAGGGTTATTTGGTAAGTTTCTTTGACAGGATAGCGGCTGATTTCGTCCTTACGATGTTTTTCTATTGTAATTTGCTGTTTAGTATATAAAATCCAGCTTTCAGGTCGATTTTCTGTATTCTTAAATCTTGTATTTGAATCTGGTGTTGATGACAGCGGCTAGCATTTTATCGAATTTCATCAGCTGCTTTACGCAGGTAAGTTCAGGATACATTGCTTTGTTTTCCTCAGCACACACACACACAGTGAGGGCACGACATGGTCTCTCTATAGGTAAATATTTTGATCCTTTTGCCAAAGGGTAAGGGTATTCAAGGAATATGGTTAGGATTTTATTTGCAGGTCCAAGGAAAACAGGTATAGAATATAATTTGAAGTAATTATTTGTATAATTATCGACAAGCGGTTTTTTCATAATAAATGTGATCTAATGTTTTATCATAAAAGATTTTACGTTAATTGTACTTCGACGTTGCATCCTCGAGATTTATATTCACAAGGTAGTCCACTCTTTAACGTACCAGGCATCCAACACATATTAAGAGCTATTTAAAAGAAATTGTATATAAAGAAACAGCAACAACAGACACAGGCGCCATCTAGTGAATACCAACCGAGTGCACGAGTTTGTCACCCGTGCTGTCATCGTCATTCGTTTTTCGTGTTGGCACATCGTTACCCTAAAAGTGATTCGTGTAGCAATAAACTATGGGCAAAAGGAAGCATGGATTTTCATTACATACGCAAGAAAAAACTGCGTAAACGACGATCTCCAAGTAAATCAGGTCAGTCAGTGTTTTAAATATTACATTTTCACGATGTTATGATTAAATTACTAAGACACACAATAATGTTCAAACTATGTGATTCGTTAGCGAATATACAACTCAGAATCTCTTATTGAGACATTCAAAGTAGAAACGTTATTGAAATATATTTCATAGTACGTTTCTTTCTTAATTTCGATTAATACTTTCGCTAGTGCCTTTGTGGTTACCCACATTTTTTGAGTTTTTCACTATTTATCGATTTTGAAGAATACTTACGACGTTTAGCTGTTTTAAATAAAAAATAAACACTCATGTACGTGTACCGTGAAGTGAATAAGGTCAATGCTAATATGAAATCTAGTATCGTGACAAGATTACGATTGATATTACGGGTACCTACCCTATGCTGTGACACGATTACGGCAATTCTATTCTTCGGTCATTTCTTCCAAATGACTTTTCATTTGCGCAAGGTAGTACCTACCCACTAAACATGAAACTTACAAGAAGTTTCAGTAAGTTTGTTTATCACGCATTTGGAAGTTACAAAACAAATGTACCGATAATATTAAGGTAATTTCCAAATACTAGATAAAACCTTATTTTCGAAACTTATTGGAATTTATACTTTTAATGTAACTATTAAATTACAATTAAAAGTTTTAATTTTCATTTTGCAACAACTTAAGGCACTCAAATTTGTAAAACGTTAAATTATAAAGTTGCTACAATCATTTATTTGTAACGTTCCTAAATACATGTTGCCGCAACGTTACTTTATAAACATCATTATTTATTATTTGCCTCTACCTTGCTGGTGAAAGCTACTGAAATGGTCATTAATGAAATTGCATCAAAATGTCTTTTGTAATATTACTTGTTTCATTTATTGACAACGTACAAAGTGTTCTTTCTGCAAGGTTAGCTTAGAAATATTGCTGGAATCAAATATTTGTAATTGCTGGGAAAAGTTTTTTGATAACATTGAAAGGATGTACCTACCTATCCCAAGTTAGGTTGGTACAAAGACATTAAACTATAATCTCTTTGGGTTGGTAGCGCCTCCAAAAAGTCGTGTCTAAAGTCGGCGCAGAAAAGAAAAAAGATGAACAACTTGATGAAATCTCTTTTTACTTTGCGGCCTAGAGCTGACAGAACTACGCTACTTCAGCTTCAGAGACGGAATGTTCTAGACCAAAACATACTACAACGCGATTAACAGTGTTCGATGTTTAGATTTTAAGAAATAAATAAGAGAATAAAGAGTTTACATGCATCGACACATAATACCACAGTAGGTCCCTAGGTAAGGTAAGTACCTATCCTAGCACCCGAGTTTGTACTTAGAAAAATGATAATAGGATGTCTGTCCTCCTAAATTCAATGTATACCTACAAAAACAATTTTAATAGGTATTATCAATGATATTGTAACATCATTGGGTATTATGGTAAGTGTGCCGCGGCCGCGGACCTGAATGACGCATGACGGTCAAAATGACGGCTTTATACTGATAGTGATAATGTAAGTAGGTACTTATACCTAATAGATATCACACATAAGGTTACCTACCTTTTAGGTACCAACGAAATCTGCCTTCAATGTACCAACCTACCTCCCAAAAATAATTATAATAAGACAGTAATAAAATAAATAAAATTTGTTTTTGCTCACACCAATTATCTTAGCCCAAGATAAGTTTCTATTGAATCTCGTTATTATGGTTAAACTAGATAACGGATAAATATGTTTACCTACCTTTTAGGTACCAACGAAATCTGCCTTCAATGTACCAACCTACCTCCCAAAAATAATTATAATAAGACAGTAATAAAATAAATAAAATTTGTTTACGCTCACACCAATTATCTTAGCCCAAGATAAGTTTCTATTGAAACTCGTTATTATGGTTAAACTAGATAACGGATAAATATACATAAACATAGATAACCCACCCAGACCCGAAATCAATTCAGAAAAACAGTTTTCTCTAAATTGACCCGACCGGGAATTGAACCCGGGACCTCAGAAATGGCGCGACGCCAAACCCGGCGCGCTTACCACTCGACCACGGAGGTCGTCAAAAGTAACAATAATAATCAGAAAATATAATGCATTTTATGAAAACTTTTGATGCCTACCATTTTTTATAGCAATAATTAAGAGTAAGTAGTACCTAATTCAGGATTTATTTTTGTTAGTTCTGCTACTTTTCCTAAGTTCATCTTTTTTAATTACAGATAAACCGGATAGTTCACTATTCCGATCTCTGATCTAAGACAAGTTACCTATGTGTACATACGTCATTTTACGCAGAACTACAAGCTGAGTATTTGTTATTTTAAAGTCCTTTCTCTGTCAATGCTATACTAAAGACGCATAAGAATAATCGATTACGATCACACTAAATCTAAATTTTAATATCATTTAATAATCGGCTGCATCGAGGAAATCAATATAATCGATATCTTAATTTAGCTAATTATATCGATAATAATTGATTAATTGGTTTTAGTCAATGTGGTTTAAGTTATGTGGTAATTTGGTGATCGATTATAATCGAACAAGAATTAGATAAAATTGATTTAATCGATGGTATTGATAGTTCGTTTACCAAAATTATATCGATCAAATCATTACCATCGGCATAATAGAGATAATCTAATAGTATTGCACGTTCCCAGACAGGTAGAATACTTATAAAATTTCCACATGTTGTCGTTGTCGACTGTATCGAAAACAAGATTGAAAATTTTAAGTGGGTAGATGTCAATAAGAAGCCTATACAATAAGTGACAATATTATCTTTAACTTACGGCCGGTTTCAATAACCTATTTTGTTGTTGTGCCTACCTACCAGAGTTAGAAATTTGACTCGTTACAAATTGTGTCAAATATCTAACTCTAGGTACTTGTCAAAACAACAGATAGGTAGGTTAGGGATGCGCGATCCGGATCCTCGATCCGATTTTTCGGATCGTATTGGATCGTAACGCCACAATTCGATCCGATCTTCAGGAAATCGATTCGGATCGGATGCAAATAAGTAAGACACGATTTATTTTAGATCTTTATTAGGTAAACCCATGTAAACCTTTTACATAAGTATGCATGTGACTGGATACACTGATTTTATGCTCATATACCTACCCCAAAACGTTCGTTTATAACAATTTAACAGCTATATCAATCTACCCGTAAAAGTTGCCGCCAAAATCAAAATGTAAACAAAGATAGAACACGTTTGCTACAAATAAACCTAAATAAATATATTTTTTTTAAACAACCTCGTTTTAATGCATGCGATCCAAGCGATCCGATCTTTCAAGTTTTGTATCGTTCCGGCAAAAATCGTAGGACCTCGATCCGATCTGAAAATCGCTGGATCGTATGCCTGCCGATCCGATCTTTCAAAGGATCGGATCGGATCAGCGCATCCCTACAACTGATTGACGCCACGCCAATCACACCATAATGTTTGTTTACCGTCGTACCGTACCGACTACTGCGTAGGGAAACGATATCGAATAGAAAGTCTCGATACTGTACTCATGAGTAGTATCGAACAAAAAGTATCGTACTCGTAAAAGTATCGAAACAAAAGTATCGATACTCAAGGTTTCGAGTACTTTTAGATTTTGTAGGTCGATATGTAGTACTCAATCGATCCAGTGAATCGATATTTCAATATAGAAAATCAAAATTCGATTTTTTCAGTTTTGTTAAGGACCATAAAATGATTTACAGCTAGTTGAACGTACTCAAACACATGTAATGTACAGAAATAATAGTTTTCCGCTAAATTACTTAGAAACTCACGACATGGTTGTGTGCTTAGTTAGCTTCGCTTCTTTTTAATAAATTAAAGCAATATTGTGAATACAAACTCTAAAATAAATCGATTTTTATGAGTTCGATCTTATAGGTCTCGATTGTTTTGTGAATCGAATAATTAGATTGCGATTCCAACATATGTAAATCGATTTTTTTTAAAAGAGTTGCCATCCCTAGGCCTATGCCTAATGCGCATCGAATGACAGCCTTTTCATCAGCGTAGGTAGGTCAACCAAACCTATGTTTTATGTCTTCAGTTTATCAAAGATTTATTCGATACGATACTTGCCAAAAAGTACTCATATGAGTAAAAGTATCGAATACAAAGTACCGAGTACAAAAGTATCGGTATCGTATGGGAAGTACTCGATACCACAAAGTATCGATACTTTTTTCGTGTCCCTACTACTGCGACAAGTTTGCATTGCACCAGTTGCACCACAGTTAAAACGGTTTGCAGTGCACCAAAGAGGAAATTAATATAACGGGTTTGCACGCGTGCGACACAAGCAAGAACGCTCTTTTGTTCTGAATTAAATAACTAAAAAAGTATACTTTAAAGCTATTGTTGTGCAAAAAAAATATTTACTATGGAGGTAAGTACTAAATTGGTGGTAAAATTAAGTAGGTAATAATCAGCGATATGTAGTTTGTGATAGGCGTAGCGTAGTACTTAGGTAGAACTTTAAAATTATGTTGATTGAAGATTGAACTACGGTTAGGAAATAGGACGCCTGATCAAGGGCTAAAATACCTGGCAAATCAGGCGAAAGCCTGACATTGGTAACCCTAGCTGCGATATGATTTGGTGCGCCCACCGCCGGGCGTTCGTTCTGACTAGACGAGGCAACGTGCCTTACCTACTAGGTACTGTACTGACTGAGGTGCCTTTGCCTTTCATTGAGACTTGAGTTGAGCATACCTAAGTACCTAGTACCTACCTACGCTAAAGCACGCCACGTGTTGCCCCTTGCTCAGAGCTTTTCCCTCGCGAGGTTGCTCATCAGGTCAGTACCTACGCGGCTAATTGTTGTGTCCAGTCCAGTGCTAGTTTCATTTCATAACGAAGTAACGCCCCGCCAAATAAATTGATATTTTTCAGTTTTTTGTAAAAATTACCAAGTTACAAACCTGTAAGTACCAAACTGTACCAAATTCAAAGGAAAGTTTGTGTCGTATTTTTTGTTTTAATTTAAGCCGTCAATGTAATTAACTATCCCTTAGTTTAAAAGCATGGACGTACGCCATGTGGGGCAGAGTAGGATGCTTGCCCCTGCACCCTTGCCAAATTTAAAAAAGAACTTTCATTGACTCATGACAATGCACAGCCTAAACCGCTGGCTCAAGGTAAGGATCAGGGAAAGCCCCTCCCCTCTGCTCCGGTTGCAGCTAGTTAGTAAATAAATAAATATATTTAGTAAATAATAGTAAAAAAAATAAGGTACTTAATCACCTATAATAAGTTAGGTACCTATTAGGTATATACCTACTTAGTTGTTCATGGACTCAGCAAAATACTAAATTACAGTGCGAAGCAGAAATTTTTAATACAGAGTTTTCTTCCTGCATTCCTAAGCAAATCCTAAAAATTATGTTCTAGATGCGCGGTTTACAATATAAATGTTACTCACATTTCGATATCTGAATTACCTAGATAGACTAGAGAAAATAATAATGTATAATTTATGTAATTTTTACTAAACAGTGGATGCATACCTACAATAAGGAAGGAAAGAATAAAAGAGATAACACTATCTTAGCACAAAGTTCCTTTTTAATGTAGTAGGTGTATGATGCTCCATACATGATCATCAGTCTTTGGCAACAGATGGTGTTATTGATATTTGTTCGGTATTTCAGACACTCATATTATTTGTAAATAAGTTATGCTCAAGTAGCTGCTCATTTCAATTTTTTTAGTTAAGTTAATAATTAACTGTTTCAGACTGGAATCAGACGTAAAGAAATGGAAAAGCTCACTACGAAATACTTCAGAAGTATTATACGTCAAGAATTAAAGAATGTCCCTCAATCTGAATTTTCACCCATATCTATAGAAGCTGCAAAATCTGTAGAGTCTGTTACTAATAATAATAACTCTTTAGTTAATACCTGTACAGTGGCTATGCCTACTCAGTCTGCCGAGACTCTTGTATATGTTGAACCCTCTTTGTCAGTTGTATTGCCTAATTATGAACAAATTGCACCTGTTATTGAGCCCTTGTCTAACCAACCATTATCGCCTGATTTAGCACAGAATTTAAGACGTTGGGCTGTAGAGTGTCACGTAACACAAAACGTCTTCAACAACCTTTTGAATATATTAAAAAAAGTAAAAATTATACAAGAATTATCTAATTTGCCTTCTGATTGTAGAACTCTGTTAAAAACTGATACCATAAATAAAATTGTCAACACAGGTTCAGGTCACTATTATCATTTTGGATTATCACTTGGTTTAATGTATGCTTTGGAAAATCTTATAGATCCCAATGATGAGGTGCAACATGTGCAAGTTATTTTATTTGATATTGATGTGGTTGAAAATTGATGTGGCCACCTACAAAAAATATGGAAAGAAAAGCCATCAAACTTTCAATGCGACCGGAAAATGATTGGCTATGTTACAATGACGTTAGAGTAGTGGAATATTATGGTAAGTTTGATTCACACTTCATTTCCAGAGGAATAGGCAGAGACTATCTAACTATAATAACGATAACTTTTCTAGTGATTGGGTGATAGCCTTCTGACGGATCACGGCCCTGATAAGTGTATGTGTAGGCAGTCCTTGTACTGCCAAATGTATGTGTAAGTACGGAACCCTCGGCGTACCTCACACAACTCACACTTGACCGGTTTTTTTTTGTAATACCATTGATAATAATGTTTGTGTCTTATAATGAATGTATATTGTTTTTTAATAATATTGAATAAATATTGTTTTTTAATTTAAGTTTGACATGATGATAGGGTACATATTAAATAAAGTTGAATATTTACAGCAACATTAACAGAAGCTATTAATGTAGAAAAAGACAAACAAAACTACTACTTGCAGCGAAGCAGAAGTCCGAGAATCGGAAGTCAGAGGAAAAGATAAAATCGCGACGATTCCATTTCTCCACCACCTACTGTTGACGGTGGGTATTCACACATTTAGATTAGGCTGTAGTGCGGAGTGCAAAGATTTCATATTTTGGCCAATTTTTAATTGTTCGTATTTGGTTCACGTGCGAATTATCTATACATCTCATGTAGCACATGAGAATTTGTCATTTTCAAGTTAAGACAGATCGGTAAATTAATCTCTCATTTACCTAGGCTGTTATAATGTTTCATCATCAGAGTTTAAAAAATAAAAAAATACACTTTTTTATTTTTTCAAAGTCTGATGATGAAAATGCTGTAGAGTTGTTTAAAAAAAACTCCGTTTAACCTCCTATAAATATTAATATGTTCTTATATAAATTACATCATACTGTACCTACATGTTTTTAGGGTTTCGTACCTCAAGAGGTAAAATGGAACCCTTATGGATCACTCACCTCTCAGTCTGTCTGTCTGTCTGTCTGATTAGTATATTAACCTGTAACCATAATACCTGCTTATAATGATTATTATTCATGTTTTTGCAGAAACAGATTTTCCTACTGTAAAAGACATAATCAACGCAAATATTATATTGGAGACTTCTCCAGCAGTCATCTTAGAAAATGAAGAACACAAAGAAAATACAAAAATTTCAGGAGCAGATTTCATTATCTTATCTGAAGCAGGTGGTTCAAACATTTTTGGAAATGATAATATGGCAAGCTCATCTAACGACGTATTGCAACATTCTCCATCAATTAACAATTTAAAAAAAAAACACCAAGTTACACAGAGAGTGTTCAAAGTGATTGTGCAAAAAGTATTTCTGGAAACAGCTCTATCGGTATTGTATTTTACTTCTAGATTATTTACTTAGTCAATTTATGTGCTTAAGTATATAGTTTTAAATGTTTTTATTTCCTATTATTGCAGATGAACTTGTATCAGAGATGAAACAGATAAAATATTTTGTAATGTATACTATGCGCAAAGTTGAATCATTAGAAATAACTATGGCCAAGTACAAAACAGTTCCGTCACTTGAGCCACAAAAAACTCTCTTACCAAAATTGCCATTAATGGAAATTGCGCAGCTTCGTACCCTAGAAGACAATCTGGAAAATGAGAGCATTCGGAGAGAATTGGTACGTTATTAGCCTACCTACTAATACACAAAAGAGACAGGAATGTGACACAAAATAGTAGACAAAAATTCGAGTACAGGGATCAAGTTAAGTTAGTACTAACAATTTAGGACTGCCTACACATATCAGGACCGCGCCCGGGCAGTGATCCGTCAGCAGGCTATCCGCCAATCACCGTGCACGGCACTGAAGCTGCGCCGCTAGTGATTGGCTGATAGCCTTCTGACGGATCACGGCCCTGATAAGTGTATGTGTAGGCAGTCCTTGTACTGCCAAATGTATGTGTAGGTACGGAACCCTCGGCGTGTGAGTACAACTCGCACTTGACCGGGTTTTTTTGTAATACCATTGATAATAATGTTTGTGTCTTATAATGAATGTATATTGTTTTTTAATAATATATGAATAAATATTGTTTTTTAATTTAAGTTTGACATGCTGAGACACACCGGAGGAGCAAAAGAACGTGACTGTGTCACTCGATGCTTAGAAAAAGTATTTTCTAATTACCTAGGGCAATACTGCTCATGGACTGGAAAAAAGAACAATTACAAACTGTCATCAATGAATTTGATGACCACAATAAAACGTAAGTATTTATTACGTGATTTTACAGCATTATATAATATATACTACTATTAGTTACACTGGGTGAGTGGTTGATCGAGAACCAGTGGTTGTCGTCCGAAGCTCTTGTTAACCTGTTTGTATAGGAGTGAGAAGGAAGAGTGTTTGGTTCTATGTATACAAATTTAAAAATTAATAATAATATTGTTTTGATTTAAATGCTATTGTTGCTCAAATAAAATACTTATGGCATTTCTCTTTTCTAACAGTTGCCGTTAGGGAAACATTCCCTAATATTACCGACGATGGCTTCGAGCGTCACGTTATGGGGTGGTTTCAGCACGCCGGTACGAGACTAAAGCGCGAAAATTAGTCGCTGATTTGTGTTTACACTGCGACCCCACCAACCCTGCCTCTAGTGACGTATTTGAGACTGAAAATAACACTACACCTGTGTCTGTCTATCTTAGGTCTATAATTATGTACAATATACTTATATAATAATATATAATAGAAGTAAGAAAGGGGGTTGTTCTACACGTCTAGAACAGACTTCAGTTTAAAAACCAACTCCGAGACATTCGAACTTTTTTTCGAAAATTATGAGATTATGTTTTGTCAAAAATCAGCTGTTTGTTGAAGTTATAGGTCATCATCATTGAACTTGAGGTTTTACTGGCTAGTGATATTTCTGTGGGCTTTAGTGCCTATTTACCTGCCTAATAGTTAGGTGTGCGTCAGGATGGCTGGTGTAGGTCCACAAATGGTCCAGAAGTATACACGAGACAAGAGGAATGTACGAGCAATGTACCGATTGTACCTCAAAATTGGAGCAATGTAGGTATAATACCCTTTCAGAGCCAAAGTTATTAGAAACAAAGTGAGTAGCTAGACTGATATCAGACTGGCAGGTGCATTCTAAATCTATACCAATTAGTAAATTCTGCAAGTTGATTATGCTAAAGCAATGTACAACCAATGTACTGTAACATTTTTATTTTTATTTTTTTATTTTTCTTTATTAGGAAAACATACAGCATGATATAAAACATTATTACAAAGAGAACTTAAATAATACACTAGCCTAATAAGTTTTCACTACTGGGTGTAATATAAAATCTGTTAATAGAGAGAAATGCTCCGAAACAAGCAATAAATATAAACACTGTTCAAAGAGACAGGAAAATAAAATCAAGTACCTTCTAACAATTAAACAAAAAAGAAAAACGAAGAGGTATATTAATTTAGAAACAAATATAAACAATATTAAGAAGATTTGGATTTTAATTTTAAAAGGCGACGAAAACTTGCTATTTTTTCATGGAATATGTCGATGTTACTATAGCTGCTATTATACTTTTTACTGGCTCGTATGAGAAAACTATTGGTTCTGTAGTTTGATTTACAAGATGGAACTGAAAATTTGAGTTTATGCCGAGCGCCAGGTCTAGCGCACCTCAAGGCCAATCTTTTTAACAAAAATGGAGAATCAACCAGATAATTGATAACTTTATGCAGAAGAATTTGATCTTTATGCTCTCTGCGAACAACTAAAGACTCAATATTATCGGTGTTAAAGCTTTTGAACCTATACTTTAATCGTTTAATGAATTTATTCTGAATTCTTTCAACCATGTCTACATATTTGATGTACATTGGATTCCATACAGAGGACGCATATTCCAATTGGGATCTTACGTAAGAATTATAAAGCAATATAACAGTGCTCACACTTTTAAAGTCGGTACTTTGACGCAAAATAAAACCAAGTAATTTATATGCCTTTGAAGTAATCAAGCTAAAGTGCGATTCAAAGTACAAGCCACAATCCAGCTGAACCCCAAGATCTCTCACCTCGGTCACCCTGTCCAATGTCCTGTCATAAAGTTTGTAGTCGTATTTGATCACTTTTTTTTTCCTTGTAAAGGTAATAGTGTGATATTTGTTTACATTTAAGTAAAGTCCATTAAGCGAACAATATTCACACAACCGATTTAGATCACTTTGAAGCATTTGACAATCGCTTTTGGACTTGATGGCTGCAAATATTTTTGTATCGTCCGCATAAAATAATAATGTTGAGTTACGAAAGCAATTGATGACGTCATTAATAAAAATATTAAAAAGCAAAGGGCCGAGGTGAGATCCCTGCGGGACACCAGAAGTAACAGGTGTAAAACTCGAGATAAAACCTTTAACGGTAACGGCTTGAGTTCTATTTCTAAGGTAAGATGTCAACCATCGCAGGAGATCGCCGTGTACACCAAATGCCTCAAGTTTAAATACTAACAATGAGTGTGGAATTTTATCAAAAGCCTTTGAATAATCGGTGTATATAGCATCTACTTGAAACCCTTTTTCCATCGTTTCCAGAACAAACTCCAGAAATTCACATAAATTTGTCTCAGTCGAACGCTTAGAAATAAAACCATGTTGATTAGTTGTCAATAAGGGACTTATTACAGGGTAAAGAGAATCGTAAACAATTTTTTCAAATATTTTGGGAAGAACGGAGAGCTTGGATATACCACGGTAGTTGCGAATATTATGTTTGTCGCCGCTTTTGTGTATAGGGACTACAAAGGAACGCTTCCAAACTTCAGGCATAATACCACAAGACAATGACATTTTAAATATGAGTGCAACTGGAAACGATAATTGTTTACTACACTTAGTTAAAAATAAGGGATGCAAGCCATCCGGTCCACTACCCTTTGATACATTAATTTTTGTGAGATATTTTTCAATTATATCCTGTGTAATTTCAATATTACTAATTATGGCAGAGTTAGATTCTACGATATTTAAGTTTGCAGGCACAATAGTATCATTTTCGAATACTGATTGAAAAAAATAATTAAATAGATTAGAGATTGATTGACCGTCGTTTGCAATCTCATGATCCAGTTTTAACACATCAGGGATACTATTGACATGTTTTCTAGATTTAATGTACGTCCAGAAGTGCTTGGAACATTTATTAATACTTATTTCAGATCTAGTAATAAACAAATTGTAACATGTAACTTCCAGCTCTTTTACTGCCCTTCTCAATTCCGAGAAATTTACGTAATCAGATATTCTGCCATAGATTTTCCACTTTTTGTGCAATCGATTTTTTTTCTTAATCATTTTAATTAGTTTATAAGAAAACCATACGGGATAATTATTATTACAAGTATTATTTTTTGATGGCACGTATTTATCGATAATGTCATTAATTATTGAATAGAAGATATCCAATGCGATCACAATATCAGTGGTACGCAAATGGCGCTCCCATCTAACTTTGGCCAGCTCCTCATTGATGACGTCATAATCTGCAGCATGAAAACGGCGCATAATGCGGGGCGCCTGCTTTAGCCAAGCATCTTTTACAATGACCAGCGCGTCTATAGCTAAGGACGGGTGATGATTATCCTCTGGCTCAGATAACGGCTTAGTTCGAATTACTCGACTTAGGAAACTGGAGAAAACAAGATCCAGCGATCTGTCGTTTTGATTACGAATGTCATTGTACTGTAACCATCCTGTAAATGACATGAATGCCAATATTTGAGCTGTCAGCGAGTCAGTCGAAGGATTTGATAAAATAAAACCGTTATTAGGGGAAACATCAGCTGTCCATGACGCATGTCTGATGTTAAAATCACCAATCACAAGAAACTCGTCGTCAGGTCTATCAACATTAAGCTCAGATATTGACTCAAGAAGTGACTGCTGTGATAAAACCTGATCGGTTGTTACTGGAAAATAACAGCAATACAGATGTAGTCGTTTTGGATGAGGTCCGCGCGACAATAAAATATCCACATGAGTTACATCCGCATCCGAAAATGCCGGAAGTATTCCCGAACAGTTTAGATCAACCATTAGTTTGCGCTTAACAGCTATCAGCGTGCCGCCACCCTTTGACATACCGCGTCGCTCATAATCCCGGTCTGTTCGGTATACATTGTATCGCGAATCGAAAAGTTCCGCATCAAAAACACCGGGCAACAGCCAGGTCTCACTTAAGAAAATTACGTCATAATCAGAATTAATTAAATTTCTGTAAAATATTTTAGTTTTAGTCCTTAATCCACGAACGTTCTGATAAAAACATTTTAAAATTATATCAAGCTCTGTAAAGTATATAATATTTATAACAATTACGTATTATTCTTAATTCATAATAAGTACATATAAAATATAATTCTCCATTTATTAATAAAACTAATAATTTAAAGTGTTCCAAAATATTGAAATAATCACTCACTGATTCCAAAATATAAACGCATAAACCGTCTTGGGGCAAAGTATAATAAAAAATAACACTCAACATAGCCACTAGCTGTACGTGGAAACAATAGCAAACCGGGCGATACTCCCGCGCAGTCGAACATTTAACCGATAATACCTTCAAAGTTTCAATATGAGACAGCGCCATACAGTCTGTTAAAACTTTAAAATATAGAATAATACACACGAAAACAGTGCCAACACTAAAACACTGCTTAAAATCATAATGTACACTAGGTATCGCTTGCCGGCCCATAAGTTCTGTCGCAATATGCAGACAGCAGCGGGCAATGGATGCTACATGCAGCGTTACAGTGACCGTTCCACAAAAGCAATAGTAACGGCCGTCAAACAATGTTATCAGTAGTGGCACAGGTATTCCAAACCTTTTGCACGGCACATAGTAACAATCACAAAGTAAACATCGACACATTTCATTACAAATTATAATGACATAATAGTTATCTGTGAGAAATTCATAGCATGTTAAAATAATACTTATGTGATCTTTTATAAGGATTCCTCCGATGTAATGTGGATGACCGGAGAATTTTCTGATTTACGAACCATGACTGTGCAATTACGGACCCAGCAAAACGCGTAATTCTTCTCTTTAGTTTTGAGTTTCGTTTGGTGGAAGAGATTTTTATTTCGTGAAGAAAGATGGTCGTTGAAGTAAATACGATTATTTGTTCCCAGAAAGCCGATGTCACCTGACTTGAAATCCTTCAATTTACGAAGACTAGCTAGAAAGTCATCCTTCTTGTATCTAGATTGCATTTTCAATATGATTGGTTTACATTTCAAGCTATCATTGTCGTTCTTCACTGCCACTCGCGTTACAAAATCTATATCACTCTCAGGATTAAGATTGAAGCCACTGCGGTCCGCTATAGCTTTGACAATTTTTATCAGGTTCTCCCCGACTTTCTGAGGGACACCATTGATTTGGATATTTGATCGTCGAACCCACTGGTCATTTTTGTAGCCTTCGTCGAGGATGGACTTTACCTGAGCTTTCAGTTGATCAACGTCACTTTTTAGGGATTCCACGATTGAGACTTTCGACTCAATGTCTTCCACTCGAGTTGAAAGGTTGTCCAGCCGGCTATTCAACGTAGTCTTCAGGTCTCCAAGGTCGGATTTGACTTGTTGTAGGTCTTGCTGAATTATTGTGATAGTGGACATCTGAACCTGCATTTGTGATATTTTAGTTGCTATATCATTCAACAAAGCCATATGCGGTTGCCCAGCTCTGTCACCCCTCTCTGTTGCTGGCTGCTTTGGTGTCGATGTAGATGAAGCAGAAGGAAGTTTATGCTCCAAATGTAATCCCGACGAGAATTTGGCAGTATTTGGAGAGGCGGGCCGGTTCGAGTCTTCCACTTTTGATACGTCCAATACAGACTGTGACGTATCTCGACATGTTTTACACATCCAAGTAGCCCTACCACTACCAAGTCTAGAGAAACCCCGTTCAGAGATTCCGCCACAAGCAACTGAAAAGTGGTACTTCTTCTTGCAAGCGGAACAATCGGCGCAATCGCCAACAATTTCGGCATAGCCTCCGCATTTTGTGGTAAACATATTGAGCACCTCTGACTTTTTTGTTCGCACTGAGTACACGTCTCTCTCTAACAGATGTTCGCACGGGACTGTGACGTGTGACGGAACATATTACATTTTGTGTCTTCAAGAAGCCATTTCGATAGTGCCGCTGACACAAATTATTACCCTTCGGTGGTAAAAATTACCACCATATAATTAGCGTACAAATTACGTACATAATAATAATACTTATATCTGTATTTTGTGTGTTGTGCGTATTTTATTTACTTACATGAACACTGGTGCTACACCGCCTGTACTGCATGCATTGAATTCTACAGATGCCTACTACCTATTAATTATTAATACATACAACAAAAATAATTACCTGCTAAAGTTATACAAAAGAAATGACATAGTTTCCATAGTGACTATTAGTGTCGTAATTTCGTGTCGGTCCTATCAGATGAAACGTTACTCCGCTTTGAACCAAAATAATGCTTTGGTAGCATAATCCACTTGCAGAAGTTACTAATTGGTTCAGATTAAGAATGCATCTGCCAGCCTGATATCAGGCTAGCTACTCACTTTATTACATAAATTTGGCTCTGAAATTGCTCCAAATTTGAGGGAAGTGCATTCGGTACATTGCTCGTACATTACTCTCGTGTATACAACTGGACCATTTGTGGACCTACACCAGCCATCCTGACGCACACACAGTGAGAAGTTGACCACGCAATTCTTGAGCCAAATTACAACGTAGGTTAAAAAATTATGGGATAAATAATAATTCTATTGTAATTATATTTATAAGGAAAAATGATAAAGATAAATATAATTATAATTTTACTTTTTTATTATTATTGTTATTACATAAAAGTATAAACAGTTGTAGTAGGTAGGTACTACATGTAAGTTTTTTTAAATAAATGTTATGGGCACTGTATTAATTATTATTATTTGTTTCCGATCATTGCTAAATAATTTGAATATTTGAAGTATTTACTGTTCGTTTTTAAATGTTTATTTTTAATTCTGTTTTTAAGTGTTTAATAAGTATCCTAGTATAAATGTTAATAAGTGAAGTGTCCTTAGCATGCTACTATTAATGTTACGATTGTAACATGCCATGAATTTCAGTTTGTTGCAGCAGAAAGGATACAAGGATATATCATACAACACACACGAAGACCAATTGCAAAAATCCAGGAACTACCAAGGTAGTTTCGAGCGTTATTTTATCTTTCTAAAATATATACCTACCTAATTAATATTATGAAAAGATAAAATAATTCTCGAATTTCAGGTAGTTTCTGGATTTTTGCAATTGATCTTCGTGTGTGTTGTATTGTATGTATCCTTTCTGCAAGCAACAAACTGCAATTCATGGCATGTTATAATCGTAACATTAATGGTAGCTTGATAAGGACACTTCATAAAACTTTCATTTGCAACATTGCTGGAACAACAAAAATTCAAGTTACTGAAACCTTACACGTGAAACTTTGATGCAATATATCTAGATAAACTAACACACAGCTTTTAAATACAACTTTGCAACAACTTACTTTATCGCATTTTACTAGAAACTTACATTTGCAATATTAATGCAACTTACTATTCGCAAGTTAGTTGAACGTAATTTACGAAATATTAACGCAATATTAAATTTGCAACGTCCATGTAATTTACATTCGCAACATTAATGCAACTAACTATTTGCAAGTTAATTGAAAGTAATTAACGAAATATTATAACAATATTAAGTTTGGAACGTCCATGTAAGTTACATTTGCAACATCATTTCAACGTTAATGACCTAACTTACTAATAAATTATAAATGATAAGTTGTGACAATGTAACGATCAAAAGTTTTTGAAACATTACCTTGATACTCATTGAAAGTTTCTGCTGTAATATTACCGTGACATTACGTTTGAAAGTTATTGAAAGTTTTATAGTATAGGGCTGGGTAAGTTACCGAGTATCTATAATGGGTGGCCGTTAGGGCTTTGCATCAACATTGCTCACACATTACAGGGACTTTGCAAGTTTAAATTTGTAATTTACATGCTCCCGTTTGTGACATTCAGCTATATTGCTGCGATTTCTGCTTGCTTAGTGGGTACATTCTATTGAATTTTTACTAATATTTTTATTGGAGTGTTTTTCGTATGCTAGTGTTTTCTACAAAATCTTACAGTGCCGCCTTACATACTGCACACATAATATAGTACCGTGACGTGATTACGGTCAGTACTAATATGAAATCTAGTATCGTGACGAGATTACGATCGATATTACGGGGTACCTACCTATGCTGTGACGCGATTACGGCAATTCTATTCTTCGGTCATTCCTTCCAAATGAATCTTCATTTGCGCGTGGCTTTACCTACTTACATTATATTTTATTTTTTACTAATCATTTTATTGGAATGTTTTTTCGTATGCAAGTGTTTTCTACAAAATCTTACAGTGCCGCCTTACATACTGCACACTTATGTAGTACCGTGACGTGATTACGGTCAGTGCTAATATGAAATCTAGTATCGTGACGAGATTACGATCGATATTACGGGTACCTACCCTATGCTTTGACGCGATTACGGCAATTCTATTCTTCGGTCATTCTTTCCAAATGACTCTTCGTTTGCGCGAGGCCTCTCGCCTACCACAAGGCTTAGTGACTCCGATTTCAATAAAGAACCGGAAATAACGGACGTATATGAATCTAATATTGAAAAGGACTTACGATCTGTCATGACCGTAGCACAAGTACACAGCCCGGATCTTATCCAGACCATCCGGACGCTAGGGATAGTGTTAATAATCCAAGCGCAGCAGAGGAGTAGCCAGTTGTAAATCCAATATCGTCGGATTTTCTTGACGTTCTTAGGAGTTTTTAAAATGATGGAGGTACCATTAGGACCCAAAATACCAGAAGAGGTCTCTAAACGCTGGGGAATGATCCTCATAGATGGCCTGAATAAAGATAATAAAAAGTAACTGTTAGCAACAACTTTGATACCTGTTTGAAATTTGCCAAATTATGCTGCAATTACATTATGAAAATACCATGAATAGAAAAATACCTACCTATTCTTGATAAAAAAATCTTGTCAATGACACAAGATGTCAAAAGAGACGCACACCTTTTTGAAGAAAATTTGGAAGAAAAGATAAAAGGTGCTAAGGCCGCTGAAAAATCTGGTTTGCAAATACGGAATACTAACAACATTGGACCGTCATCTTCAGGAACTAAGAAATACGTCGCCCAGCAGGCTAAGTGGCAAATCCGACCCAAGCAACAAGGTCATGGGTTGCCAGGCCGGGTGGGAGCAAGCAAAGATTCCCGTATCCACCTCCGAGGCGATCAGCGCAAGCACCGACGTCCGCCCGCTATCACACCACGACAGCAGTGAGACCGTCATACAGACCGATGTTGCGTAAATAACAACCAAGGTAACCTTACACGCTGGTCGTATAGTTTTTTTTTGTTCTCACATGGTGTTCAATCACAAATGATCTGGTAGTCTTACAGTACGTTACGGGTTACAAAATACCATTTAATGATACTGTAAAGCAAGCTGTTGAACCTATCAGTCCTAACTTTTCTTCGGCTGAAATAATGAAATAAATGCATATGTGAGGATGTCACAGACTAATTAAGAGAGAATGGAGAATCACGTCTCGAGGATTTGCTTGGAAGTTTAAAATTTATTTCGGATAAAAGAGTAGTTGTCAATGAGCCACTCAAGATCCTGTGCAGAAAGGTGAGGTCATGCAGTTTGCGTCGGACTTCTAGGCTTTTCACGTTGAAGAAACACAAGCGCTCCTCATACGTCGTCAGTTCTCTTCTGCGGCATAATCTCAACGTCAAGATTCTGAGTAGGCGTCTTTGAGTCGACTCGAGCATGTTGACGTACGCATTGTATTGTGGAGACCAAACAACAGAAGCGTAATCCAGCTGGCTCAGGATCAGCGATTTAAAGAGAATAAGTAGGCTCCTCGGAGATTTGAACTCTCTGGATGCACGACAAATGAAGCCTGAGAGCTTATTACATTTTCTCGACAGTGCCTCGCAATGGTGATTAAAACTTAGCTTAGTGTCAAAGAACACACCCAGGAGTAGTAAATAAATTGGGCATTCTGGCTCACAAAGTTGTGTCCTCACCGCTCGCCGTGCTCGCTTCGTCGTCGCTCCGCGACGACGTTCGCACACAACTATTGTGCGCCAGAACGCCCAATTTTTACTACTGTCGTAGATAACAAACAAAAGTATTACTTACCATGTTTAAAGTTTTTTCTAGAAGTATATGTTTAGGTTGGTATAAAAAGATTCTGAATGAACGTACCTACAAGTTACAAAAACGTAAACCAACTTTATGAAGTAATAAACTAATCACTAAGTTGATCTTTTCGCAATTCGATGGGCCGCAAACAATACAGCGAATAGTATTTGATATAAGGTACCATGGCGTTTTGGAGCGTTTGATGACGTAGGACAGATGCATTCCAATTTCAATGATTTTTTGTTTAACAAATTTCATAATTAAATTGACTGCAGTGTTTCACAGATTTCAATAAACTACTTAAAATATTAATTGTAACTTGTAAAAATCAAAACATTCGGGATTTTATAGATCAAGGTTCCAAAACAGTTTCTAAGGAAACTCAAACCTAATTATATTACGACGAGATAAAACATAATTTACCATCACAAACTTCGAACCGCAGTAAATCGATACAAAAAAGATTTAAGAAATATGTAGTTAAAAATAGCGCGACATTTTATTACTCCTTATAAATTTTTATAGTTTTAATATTAATTTCTAAATACTTCTTTTACAATTCATATTTTAGTGCCAATAACGGATCAAATATACCTAAAACGTTTTATTTATGCAAGGTAAATCATTCAAGCTCAGAGCAAATTTACTTTAAGACTAAATATTCGATAATAAAATAAATTAAAAAGAAAAAAACAGGTATCGGTAACTGTATCTTTTCCTCCAAAGTTAAAGTGCATCCCTTCGTCGGGAATTGTGAAGACGTCCTACATAATGTACTTATGTATCCCAGACAATGCTGAGCACTTGACTCTTACACGACAAATCAGACTTGAAGTACGTAACACTATAGTATTTTTAAATAGTTTTAAGTATTATTTCCTTCAAGTTACAATGCATCCCTTTGTCGAGAAACGTGAAATGAGCCCTACAAAACAGACTTTAAGATTTTCTTAAAACTGAGATGTATCCTGGACTTGCGAGGCACATGGCTTTTCACAACATAGCAACTACAAAGTACTCAATACTGTTATTTCTTTCAAAGTTAAAGTGCATCCCTTCGTCGGGAATTGTGAAAGCGTCCTACATAATGTTCTTATGTATCCCAGACAATGCCGGGCACTTGACTCTTACACGACAAATCAGACTTGAAGTAGGTTACGTAACACTATAGTGTTTTTTAAATAGTTTTAAGTATTATTTCGTTCAAGTTACAATGCATCCCTTTGTCGGGAAACGTGAAATGAGCCCTACAAAACAGACTTTAAGATTTTCTTAAAACTGAGATGTATCCTGGACTTGCGAGGCACATGGCTTTTCACAACAAAGCAACTACGAAGTACTCAACACTGTTATTTCTTTCAAAGTTAAAGTGCATCCCTTTGTCGGGAATTGTGAAGGCGCCCTACATAATGTACTTATGTATCCCAGACAATGTTGGGCACTTGACTCTTACACGACAAATCAGCCTTAAAGTACGTAATACAGTATACCAATAGTCTTATTTTTTCTTTCAAGTTACAATGCATCCCATCGTTGGAAAACAAAAATGCTCAGTTTTAAGAAGGAGGTTCTTAAAATTCTGATCTACGAACTGTTTTTTTTGTTATACCTAACTGTTAAATCAAATTTAATGGTAACCAAATTTATATTACATAGTTATTTAATTGTTGGTTGACAGAGCTTACAAAGGTCGCGATATTTTTGAATGTGTTATTAAAATTAAGGAAAAACACTCACCTGATTACACTTTTCAGAAGATTTATCACTTGTTATCACAATCGCCAAGTAACAACGTATCAATGTATCCTTTATTGTGAAGCAAAAAGTTCTACAAAACTGTCTATAATTTTTTAAAACAGATGTATCCCGGTTTCCGAACCATGTATGCAAATGTCAACCATCGTCGTTGACGACCACTGAAGACTAAAATTTTATTTTATTTCTTACTATTACAAAGTATGAATTACACTGCGAGCTTAGCTTACTTCGCTCAGTATAGCACGCAAAATAACATAGCCATTCATAGTTCACAGCCGTTTCATAGCTTGCGGTGGACGTTGCGATTAATGCGCCTTATAAAATGACGACGGTGTAATTTCATGAGAACTATAATGATTAACTTGCTATTTTTACATAGGTGCAAACAAAGCATCAGCTCTGTGGGAATAACTTGTAACCAACTTGATAAAAAAGGAGGTTCTCAATTCAATGCAAGGTTTTATTTATTAATTATTATTTTTTAAATATTGTTAAATAATATATTCAATTAATAACAGCCGCTGTGGTCTCAGACCCAGAGGTCCCGGTTTCGATTCCCAGGGCACAATGTTGTGTTCGGTTTGGTTGGTGGTATAGTTTGTTTTAAGTCCGCCTGGCTAACTTAGTATATAGATGGTAGTCCATCTTACCTAGGTCTTGCGCATAGCAACAATGTTATCTGCATTGTTGTGTTCCATCATTTAGAAGTAAAATAGCCAGTGCAAAGATGTAATTTTTTTTTTTATAAATATACATAAACATAGAAAAACACCAAGACCCGAAATCAATTTTGAAAAACAGTTTTTTCCAAACTGACCCGACCGGGAATTGAACCCAGAGATGGCGCGATGCCAAACCCGGCGCGCTAACCACTCGACCACGGAGGTCGTCAAGTCAATATATTCAATTCTATGCTAAAACATAACACACAGTACAAGTACATACACAAAACATACAATAATATTACATGTACCTACTTACTAATATTATTATTATTTGGACTTTATGAGTAAGTAGGTACACCTACCTAAGTTTTTTTTGGGAATCGAACTTAGCACTGCTACTTACCTAAGCTTATTACTACACGTAACTGGTTTTATAATTTATATTTTGATGACACTTTATTTTAATTACTTCATAATTTGTAATTCGATGAAGTGATTGTTGGTCACACGTTATTGCTGATTTAGATATCTACGAATGTGTGCATAATTGCACACATTTTTCGTGTATCTGTATTTGCCAAGTTTTTGTATAAATAAAGTTTCCATAAAATACATTAAATCAATTACGATCGACTTGTCATCAAGCACGTCTACCTATTGCTGCCTGCAGTGTTATTTCCATCACCATTGTTCTTCACAT